>CM070013.1:11088351-11104211 GCA_036247105.1 Cirrhinus mrigala | reverse complement strand
ACTGTGGGCAACGCTACCAGTTCACCCCAGGGGAATCACTTGGAGTTAGGACTAGTGTGTGCCCTGTAAGGTCGTGGTGGGTGGGACACAGGGCTCACACTAGATTGCCAAAAAATCTAAAAAAAACAAAAAACAAAAAAAAAAGTATTTTTAAAATTATTCACCAACAAACATTATTTTAAATGGCAGAATAAAAAAAAAATCAAATATCATTCATTTTCAAAGCATAATCATTGGCGAATCGCCCCTTTAGGTCGGATTGGTTCCTAACTCCGGTGTAGTACTCTGGGCGGGACAACCAGCTATGAGCCCACAGCGAAGGCTGTTAGGACTTGGATATAGGGTGTAACAACCCTTGGCAGGATGATGAGCAATGATCTTACAGCTTGGTTTGTGCATAGAAACAATGGCCTTCTAAAAACTGTGGGCAATGCTACCAGTTCACCCCAGGGGGATCACTTGGAGTTAGGACTAGTGTGTGCCCTGTAAGGTCGTGGTGGGTGGGACACAGGGCACATCCTAGATTGGCCAAAAATTGTTTTTTAACACCAAATCCCAAGTAAATCGCTAACAAGTTAGATGTTAATTAACCATCGAATCAAAATCATTAAAAATATTTCAATAAATAAGTACGTAAATATCTGAATAAATAAATAAATATTTTTAAAGTAAATAAATAAACAAGAAATACTAAGTTTTACGTGACAATAAATAAATATTAATTTAAAAAATAAATAAATAAATGCATAAATCATAGATCTTGAACAATATTTAAACAAATACATACACGAATGTGTGGATAAATAAATAAATAAATAAATATTTTTAAATAAATAAATAAGCAAGAAACACTAAGTTTTACATGACAATAAATAAATAATAAAATATTTATTCATTAATTTTAAAAATAAATAAGAAAATAAATAAATATTTTTATTTTAATAAATAAGAAACTAAGTTTTAGATGACAATAAATACACAAATATTAATTGTAAAAATAAACAAGCAAATAAATAATAAAATGTATTCATTAATTTAAAAAATAAATAAGAAAATAAATAAATTAATTAAGTTTTAAATGACAAAAAAATATTTTCATAATGATTTGCCTTCAGACATTATTTTTAACGGCAGAATGAAAACAAATCAAACATATTTATTTTCAAAGCATAGTCACTGGTGAATTGCCCTTTAGGTCGGATTGGTTCCTAACTCTGGTGTAGTACTCTGGGCGGGACAATCAGCTATGAGCCCACAGCGAAGGCTGTTAGGACTTGGATATAGGGTGTAACAACCCTTGGCAGGATGATGAGCAATGATCCTACAGCTTGGTTTGTGCATAGAAACAATGGCCTTCTGAAAAATGTGGGCAACGCTACCAGTTCACCCCAGGGGAATCACTTGGAGTTAGGACTAGTGTGTGCCCTGTAAGGTTGTGGTGGGTGGGACACAGGGCACACCCTAGATTGCCAAAAATAATTTTTTTAACACCCAATCCCAAGCAAATTGCTAACAAGTCAGTTGTTAATTAACCAAGGGAATGAAAGTCTTGTAAAATATTTACATCAATACGTACATGAATGTATGGGATAAATAAATAAATAAATAATAAGGTTTACATGACAATAAATAAATATTAATTTAAAAAATAAATAAATAAATACATAAATCGAAACTAATCAAAATCTTGAAAAATATTTAAACAAATACATACACGAATGTGTGGATAAATAAATAAATAAATATTTTTTAAATAAATAAATAAACAGGAAATACTAAGTTTTACATGACAATAAATAAATAAATAATAAAATATTTGTTTATTAATTTTAAAAATGAATAAGAAAATAAATACATATTTCTATATTAATAAATAAACAAGAAACAGAAAGTTGTAGATGATAATAAATACATAAATATTAATTGTAAAAATAAATAAGCAAATAAATAATAAAATATTTATTCATTAATTAAAAAAATTATAAGAAAATAAAGAAGTAAGTAAAGAAACTAAGTTTAAAATGACAAAACATATATTTTCATAATGATTTGCCTTCAGACATTATTTTAAACGGCAGAATGAAAAAAAAATCAAACATATTCATTTTCAAAGCATAATCATCGGCGAATTGCCCTTTAGGTCGGATTGGTTCCTAACTCCGGTGTAGTACTCTGGGCGGGACAATCAGCTATGAGCCCACAGCGAAGGCTGTTAGGACTTGGATATAGGGTGTAACAACCCTTGGCAGGATGATGAGCAATGATCCTACAGCTTGGTTTGTGCATAGAAACAATGGCCTTCTGAAAACTGTGGGCAACGCTACCAGTTCACCCCAGGGGAATCACTTGGAGTTAGGACTAGTGTGTGCCCTGTAAGGTCGTGGTGGGTGGGACACAGGGCTCACACTAGATTGCCAAAAAATCTAAAAAAAAAAAAAACAAAAAAAAAAGTATTTTTAAAATTATTCACCGACAAACATTATTTTAAATGGCAGAATAAAAAAAAAATCAAATATCATTCATTTTCAAAGCATAATCATTGGCGAATCGCCCCTTTAGGTCGGATTGGTTCCTAACTCCGGTGTAGTACTCTGGGCGGGACAACCAGCAATGAGCCCACAGCGAAGGCTGTTAGGACTTGGATATAGGGTGTAACAACCCTTGGCAGGATGATGAGCAATGATCCTACAGCTTGGTTTGTGCATAGAAACAATGGCCTTCTAAAAACTGTGGGCAACGCTACCAGTTCACCCCAGGGGAATCACTTGGAGTTAGGACTAGTGTGTGCCCTGTAAGGTTGTGGTGGGTGGGACACAGGGCTCACACTAGATTGCCAAAAAATTAAAAGTTTTAAATGGCAAAAAAAAGAAAAAGGTATTTTTAAAATGATTCACTGACAAACATTATTTTAAATGGCAGAATGAAAAAAAATCAAATATTATTCATTTTCAAAGCATAATCTTTGGCAAATTGCCCTTTAGGTCGGATTGGTTCCTAACTCCGGTGTAGTACTCTGGGCGGGACAATCAGCTATGAGCCCACAGCGAAGGCTGTTAGGACTTGGATATAGGGTGTAACAACCCTTGGCAGGATGATGAGCAATCATCCTACAGCTTGGTTTCTGCAAAATCTTTAAAAGTATTTAAATAAATACATACATGAATGTGTGGATAAATACATATTTTTAAATAAATTAATAAAAAAAAAAAAAAGAAACACTAAGTTTTACATGACAATAAATAAATAAATAAATAATAAAATATGTATTTATTAATTTTAAAAATAAATAAAAAAATAAAAAAATATTTTTTAGATTAATAAATGAACAAGAAACACTAAGTTTTACATGACAATAAATAAATAAATAAATAAATAAATAAATAAATATTAATTTTAAAAATAAATAAAGCAAATACATAAACAAGAAACACTGTTTTACATGACAATAAATAAATAAATAAATAAATTATTAATTAATTAAAAAATTTAAATTTAAATTTAAAAAAAAATTAAAAGTTTTAAATGACAAAAATATTTTTAAAATGTTGCACCTTCAAACATGACTTTAAATGGCAGAACCAAAAAAAAAAAAAAAAAATTCATTTTTAAAGCATAGTCATTGGCAAATTACCCTTTAGGTCAGGATGGTTCCTAACTCTGGTGTAGTACTCTGGGCGGGACAATCAGCTATGAGCCCACAGTGAAGGCAGTTATAGTCTGCTGAAGTAAATCCTTACTGTATTTGGGTGAGGCTGTATGTCCACCCCAGGTAAGGACTTGAAATTGGATATAGGGTGTAGCAACCCTTGGCAGGATGATGAGCAATGATCCTACAGCTTGGTTTGTGCATAGAAACAATGGCCTTCTGAAAACTGTGGGCAACGCTACCAGTTCACCCCAGGGGAATCACTTGGAGTTAGGACTAGTGTGTGCCCTGTAAGGTCGTGGTGGGTGGGACACAGGGCTCACACTAGATTGCCAAAAAATCTAAAAAAACAAAAAACAAAAAAAAAAGTATTTTTAAAATTATTTACCAACAAACATTATTTTAAATGGCAGAATAAAAAAAAAATCAAATATCATTCATTTTCAAAGCATAATCATTGGCGAATCGCCCCTTTAGGTCGGATTGGTTCCTAACTCCGGTGTAGTACTCTGGGCGGGACAACCAGCTATGAGCCCACAGCAAAGGCTGTTAGGACTTGGATATAGGGTGTAACAACCCTTGGCAGGATGATGAGCAATGATCTTACAGCTTGGTTTGTGCATAGAAACAATGGCCTTCTAAAAACTGTGGGCAATGCTACCAGTTCACCCCAGGGGGATCACTTGGAGTTAGGACTAGTGTGTGCCCTGTAAGGTCGTGGTGGGTGGGACACAGGGCACATCCTAGATTGGCCAAAAATTGTTTTTTAACACCAAATCCCAAGTAAATCGCTACCAAGTTAGATGTTAATTAACCATCGAATCAAAATCATTAAAAATATTTCAATAAATAAGTACGTAAATATCTGAATAAATAAATAAATATTTTTAAAGTAAATAAATAAACAAGAAACACTAAGTTTTACATGACAATAAATAAATAAATATTAATTTTAAAAAATAATCTTAAGTCTTAAATGACAAAAATATTTTCATAATGATTCACCTACAAACATTATTTTAAAGAGCACAACCAAAGGAAGAAAAAAAAAAAATCAAACATATTAATTTTTAAAGCATAGTCATTGGCGAATTGCCCTTTAGGTCGGATTGGTTCCTAACTCTGGTGTAGTACTCTGGGCGGGACAATCAGCTATGAGCCCACAGTGAAGGCTGTTAGGACTTGGATATAGGGTGTAGCAACCCTTGGCAGGATGATGAGCAATGATCTTACAGCTTGGTTTGTGCATAGAAACAATGGCCTTCTGAAAACTGTGGGCAACGCTACCAGTTCACCCCAGGGGAATCACTTGGAGTTAGGACTAGTGTGTGCCCTGTAAGGTTGTGGTGGGTGGGACACAGGGCTCACACTAGATTGCCAAAAAATTAAAAGTTTTAAATGGCAAAAAAAAGAAAAAGGTATTTTTAAAATGATTCACTGACAAACATTATTTTAAATGGCAGAATGAAAAAAAATCAAATATTATTCATTTTCAAAGCATAATCTTTGGCAAATTGCCCTTTAGGTCGGATTGGTTCCTAACTCCGGTGTAGTACTCTGGGCGGGACAATCAGCTATGAGCCCACAGCGAAGGCTGTTAGGACTTGGATATAGGGTGTAACAACCCTTGGCAGGATGATGAGCAATCATCCTACAGCTTGGTTTCTGCAAAATCTTTAAAAGTATTTAAATAAATACATACATGAATGTGTGGATAAATACATATTTTTAAATAAATTAATAAAAAAAAAAAGAAACACTAAGTTTTACATGACAATAAATAAATAAATAAATAATAAAATATGTATTTATTAATTTTAAAAATAAATAAAAAAATAAAAAAATATTTTTTAGATTAATAAATGAACAAGAAACACTAAGTTTTACATGACAATAAATAAATAAATAAATAAATAAATAAATATTAATTTTAAAAATAAATAAAGCAAATACATAAACAAGAAACACTGTTTTACATGACAATAAATAAATAAATAAATTAATTATTAATTAATTAAAAAATTTAAATTTAAATTAAAAAAAAAATTAAAAGTTTTAAATGACAAAAATATTTTTAAAATGTTGCACCTTCAAACATGACTTTAAATGGCAGAACCAAAAAAAAAAAAAAAATTCATTTTTAAAGCATAGTCATTGGCAAATTACCCTTTAGGTCAGGATGGTTCCTAACTCTGGTGTAGTACTCTGGGCGGGACAATCAGCTATGAGCCCACAGTGAAGGCAGTTATAGTCTGCTGAAGTAAATCCTTACTGTATTTGGGTGAGGCTGTATGTCCACCCCAGGTAAGGACTTGAAATTGGATGTAGGGTGTAACAACCCTTGGCAGGATGATGAGCAATGATCCTACAGCTTGGTTTGTGCATAGAAACAATGGCCTTCTGAAAACTGTGGGCAACGCTACCAGTTCACCCCAGGGGAATCACTTGGAGTTAGGACTAGTGTGTGCCCTGTAAGGTCGTGGTGGGTGGGACACAGGGCTCACACTAGATTGCCAAAAAATCTAAAAAAACAAAAAACAAAAAAAAAAGTATTTTTAAAATTATTCACCAACAAACATTATTTTAAATGGCAGAATAAAAAAAAAATCAAATATCATTCATTTTCAAAGCATAATCATTGGCGAATCGCCCCTTTAGGTCGGATTGGTTCCTAACTCCGGTGTAGTACTCTGGGCGGGACAACCAGCTATGAGCCCACAGCGAAGGCTGTTAGGACTTGGATATAGGGTGTAACAACCCTTGGCAGGATGATGAGCAATGATCTTACAGCTTGGTTTGTGCATAGAAACAATGGCCTTCTAAAAACTGTGGGCAATGCTACCAGTTCACCCCAGGGGGATCACTTGGAGTTAGGACTAGTGTGTGCCCTGTAAGGTCGTGGTGGGTGGGACACAGGGCACATCCTAGATTGGCCAAAAATTGTTTTTTAACACCAAATCCCAAGTAAATCGCTAACAAGTTAGATGTTAATTAACCATCGAATCAAAATCATTAAAAATATTTCAATAAATAAGTACGTAAATATCTGAATAAATAAATAAATATTTTTAAAGTAAATAAATAAACAAGAAACACTAAGTTTTACATGACAATAAATAAATAAATATTAATTTTAAAAAATAATCTTAAGTCTTAAATGACAAAAATATTTTCATAATGATTCACCTACAAACATTATTTTAAAGAGCACAACCAAAGGAAGAAAAAAAAAAAATCAAACATATTAATTTTTAAAGCATAGTCATTGGCGAATTGCCCTTTAGGTCGGATTGGTTCCTAACTCTGGTGTAGTACTCTGGGCGGGACAATCAGCTATGAGCCCACAGTGAAGGCTGTTAGGACTTGGATATAGGGTGTAGCAACCCTTGGCAGGATGATGAGCAATGATCTTACAGCTTGGTTTGTGCATAGAAACAATGGCCTTCTGAAAACTGTGGGCAACGCTACCAGTTCACCCCAGGGGAATCACTTGGAGTTAGGACTAGTGTGTGCCCTGTAAGGTTGTGGTGGGTGGGACACAGGGCTCACACTAGATTGCCAAAAAATTAAAAGTTTTAAATGGCAAAAAAAAGAAAAAGGTATTTTTAAAATGATTCATTGACAAACATTATTTTAAATGGCAGAATGAAAAAAAATCAAATATTATTCATTTTCAAAGCATAATCTTTGGCAAATTGCCCTTTAGGTCGGATTGGTTCCTAACTCCGGTGTAGTACTCTGGGCGGGACAATCAGCTATGAGCCCACAGCGAAGGCTGTTAGGACTTGGATATAGGGTGTAACAACCCTTGGCAGGATGATGAGCAATCATCCTACAGCTTGGTTTCTGCAAAATCTTTAAAAGTATTTAAATAAATACATACATGAATGTGTGGATAAATACATATTTTTAAATAAATTAATAAAAAAAAAAAAAAGAAACACTAAGTTTTACATGACAATAAATAAATAAATAAATAATAAAATATGTATTTATTAATTTTAAAAATAAATAAAAAAATAAAAAAATATTTTTTAGATTAATAAATGAACAAGAAACACTAAGTTTTACATGACAATAAATAAATAAATAAATAAATAAATAAATAAATATTAATTTTAAAAATAAATAAAGCAAATACATAAACAAGAAACACTGTTTTACATGACAATAAATAAATAAATAAATAAATTATTAATTAATTAAAAAATTTAAATTTAAATTTAAAAAAAAATTAAAAGTTTTAAATGACAAAAATATTTTTAAAATGTTGCACCTTCAAACATGACTTTAAATGGCAGAACCAAAAAAAAAAAAAAAAAATTCATTTTTAAAGCATAGTCATTGGCAAATTACCCTTTAGGTCAGGATGGTTCCTAACTCTGGTGTAGTACTCTGGGCGGGACAATCAGCTATGAGCCCACAGTGAAGGCAGTTATAGTCTGCTGAAGTAAATCCTTACTGTATTTGGGTGAGGCTGTATGTCCACCCCAGGTAAGGACTTGAAATTGGATATAGGGTGTAGCAACCCTTGGCAGGATGATGAGCAATGATCCTACAGCTTGGTTTGTGCATAGAAACAATGGCCTTCTGAAAACTGTGGGCAACGCTACCAGTTCACCCCAGGGGAATCACTTGGAGTTAGGACTAGTGTGTGCCCTGTAAGGTCGTGGTGGGTGGGACACAGGGCTCACACTAGATTGCCAAAAAATCTAAAAAAACAAAAAACAAAAAAAAAAGTATTTTTAAAATTATTTACCAACAAACATTATTTTAAATGGCAGAATAAAAAAAAAATCAAATATCATTCATTTTCAAAGCATAATCATTGGCGAATCGCCCCTTTAGGTCGGATTGGTTCCTAACTCCGGTGTAGTACTCTGGGCGGGACAACCAGCTATGAGCCCACAGCAAAGGCTGTTAGGACTTGGATATAGGGTGTAACAACCCTTGGCAGGATGATGAGCAATGATCTTACAGCTTGGTTTGTGCATAGAAACAATGGCCTTCTAAAAACTGTGGGCAATGCTACCAGTTCACCCCAGGGGGATCACTTGGAGTTAGGACTAGTGTGTGCCCTGTAAGGTCGTGGTGGGTGGGACACAGGGCACATCCTAGATTGGCCAAAAATTGTTTTTTAACACCAAATCCCAAGTAAATCGCTACCAAGTTAGATGTTAATTAACCATCGAATCAAAATCATTAAAAATATTTCAATAAATAAGTACGTAAATATCTGAATAAATAAATAAATATTTTTAAAGTAAATAAATAAACAAGAAACACTAAGTTTTACATGACAATAAATAAATAAATATTAATTTTAAAAAATAATCTTAAGTCTTAAATGACAAAAATATTTTCATAATGATTCACCTACAAACATTATTTTAAAGAGCACAACCAAAGGAAGAAAAAAAAAAAATCAAACATATTAATTTTTAAAGCATAGTCATTGGCGAATTGCCCTTTAGGTCGGATTGGTTCCTAACTCTGGTGTAGTACTCTGGGCGGGACAATCAGCTATGAGCCCACAGTGAAGGCTGTTAGGACTTGGATATAGGGTGTAGCAACCCTTGGCAGGATGATGAGCAATGATCTTACAGCTTGGTTTGTGCATAGAAACAATGGCCTTCTGAAAACTGTGGGCAACGCTACCAGTTCACCCCAGGGGAATCACTTGGAGTTAGGACTAGTGTGTGCCCTGTAAGGTTGTGGTGGGTGGGACACAGGGCTCACACTAGATTGCCAAAAAATTAAAAGTTTTAAATGGCAAAAAAAAGAAAAAGGTATTTTTAAAATGATTCACTGACAAACATTATTTTAAATGGCAGAATGAAAAAAAATCAAATATTATTCATTTTCAAAGCATAATCTTTGGCAAATTGCCCTTTAGGTCGGATTGGTTCCTAACTCCGGTGTAGTACTCTGGGCGGGACAATCAGCTATGAGCCCACAGCGAAGGCTGTTAGGACTTGGATATAGGGTGTAACAACCCTTGGCAGGATGATGAGCAATCATCCTACAGCTTGGTTTCTGCAAAATCTTTAAAAGTATTTAAATAAATACATACATGAATGTGTGGATAAATACATATTTTTAAATAAATTAATAAAAAAAAAAAGAAACACTAAGTTTTACATGACAATAAATAAATAAATAAATAATAAAATATGTATTTATTAATTTTAAAAATAAATAAAAAAATAAAAAAATATTTTTTAGATTAATAAATGAACAAGAAACACTAAGTTTTACATGACAATAAATAAATAAATAAATAAATAAATAAATATTAATTTTAAAAATAAATAAAGCAAATACATAAACAAGAAACACTGTTTTACATGACAATAAATAAATAAATAAATTAATTATTAATTAATTAAAAAATTTAAATTTAAATTAAAAAAAAAATTAAAAGTTTTAAATGACAAAAATATTTTTAAAATGTTGCACCTTCAAACATGACTTTAAATGGCAGAACCAAAAAAAAAAAAAAAAATTCATTTTTAAAGCATAGTCATTGGCAAATTACCCTTTAGGTCAGGATGGTTCCTAACTCTGGTGTAGTACTCTGGGCGGGACAATCAGCTATGAGCCCACAGTGAAGGCAGTTATAGTCTGCTGAAGTAAATCCTTACTGTATTTGGGTGAGGCTGTATGTCCACCCCAGGTAAGGACTTGAAATTGGATGTAGGGTGTAACAACCCTTGGCAGGATGATGAGCAATGATCCTACAGCTTGGTTTGTGCATAGAAACAATGGCCTTCTGAAAACTGTGGGCAACGCTACCAGTTCACCCCAGGGGAATCACTTGGAGTTAGGACTAGTGTGTGCCCTGTAAGGTCGTGGTGGGTGGGACACAGGGCTCACACTAGATTGCCAAAAAATCTAAAAAAACAAAAAACAAAAAAAAAAGTATTTTTAAAATTATTCACCAACAAACATTATTTTAAATGGCAGAATAAAAAAAAAATCAAATATCATTCATTTTCAAAGCATAATCATTGGCGAATCGCCCCTTTAGGTCGGATTGGTTCCTAACTCCGGTGTAGTACTCTGGGCGGGACAACCAGCTATGAGCCCACAGCGAAGGCTGTTAGGACTTGGATATAGGGTGTAACAACCCTTGGCAGGATGATGAGCAATGATCTTACAGCTTGGTTTGTGCATAGAAACAATGGCCTTCTAAAAACTGTGGGCAATGCTACCAGTTCACCCCAGGGGGATCACTTGGAGTTAGGACTAGTGTGTGCCCTGTAAGGTCGTGGTGGGTGGGACACAGGGCACATCCTAGATTGGCCAAAAATTGTTTTTTAACACCAAATCCCAAGTAAATCGCTAACAAGTTAGATGTTAATTAACCATCGAATCAAAATCATTAAAAATATTTCAATAAATAAGTACGTAAATATCTGAATAAATAAATAAATATTTTTAAAGTAAATAAATAAACAAGAAACACTAAGTTTTACATGACAATAAATAAATAAATATTAATTTTAAAAAATAATCTTAAGTCTTAAATGACAAAAATATTTTCATAATGATTCACCTACAAACATTATTTTAAAGAGCACAACCAAAGGAAGAAAAAAAAAAAATCAAACATATTAATTTTTAAAGCATAGTCATTGGCGAATTGCCCTTTAGGTCGGATTGGTTCCTAACTCTGGTGTAGTACTCTGGGCGGGACAATCAGCTATGAGCCCACAGTGAAGGCTGTTAGGACTTGGATATAGGGTGTAGCAACCCTTGGCAGGATGATGAGCAATGATCTTACAGCTTGGTTTGTGCATAGAAACAATGGCCTTCTGAAAACTGTGGGCAACGCTACCAGTTCACCCCAGGGGAATCACTTGGAGTTAGGACTAGTGTGTGCCCTGTAAGGTTGTGGTGGGTGGGACACAGGGCTCACACTAGATTGCCAAAAAATTAAAAGTTTTAAATGGCAAAAAAAAGAAAAAGGTATTTTTAAAATGATTCATTGACAAACATTATTTTAAATGGCAGAATGAAAAAAAATCAAATATTATTCATTTTCAAAGCATAATCTTTGGCAAATTGCCCTTTAGGTCGGATTGGTTCCTAACTCCGGTGTAGTACTCTGGGCGGGACAATCAGCTATGAGCCCACAGCGAAGGCTGTTAGGACTTGGATATAGGGTGTAACAACCCTTGGCAGGATGATGAGCAATCATCCTACAGCTTGGTTTCTGCAAAATCTTTAAAAGTATTTAAATAAATACATACATGAATGTGTGGATAAATACATATTTTTAAATAAATTAATAAAAAAAAAAAAAAGAAACACTAAGTTTTACATGACAATAAATAAATAAATAAATAATAAAATATGTATTTATTAATTTTAAAAATAAATAAAAAAATAAAAAAATATTTTTTAGATTAATAAATGAACAAGAAACACTAAGTTTTACATGACAATAAATAAATAAATAAATAAATAAATAAATAAATATTAATTTTAAAAATAAATAAAGCAAATACATAAACAAGAAACACTGTTTTACATGACAATAAATAAATAAATAAATAAATTATTAATTAATTAAAAAATTTAAATTTAAATTTAAAAAAAAATTAAAAGTTTTAAATGACAAAAATATTTTTAAAATGTTGCACCTTCAAACATGACTTTAAATGGCAGAACCAAAAAAAAAAAAAAAAAATTCATTTTTAAAGCATAGTCATTGGCAAATTACCCTTTAGGTCAGGATGGTTCCTAACTCTGGTGTAGTACTCTGGGCGGGACAATCAGCTATGAGCCCACAGTGAAGGCAGTTATAGTCTGCTGAAGTAAATCCTTACTGTATTTGGGTGAGGCTGTATGTCCACCCCAGGTAAGGACTTGAAATTGGATATAGGGTGTAGCAACCCTTGGCAGGATGATGAGCAATGATCCTACAGCTTGGTTTGTGCATAGAAACAATGGCCTTCTGAAAACTGTGGGCAACGCTACCAGTTCACCCCAGGGGAATCACTTGGAGTTAGGACTAGTGTGTGCCCTGTAAGGTCGTGGTGGGTGGGACACAGGGCTCACACTAGATTGCCAAAAAATCTAAAAAAACAAAAAACAAAAAAAAAAGTATTTTTAAAATTATTTACCAACAAACATTATTTTAAATGGCAGAATAAAAAAAAAATCAAATATCATTCATTTTCAAAGCATAATCATTGGCGAATCGCCCCTTTAGGTCGGATTGGTTCCTAACTCCGGTGTAGTACTCTGGGCGGGACAACCAGCTATGAGCCCACAGCAAAGGCTGTTAGGACTTGGATATAGGGTGTAACAACCCTTGGCAGGATGATGAGCAATGATCTTACAGCTTGGTTTGTGCATAGAAACAATGGCCTTCTAAAAACTGTGGGCAATGCTACCAGTTCACCCCAGGGGGATCACTTGGAGTTAGGACTAGTGTGTGCCCTGTAAGGTCGTGGTGGGTGGGACACAGGGCACATCCTAGATTGGCCAAAAATTGTTTTTTAACACCAAATCCCAAGTAAATCGCTACCAAGTTAGATGTTAATTAACCATCGAATCAAAATCATTAAAAATATTTCAATAAATAAGTACGTAAATATCTGAATAAATAAATAAATATTTTTAAAGTAAATAAATAAACAAGAAACACTAAGTTTTACATGACAATAAATAAATAAATATTAATTTTAAAAAATAATCTTAAGTCTTAAATGACAAAAATATTTTCATAATGATTCACCTACAAACATTATTTTAAAGAGCACAACCAAAGGAAGAAAAAAAAAAAATCAAACATATTAATTTTTAAAGCATAGTCATTGGCGAATTGCCCTTTAGGTCGGATTGGTTCCTAACTCTGGTGTAGTACTCTGGGCGGGACAATCAGCTATGAGCCCACAGTGAAGGCTGTTAGGACTTGGATATAGGGTGTAGCAACCCTTGGCAGGATGATGAGCAATGATCTTACAGCTTGGTTTGTGCATAGAAACAATGGCCTTCTGAAAACTGTGGGCAACGCTACCAGTTCACCCCAGGGGAATCACTTGGAGTTAGGACTAGTGTGTGCCCTGTAAGGTTGTGGTGGGTGGGACACAGGGCTCACACTAGATTGCCAAAAAATTAAAAGTTTTAAATGGCAAAAAAAAGAAAAAGGTATTTTTAAAATGATTCACTGACAAACATTATTTTAAATGGCAGAATGAAAAAAAATCAAATATTATTCATTTTCAAAGCATAATCTTTGGCAAATTGCCCTTTAGGTCGGATTGGTTCCTAACTCCGGTGTAGTACTCTGGGCGGGACAATCAGCTATGAGCCCACAGCGAAGGCTGTTAGGACTTGGATATAGGGTGTAACAACCCTTGGCAGGATGATGAGCAATCATCCTACAGCTTGGTTTCTGCAAAATCTTTAAAAGTATTTAAATAAATACATACATGAATGTGTGGATAAATACATATTTTTAAATAAATTAATAAAAAAAAAAAGAAACACTAAGTTTTACATGACAATAAATAAATAAATAAATAATAAAATATGTATTTATTAATTTTAAAAATAAATAAAAAAATAAAAAAATATTTTTTAGATTAATAAATGAACAAGAAACACTAAGTTTTACATGACAATAAATAAATAAATAAATAAATAAATAAATATTAATTTTAAAAATAAATAAAGCAAATACATAAACAAGAAACACTGTTTTACATGACAATAAATAAATAAATAAATTAATTATTAATTAATTAAAAAATTTAAATTTAAATTAAAAAAAAAATTAAAAGTTTTAAATGACAAAAATATTTTTAAAATGTTGCACCTTCAAACATGACTTTAAATGGCAGAACCAAAAAAAAAAAAAAAATTCATTTTTAAAGCATAGTCATTGGCAAATTACCCTTTAGGTCAGGATGGTTCCTAACTCTGGTGTAGTACTCTGGGCGGGACAATCAGCTATGAGCCCACAGTGAAGGCAGTTATAGTCTGCTGAAGTAAATCCTTACTGTATTTGGGTGAGGCTGTATGTCCACCCCAGGTAAGGACTTGAAATTGGATGTAGGGTGTAACAACCCTTGGCAGGATGATGAGCAATGATCCTACAGCTTGGTTTGTGCATAGAAACAATGGCCTTCTGAAAACTGTGGGCAACGCTACCAGTTCACCCCAGGGGAATCACTTGGAGTTAGGACTAGTGTGTGCCCTGTAAGGTCGTGGTGGGTGGGACACAGGGCTCACACTAGATTGCCAAAAAATCTAAAAAAAACAAAAAACAAAAAAAAAAGTATTTTTAAAATTATTCACCAACAAACATTATTTTAAATGGCAGAATAAAAAAAAAATCAAATATCATTCATTTTCAAAGCATAATCATTGGCGAATCGCCCCTTTAGGTCGGATTGGTTCCTAACTCCGGTGTAGTACTCTGGGCGGGACAACCAGCTATGAGCCCACAGCGAAGGCTGTTAGGACTTGGATATAGGGTGTAACAACCCTTGGCAGGATGATGAGCAATGATCTTACAGCTTGGTTTGTGCATAGAAACAATGGCCTTCTAAAAACTGTGGGCAATGCTACCAGTTCACCCCAGGGGGATCACTTGGAGTTAGGACTAGTGTGTGCCCTGTAAGGTCGTGGTGGGTGGGACACAGGGCACATCCTAGATTGGCCAAAAATTGTTTTTTAACACCAAATCCCAAGTAAATCGCTAACAAGTTAGATGTTAATTAACCATCGAATCAAAATCATTAAAAATATTTCAATAAATAAGTACGTAAATATCTGAATAAATAAATAAATATTTTTAAAGTAAATAAATAAACAAGAAACACTAAGTTTTACATGACAATAAATAAATAAATATTAATTTTAAAAAATAATCTTAAGTCTTAAATGACAAAAATATTTTCATAATGATTCACCTACAAACATTATTTTAAAGAGCACAACCAAAGGAAGAAAAAAAAAAAATCAAACATATTAATTTTTAAAGCATAGTCATTGGCGAATTGCCCTTTAGGTCGGATTGGTTCCTAACTCTGGTGTAGTACTCTGGGCGGGACAATCAGCTATGAGCCCACAGTGAAGGCTGTTAGGACTTGGATATAGGGTGTAGCAACCCTTGGCAGGATGATGAGCAATGATCTTACAGCTTGGTTTGTGCATAGAAACAATGGCCTTCTGAAAACTGTGGGCAACGCTACCA
>CM070013.1:10699782-11088251 GCA_036247105.1 Cirrhinus mrigala | reverse complement strand
TGCTAACATGTTTTTTACCATGACTAGCATGTTGCTAACATGTTTCTAGCATGATTAGCAAGTTGCTAGCATGTTTCTAGCATGATTAGCAAGTTGCTAGCATGTTTCTAACATGATTAGCAAGTTGTTAGCATGTTTCTAGCATGATTAGCAAGTTGTTAGCATGTTGCTAGCATGTTTCTAGCATGTTTCTAGCATGATTAGCAAGTTGCTAGCATGTTGCTAGCATGTTTCTAGCATGATTAGCAAGTTGCTAGCATGTTTCTAGCATGATTAGCAAGTTGTTAGCATATTACTAGCATGTTTCTAGCATGATTAGCAAAGTTGCTAGCATGTTTGTGGCATGATTAGCAAGTTACTAGCATGTTTCTAGTATGATTAGCAAGTTATTAGCATGATTCTGGTTGCTAGCCATAGATAGATAGATAGATAGATAGATAGATAGATAGATAGATAGATAGATAGTTAGATAGTAATGGTTAGATAGATAGATAGATAGATAGATGAGTTTGAATGAGTTTGAATGGATTAGAAATACAGTACATAGAAGGGAAGCTTGATTGAGTCTCAAAGGATTCTGGGAGTTTTGACAGTTGGAGTTTGAAAAGTGTTGGCTCATTTGAACATTCCATCAATGTAAGTCTATGGGATTTTTCCCAATTTTGATCGGCATTTTTAGGAAAATCGTAAGTCCGATCAGTTAGAAAAGATATAGCAACTCGAGTCAGACCAGTCTGAAGATCTGGGCTGAGTTTGGAGTTTGTAGAGTTAAAGCTCTAGGAGGAGATACAGTCAGAAAATTTAGTCTCAGAAGAATAATAATAATAATAATAATAATAATAATAATAATAATAACTGGAAGTTTAAATAGCAGATCAGTAAGTTGGCTTTCTCAAGCCAACTTAACTAGATAAAAAAGTTCGTCAAGACAAACTTTAAGTTGGCTTTAAGTTTAAGTTGTTAGCATGTTGCTAGCATGTTTCTAGCTTGATTAGCAAGTTGTTAGCATATTGTTAGCATTTTTCTAGCATGATTAGCAAGTTGCTAGCATATTGCTAGCATGTTTCTAGCATGATTAACAAGTTGTTAGCATGTTGCTAGCATGTTTCTAGCATGATTAGCAAGTTGCTAGCATGTTTCTAGCATGATTAGCAAGTTGTTAGCATGTTGCTAGCATGTTTTTTACCATGACTAGCATGTTGCTAGCATGTTTCTAGCATGATTAGCAAGTTGCTAGCATGTTTCTAGCATGATTAGCAAGTTGCTAGCATGTTTCTAACATGATAAGCAAGTTGTTAGCATGTTTCTAGCATGATTAGCAAGTTGTTAGCATGTTGCTAGCATGTTTCTAGCATGTTTCTAGCATGATTAGCAAGTTGCTAGCATGTTTCTAGCATGATTAGCAAGTTGCTAGCATGTTTCTAGCATGATTAGCAAGTTGTTAGCATGTTGCTAGCATGTTTCTAGCATGATTAGCAAGTTGCTAGCATGTTTCTAGCATGATTAGCAAAGTTGCTAGCATGTTTGTGGCATGACTAGATAAAAAAGTTCGTCAAGACAAACTTTAAGTTGGCTTGAGAAAGCCGGACCAGAAAGTTTGAAAGAGTTTGAAAAGTTTAAAAAGTTTAAAAAGTTTAAAAAGTTTAAAAAGTTTAAAAAGTTTAAAAAGTTTTATAGCATGTTTCTAACATGATTAGCCAGTTATTAGCATGTTGCTAGCATGATTAGCAAGTTGTTAGCATGTTGCTAGCATGTTTCTAACATGATTAGCATGTTGCTAGCATGTTTCTAACATGATTAGCAAGTTGTTAGCATGTTGCTAGCATGTTTCTAGCATGATTAGCAAGTTGCTAGCATGTTTCTAGCATGATTAGCAAGTTGTTAGCATGTTGCTAGCATGTTTCTAGCATGATTAGCAAGTTGCTAACATGTTTCTAACATGATTAGCAAATTGTTAGCATATTGCTAGCATGTTTCTAGCATGATTAGCAAGTTGTTAGCATGTTACTAGCATGTTTCTAGCATGATTAACAAGTTGTTAGCATGTTGCTAGCATGTTTCTAGCATGATTAGCAAGTTGCTAGCATGTTTCTAGCATGATTAGCAAGTTGTTAGCATGTTTCTAGCATGTTTTTTAGCATGACTAGCATGTTGCTAGCATGTTTCTAGCATGATTAGCAAGTTGCTAGCATGTTTCTAGCATGATTAGCAAGTTGCTAGCATGTTTCTAGCATGATTAGCAAGTTGTTAGCACGTTGCTAGCATGTTTCTAGCATGATTAGCAAGTTGTTAGCATATTGCTAACATGTTTCTAACATGTTTAGCAAATTGTTAGCATATTGCTAGCATGTTTCTAGCATGATTAGCAAGTTGTTAGCATGTTACTAGCATGTTTCTAGCATGATTAGCAAGTTGCTAGCATATTGCTAGCATGTTTCTAGCATGATTAACAAGTTGTTAGCATGTTGCTAGCATGTTTCTAGCATGATTAGCAAGTTGCTAGCATGTTTCTAGCATGATTAGCAAGTTGTTAGCATGTTGCTAGCATGTTTTTTAGCATGACTAGCATGTTGCTAGCATGATTAGCAAGTTGCTAGCATGTTTCTAGCATGATTAGCAAGTTGCTAGCATGTTTCTAGCATGATTAGCAAGTTGCTAGCATGTTTCTAGCATGATTAGCAAGTTGTTAGCATATTGCTAGCATGTTTCTAGCATGATTAGCAAAGTTGCTAGCATGTTTGTGGCATGATTAGCAAGTTGCTAGCATGTTTCTAGTATGATTAGCAAGTTATTAGCATGATTCTAGTATGATTAGCAAGTTATTAGCATGATTCTGGTTGCTAGCCATAGATAGATAGATAGATAGATAGATAGATAGATAGATAGATAGATAGATAGATGAGTTTGAATGAGTTTGAATGGATTAGAAATACAGTACATAGAAGGGAAGCTTGATTGAGTCTCAAAGGATTTTGGGAGTTTTGACAGTTGGAGTTTGAAAAGTGTTGGCTCATTTGAACATTCCGTCAATGTAAGTCTATGGGATTTTTCCCAATTTTGATCGGCATTTTTAGGAAAATCGTAAGTCCGATCAGTTAGAAAAGATATAGCAACTCGAGTCAGACCAGTCTGAAGATCTGGGCTGAGTTTGGAGTTTGTAGAGTTAAAGCTCTAGGAGGAGATACAGTCAGAAAATTTAGTCTCAGAAGAATAATAATAATAATAATAATAATAATAACTCAAAGTTTAAATAGCAGATCAGTAAGTTGGCTTTCTCAAGCCAACTTAATAACTAGATAAAAAAGTTCGTCAAGACAAACTTTAAGTTGGCTTGAGAAAGCCGGACCAGAAAGTTTGAAAGAGTTTGAAAAGTTCAAAAAGTTTAAAAAGTTTAAAAAGTTAAAAAGTTAAAGTTTAAGAAGTTTAAAAAGTTTAAAAAGTTTAAAAAGTTTAAAAAGATTAAAAAGTTTTAAGTTTGGATGGTTTTCAGTCTGAAGTATTTTGAAGTTTTAAAGTTTGAATGCAGTCTGTCAGATAAATAAATAGATAGATAGATAGATAGATAGATAGATAATTAACATGTTAGTATGATTCTAACATTATTACCAAGTTACTAGCATGTTGCTAGCATGTTTTTAACATGATTAGCAAGGTACGAGCATGTTGCTAGTCTGTTTCTAGCATGATTAGCAAGTTGTTAGCATGTTTCTAGCATGTTTCTAGCATGATTAGCAAGTTGCTAACACGTTTCTAGCTTGATTAGCAAGTTGATAGCATATTGCTAGCATGTTTCTAACATGATTAGAATGTTGCTAGCATGATTAGCAAGTTGCTAGCATGATTTTAGCAAGATTAGCAAGTTGCTAGCATGTTTCTAGCATGATTAGCAAGTTGCTAGCATGTTTTAACATGATTAGCAAGGTGTTAGCATGTTGCTAGCATGTTTGTGGCATGATTAGCAAGTTGCTAGCATGTTTCTAGCATGATTAGCAAAGTTGCTAGCATGTTTCTAGTATGATTAGCAAGTTGCTAGCATGTTGCTAGCATGATTAGCAAGTTGCTAACATGTTTCTAGCATGATTAGCAAGTTGCTAGCATGTTTCTAGTATGATTAGCAAGTTGCTAGCATGATTTTAACATGATTAACAAGTTGCTAGCATGTTTCTAGTATGATTAGCAAAGTTGATAGCATTTTAGCATTATTAGCCAGTTGCTAGCATGTTTCTAGTATGATTAGCAAAGTTGCTAGCATGTTTCTAGCATGATTAGCAAGTTACTAGCATGTTTCTAGCATGATTAGCAAGTTGCTAGCATGTTTCTAGCATGATTAGCAAAGTTGCTAGCATGTCTCTAGCATGATTAGCAAATTACTAGCATGATTCTGGTTGCTAGCCATAGATAGATAGATAGATAGATAGATAGTAATGGTTAGATGATAGATAGATAGATAGATAGATAGATAGATAGACAGATAGATAGTAATGGTTAGATGATAGATAGATAGATAGATAGATAGATAGATAGATAGATAGATAGATAGATAGATAGTAATGGTTAGATGATAGATAGATAGATAGATAGTAATAGTTAGATGATAGATAGATAGATAGATGAGTTTGAATGATTTTAAATGGATTAGAAATACAGTACATAGAAGGGAAGTTTGATTGAGGCTCAAAGGATTCTGGGGATTTTGACAGTTGGATTTTAAAAAGTGCTGGCTCATTTGAACATTCCGTCAATGTAAGTCTATGGGATTTTTCCCAAATTTAATCGCCATTTTTAGGAAAACCGTAAGTCCGATCAGTTAGAAAAGATATAGCAACTAACTTCAGATCAGTTTAAAGATCTGGGCTGAGTTTGGAGTTTGTAGATTTAAAGCTCTAGGAGGAGTTAGAGTTGATAATTTTAGTCTCAGAAGAAGAAGAATAATAACTAGATAAAAAAGTTCGTCAAGACAAACTTTAAGTTGGCTTGAGAAAGCCGGACCAGAAAGTTTTAAAAAGTTTTAAAAGTTTTAAAAGTTTAAGAAGTTTTAAAAAGTTGCATTTGGATAGGTTTTAGTCTGAAATAGTTTGAAGTTTAAAGTAGTTTTAAAAGGTTAAAGTTTGAATGCAGTCTCTCAGACAGATATATAGATAGATAGACAGATAGAAATATAGATAGATAGATAATAGATAAATTTGCTAACATGTTTCTAGCATGTTGTTAGAATGTTTCTAGCATGATTAGCAAGTAGTTAGAATGTTGCTAGCATGTTTCTGGCATGATTAGCAAGTTGCTAGCATGTTTCTAGCATGATTAGCAAGTTGCTAGCATGTTTCTAGCATGATTAGCAAGTTGTTAGCATGTTGCTAGCATGATTAGCATGTTGCTAGCATGTTTCTAGCATGATTAGCAAGTTGTTAGCATGTTGCTAGCATGTTTCTAGCATGATTAGCATGTTGCTAGCATGTTGCTAGCATGTTTCTAGCATGATTAGCAAGTTGCTAGCATGTTTATAGCATGATTAGCAAGTTGCTAGCATGTTTCTAACATGATTAGCAAGTTGTTAGCATGTTGCTAGCATAATTAGCAAGTTGTTAGCATGTTTCTAGCATGTTTCTAGCATGATTAGCAAGTTGTTAGCATGTTTCTAGCATGATTAGCAAGTTGCTAGCATGTTTCTAACATGATTAGTAAGTTGCTAGCATGTTTCTAGCATGATTAGCAAGTTGTTAGCATGTTGCTAGCATGATTAGCAAGTTGTTAACATGTTTCTAGCATGATTAGCAAGTTGTTAGCATGTTTCTAGCATGATTGTTAGCATGTTTCTAGCATGATTAGCAAGTTGCTAGCATGTTTCTAGCATGATTAGCAAGTTGCTAGCATGTTTCTAACATGATTAGCAACTTGTTAGCATGTTGCTAGCATGATTAGCAAGTGGTTAGCATGTTTCTAACATGTTTCTAGCATGATTAGCAAGTTGTTAGCATGTTTCTAGCATGATTAGCAAGTTGCTAGCATGTTTCTAACATGATTAGCAAGTTGCTAGCATGTTTCTAGCATGATTAGCAAGTTGTTAGCATGTTTCTAGCATGATTAGCAAGTTGCTAGCATGTTTCTAGCATGATTAGCAAGTTGTTAGCATGTTTCTAGCATGATTAGCAAGGTGCTAGCATGTTTCTAGCATGATTAGCAAGTTGTTAGCATGTTGCTAGCATGTTTCTAGCATGATTAGCAAGTTGCTAGCATGTTTCTGGTTGCTAGCCATAGATAGATAGATAGATAGATAGTAAAGTTTAGATAGATAGATAGATAGATAGATAGATAGATAGATAGATAGATAGATAGATAGATAGATGAGTTTGAATGAGTTTAAATGGATTAGAAATACAGTACATAGAAGGGAGGTTTGATTGAGGCTCAAAGGATTCTGGGGATTTTGACAGTTGGAGTTTAAAAAGTGCTGGCTCATTTGAACATTCCGTCAATGTAAGTCTATGGGATTTTTCCCAAATTTAATCGCCATTTTTAGGAAAACCGTAAGTCCGATCAGTTAGAAAAGATATAGCAACTAACTTCAGATCAGTTTAAAGATCTGGACTGAGTTTGGAGTTTGTAGATTTAAAGCTCTAGGAGGAGTTAGAGTTGATAATTTTAGTCTCAGAAGAAGAAGAATAATAACTAGATAAAAAAGTTCGTCAAGACAAACTTTAAGTTGGCTTGAGAAAGCCGGACCAGAAAGTTTTAAAAAGTTTTAAAAGTTTTAAAAGTTTAAGAAGTTTTAAAAAGTTGCATTTGGATAGGTTTTAGTCTGAAATAGTTTGAAGTTTAAAGTAGTTTTAAAAGGTTAAAGTTTGAATGCAGTCTCTCAGACAGATATATAGATAGATAGACAGATAGAAATATAGATAGATAGATAGATAATAGATAAATTTGCTAACATGTTTCTAGCATGTTGTTAGAATGTTTCTAGCATGATTAGCAAGTTGTTAGAATGTTGCTAGCATGTTTCTGGCATTATTAGCAAGTTGCTAGCATGTTTCTAGCATGATTAGCAAGTTGTTAGCATGTTTCTAGCATGATTAGCAAGTTGTTAGCATGTTTCTAGCATGATTAGCAAGTTGCTAGCATGTTTCTAGCATGATTAGCAAGTTGTTAGCATGTTGCTAGCATGTTTCTAGCATGATTAGCATGTTGCTAGCATGTTGCTAGCATGTTTCTAGCATGATTAGCAAGTTGCTAGCATGTTTCTAGCATGATTAGCAAGTTGCTAGCATGTTTCTAACATGATTAGCAAAGTTGCTAGCATGTCTCTAGCATGATTAACATGTCGCTAGCATGTTTCTAACATGATTAGCAAAGCTGCTAGCATGTCTCTAGCATGATTAACATGTCGCTAGCATGTTTCTAACATGATTAGCAAGTTGCTAGCATGTTTCTAGCATGATTAGCATGTTGCTAGCATGTTTCTAGCATGATTAGCAAGTTGCTAGCATGTTTCTAGCATGATTAGCAAGTTGTTAGCATGTTGCTAGCATGTTTCTAGCATGATTAGCATGTTGCTAGCATGTTTCTAGCATGATTAGCAAGTTGTTAGCATGTTTCTGGTTGCTAGCCATAGATAGATAGATAGATAGATAGTAAAGTTTAGATAGATAGATAGATAGATAGATAGATAGATAGATAGATAGATAGATAGATAGATGAGTTTGAATGAGTTTAAATGGATTAGAAATACAGTACATAGAAGGGAGGTTTGATTGAGGCTCAAAGGATTCTGGGGATTTTGACAGTTGGAGTTTAAAAAGTGCTGGCTCATTTGAACATTCCGTCAATGTAAGTCTATGGGATTTTTCCCAAATTTAATCGCCATTTTTAGGAAAACCGTAAGTCCGATCAGTTAGAAAAGATATAGCAACTAACTTCAGATCAGTTTAAAGATCTGGGCTGAGTTTGGAGTTTGTAGATTTAAAGCTCTAGGAGGAGTTAGAGTTGATAATTTTAGTCTCAGAAGAAGAAGAATAATAATAATAAGTTTAAGTAGCATTTCAGTAAGTTGGCTTTCTCAAGCCAACTTAATAATAAGTTTAAGTAGCATTTCAGTAAGTTGGCTTTCTCAAGCCAACTTAATAATAAGTTTAAGTAGCATTTCAGTAAGTTGGCTTTCTCAAGCCAACTTAATAATAATAATAACTGGAATTTTCAATAGCAGATCAGTAAGTTGGCTTTCTCAAGCCAACTTAATAAAAGGATTTTTTTCCCCCGCAGATATTTTGCTCGTGTAATGGAGGCTACAGGGGTTGTGTGGTTTGGCGTTATTACTTTCCTTTGTCAGGTAAGATTTTATCTCGTCATAGGTTTCTTACAAATTAATTTTCTTTTTGATTTTCAGTGAGAATTTGTTGTTGTTAATGATATTATTATTTTATGATAATACAGACAAAAGATGTTATGAATTTGCAGCAATATATGCAGAGAATGTTCTTTTACGCAGGTGTTTTCGTGCGCATTTACAGAGGATCCTAAAGCGGACAAAGGGGCAGGTAGGCAGCTTCTAAAATCTTAAATCATTTGATAGAAAATGGGGCACACCGGAGAATGCGTTAAAATATTTGTAATATTTGTAGGTATACAGTAGGTCTGATTACCTTTGAAATCATAAAGAAAATCGAAAAGGTTGTTTGAAAGTATTACCATTCGGCGAAAGTGAAAGTTTTTCTAACGGTTAAGTTAAACGGTACTTAAAATATACTCTCAAAATAATGAAACGTGATTATTAATTAATTAAAAACCATCACATCCTTTTTGTAACTGATCTTTGTCATTTATATTCTTGGAATGTTGTTACAAGCATTTTGTACTGTATGTAAAACATAATGCAGTGAAATCTAACAGACAGAGACGTCATTCTCGTTTTATAAAGAAATTTTACAAAAAGAAGACATTTTATAAAGCTACCTGTTAGTGAATTTAAGGTCATTGTATGATGAGTGACAAAAAGTGTGTTTGTTGGGTGGCAACCTTTGATAGAGTTCTGATAGAAAATGAATTGATATGAGACATGCATAACATGTTTTGGTAGTTTTAGTGCATTTTGAATGTGAAATTAACTGCTGTACCAACATAAAATTTGGTTACGAGAACTGTAGAGTTTAGATTTTCTCAACTGAGGATTTTCTAAAATGATTTGACACATTTCTCCAAACCCAGGTCACTGTTCTCAAAACAGTTAACAGTCAGCTGAAAGTTTTGTAATTGTCCTAAACAGATCATAAGTTTCATTCAAATTACAAATCACATGCATCATTTTCTCAAAACACTGTGCACTTTAAATATGTTTTTCCTTTCATTGTTATTAACAACATGAAGTGCATTAAACAAGGTTTCAAGGCTTCCCAAACCGGGGTTACATAGCCCACTGAGTGATAATAATTTGAATAATAATTAATGTGTTCATCAGTAATTGATGCAATGTTGAAATACTTTCTAGAATGATTTTTTAAACATCACACTGCCATGCAATCTATAATTGGAACTAAAATGCAATATCGTAAAATGTAAAAGTTTTGTGCGTTCCCTCATTTCATACCGTAATTTTATAAATGTGTATACATGGGAAATGATGCACTACATTCTGTGTGGGTGTGACACAGTGATAGATAAGAGCTGTCGGTTAAAATATGAGTATTTCTTGATTCTTATCTCATTTTGCAGTCAAATATTAAATAGTCAAAATATTCTTGGTACTTTAAGGAGTATATAACACAACTGATCCTGCTTAAATTATCAGAAGAGTTGCTTATCTTATACTTAGCATATACAGTACTTGCGTATATGAAGCTTTCCCAAAACAGTGTTATTGATAAAGTGGCTTGCACTTAAAGTCTTTTAAACTTAATGTGTTGCTGTTCATTTCCTATCAAATACGTTAAGTACAACATTAACAGTGTAATAAATAAAAATGGAAAATATATAAACATATAAATAATATGTATGTGTGCGTACAGTAAAACAGGAAAAATTAAGCCTATAATTTCAAAGTGAAGGCTTATAATAGACCCTACACTTAAAAGTGCCCTTTAATTTCCTTCTTGCACAACCAACTAGTCACAGTCTTTAAAAAGCTGTGTCACAGCTAGCAATGGGGTCAGCCCCACCTCCTCACTAAGATAAAAGTTTTTGATTGTTTTAGATTGGTACTGAATCACTCGTAAGCTAAGATTCCTACATATAAATTTTTAAGCTAAATTAGAAGCTTTCTGAGAGGATTCTTAGGAGCTTTAAGAATACGAGCCCAGGCCTGTGGAGATGTTGAGACAGGAGCTCTTCAAGCATGGATTGAATTTTCTCATATTTTTACCCCCCTATGATTTAAGCACACCAAGAATGTAGTGCAGATAAAATAACAGGGCAGATTAAATTCTCTCTAATTTAGCATAATTCATGTACAACAGCAAACATACACACATATTATTTTGTTTAGATATACTCAATATATATATAAAAAAAAAAAAAAAAAAAAACAGAACTCCCTGTTGAAGAACTTTGCAATGAATTTATTAGTGTATTTGTACATCTATAGCTGATAATCAATAGAGAACAAACTTGTAGATTTGGTGTTATTTTCACTTTTAATAAATGCATTAATAGAAAAAATTGCAGTGCTTCATTTTGCAGTAAACTGTTTGGTTAAGATAAAGTTGTGTTTAGATACCTGTGTTAATTGTTCTGAGAGCAATTACATTTCTTTGGAGAAAAGTGTCAAATTGACGTAAAAAGAGTATCTTTCTATTTCCCATCATAAATGTGGTGCAGGGGTGTATAAGATTAATTGAAAGATTAAAAACACTTTGAAAGAGAAACACTGTCTGTTTAAATGTATTAACAGCAGCAGTGAATACTGTAATACAGCACTAGAAATGAGCAAAGAAGAAATTAATTTTGTCTTTCTCCTTTTCATCGCTGTACGTCCTACAGTCAGTGCAGTACATGATTGTCTTTGCTGGATCATGACTAGGGAGTAGAGTGAACCAACTCCAGTCTACTTATGTTTGTGTAATGAATTAACTCATAAACCCGTATTTTAGGCTTGTCATTAAATATTTGTATTTAACGTGATCACAATTTAATAAAAGCATGAAGTTACTAATTATAATGCTTCATTCAAAAAGTGAATAAATGATATACAGAAAGTGAGCAAAGAACATCTACATTATCAAAAAACATTAAAGGAGAACTCCACTTTCAGAACAACAATTTACAAAAAATGTACTCACCCCCTTATCATCCAAGATGTGCATGTCCTTCTGTCTTCAGTCATGAAGAAATCATGGTTTTTGAGGAAAGCATTTCAGGATTTTTCTCCATATAGTGGACTTCATTGGTGCCCCGATTTTGAACTCCCAAAATGTAGCTTAAATGCAGCTTCAAAGGGCTCTAAACGATCCCAGCCAAGGAAGAAGGGTCTTATCTAGCGAAACGTCATTTTTTCGGGAAAAAAAAAAATAGTTTACTTTTTAAGCACAAAAGCTCATGTAGCACAGGCTCTGGGATGCGTGTCCATGACACTACGTACTATTGAATCACGTTGAAAGGTCACGTGGAACTACAGACTTGTGTAGCACAGGCTCTGGGATGTGCGTCCATGACGCTATGAATCACGTCTAAGTTCATCGTCTGTGTACTCCAGCTCAAAAAGGTAGAGTATGGCGAAAAACTCCATCTCATTTTCTCCTACAACTTCAGAATCGTCCAACATCGATGTACCTTTTTGGTTGTAAACACTTCCTTGCACTTCCTTAGTCTTTGTAGTCTGTAATGAGGGGTCAGAGGCATGAGGATCCATTAGCAGCTTTTATTAAAACAATCTCAAGGTCAGACAGGCGGGGATCAGCTACAGCATAAGGAACAATAGAGACAATCCAAAAGAGTAATTTGTGGGTGAGCAGAAGTCGGGGGAGACGGCAAACAGAGTAACAGTAGTCCAGAGAACAAAGCGATAGGTCCAAAGGCAGGTGGCAGGGAATCAGAGATCTTAAACAGTCCAAGTCAAACACAGATAATCAAAAACACAAGGGAAACGCTCAGAAATGTAGCAATAGCAAACAAGACTTCGCGGAGAGTGAGCGTCCGGAAGTGGCTTTTAAAGGCAGGCTGATAGTTGGCACCTGAGCAGGTGATCAGGCCCAGCATGGGGTGTTATGGGAAATGGAGTCCAAATGGGTTAGTACTTGGGAGAGGGTGCCCTCCGGTGGCGATCGGAGGGAGCCACAGAGGCCTGATTCATGACAGAGCCCCCTCCCTGCGAGCAGCTCCTGAAGTGAGGAGGTGTGCGACGCCGGGGTCTACCACGAGGTCGAGGGGCTGGTTTCTCCGGGTGGGTCCTATGAAAGTCGGCAGTGAGCATGGGGTCCAGGATATCCTGGCCGTTGACCCAAGACCTCTCCTCTGGACCATACCCCTCCCAGCCAATGAGGTACTGGAGTACCCTGCCCCGGCATCGAGAATCGAGGATTTCTCGAACCTGGTAAGCCTCCTCGCCATCCACGATAATGGGAGGGGTGCTCTCGTCCTCGGCCTCCTCCTGGTCCTCCACTCCTCTCGGGGCATCAGTGGGCTTGAGTAGGGAAACATGAAAAGTGGGTGAGATATGGTAATTTGCAGGGAGTGCCAAATGGTAAGATACAGGGGTTATTTGTCTAAGAATTTTGAATGGACCCAAGTACCTGGGACTGAGTTTCCTGCAAGGCAGCCTGAGACAAAGGTCCCTCGAGGAGAGCCAGACCCATTGTCCCGGAGTGTAGGTGGGACTCGGTGGGACTTTGGAGACGGTCAGCCTGCTCTCTTACTCTCCGAGCAACTCGTTGAAGGTGGACGCCAAGTCTCCCCACTCCTCTGTAAACCAGTCATTAACAGCGGGAAGTTCTGAGGGTTCCCCAGACCAGGGGAAGAGAGGTGGTTGGAAACGAGTACACATTGGAAGGGAGTGAGTCCAGTGGATGGTTTGCGGAGTGAGTTCTGGGCATATTCAGCCCACAGGAGGTAGCGGCTCCAATCCTGCTGGTTCAAATGGCAGTATGAGCGGAGGAAGCAAGTGAGTTCTTGGTTAAGCCGTTCGACCTGGCCGTTCGATTCTGGGTATATGATATCCGGAGGTGAGACTGACGTTGATACTGAGTTGTTGGCAGAAGGCGGACCAGACACATGAGGTGAATTGCAGGCCCCGGTCTGACACTATAACATCTGGGAGACCATAAAAGTAGAAGACTTGTTCCATGAGGACCTCGGCGGTCTCGAAGGCAGTGGGTAGTTTAGGTAAAGGTATCAGACGACAGGCCTTGGAGAAGCGGTCTATGACGGTAAGGATGGTAATGATATTTCTGGAGCTGAGGAGGTCAGTAACAAAGTCTATGGAGATGTGCGACCAAGGGCGTTGAGGGATAGGGAGCGGTTGCAGCAAGCCTGCCGGACTTTGATGGGAGGACTTGGAGATGTTGCAGATGGAACAGTTCTGAACAAAGTTGATAGTGTCCCGTTGTAGGGTAGGCCACCAGAATCAATTGGAGATGAGGTGAGCTGTGGCCATGATCCCAAGATGGCCTGCACTGGGGGAATTATGCACCCATTGCATAACATGTTGTCAAAGGGTCTGAGGAACATAAGTGCGATCTGGAGGGCACTCAGGCGGTGGAGGTTCTGTGTTCTGGGACTCGGTGATCTCTGTCATAATATCCCACTGGACGGGACTGAGGATGAGCGTAGAGGGGATGATGTGCTCGCCGGAGGATGGGCTCTAAGAGGATTCAAATTGACGAGAGAGGGCATCAGCCTTTGTATTCTTGAAGCCCAGGCGATACGTGACCTTGAAGTCAAAGCAAGTAAAGAAGAGGGACCACCTTGCCTGCCGAGGGTTAAGTCTCTTAACCGCCTTAAGGTATTCCAGGTTGCGGTGGTCCATGAGAACGATAAAAGGAAGCTTGGCCCCCTCTAGCCAGTGACGCCACTCCTCAAAGGCCACCTTCATGGCCAGAAGTTCCCTGTTAGCAACATCATAGTTCTGCTCGGCAGAGGTGAGTTTTTGGGAGTAAAAGGCACAGGGGTATAATTTGGGTGGATTGCCGTGGCGTTGTGATAGTATAGCCCCGATACCTGTATTGGAGGCGTCCACCTCCACGGTGAACTCAAGCTCTGGATCTGGGTGGCGGAGAATGGGTGCTGAGGCGAAGAGTTCCTTGAGGTTCTGAAAGGCCTCTGAGGCTGCCGGAGACCGGTGAGGCACTGTCTCTCCCCCCGCCCCCCCCCCCCCCCCGCCCCCCGAGCATTGAAGTGAGTGGGGCAGCAATTGTACTGAAGCTTCTGATAAAGCATCTATAGAAGTTAGCAAACCCAAGAAGCGTTGAAGTTCTTTAATGGTGGATGGTTGTGGCCACCTTAGTACAGTGTTCACCTTCCTTTCATCCATAGCAACCCCCTCAGCACTGATGACGTAACCCAGGAAGGAAGTGACCGTTTGATGGAACTCGCACTTCTCAAACTTGGCATATAATTGGTTGTCGATGAGCCTCTGGAGAACCGCCCTTACATGCTGCACGTGCTGGTCCTTGGTGTCAGAGAAAATCAGAATGTCATCGATGTAGACGATAACTCAATGGTTGAGCATGTCTCGAAATATGTCGTTGACGAAGGCCTGAAACATAGAGGGACTATTGACCAGTCCGAAGGGCATAACCGAGTATTCATAGTGGCCAGTCGTTGTAGAACAGGCTGTTTTCCATTCATCCCCTTCCCGGATACGGATCAGGTTGTAGGCGTTACGAAGATCAAGTTTGGTGAAGAATCGGGCTGAACGAAGCTGTTCCAGGGCTGTTGGAGAGCAGGCATTCCTGATGACAGTAGTCTGACCATTGCAGGATCTGTCTTGAAATCAGAAGATGCAGGGGTTGTGTTTCTCAAGCCAGGGCAGACCCGTGTATTATGGGGTTTTGAGGTGAGTTGATGGCGAATAGACGAATGGTTTCTGTGTGTAGGGCTCCAGTCCTGAGTACGAGATCGTCAGTGGTGAATTTGATATAACCTTCTCCCAAAGGGCATCCATCTAGGGCTGCCACTGCCACCCGGGATCCACATGCAATGAGAGGAATGTCATGAGAATCAGCGAACTTGGTGTCAACGAAATTACCAGCAGCACCCGAGTCAATGATGGCAGAGGTGTTGACGGAGTGTCCATTAAACAGTAACCTAACTGGGATCTCAAGAGTGGTTTAATTAGTGGAACTAGAGCTCACCGCAGGAGACTTTCGGGCGGACGGTCGAGTGGGACAGGAAACCCTTAGATGGCTGGACTGTCCGCAGTACAAGCACAGATGTTGACGGATCCTTCTTTCTCTCTCTTCAGACGTGAGATGAGTGAATCCAATCTGCATAGGCTCTGAGTCAGGAACTGCGGTGGCTGGGCATGGGCGTTTGTCTCGGGGGTCGTCAGGAATGAACCAGATTGTCAATGCGAATGGAGAGATCAATGTATTCTTTAAGGGTCTTGTCCTCATTGCAACAAGCAAGCTCGGACTGTAATTCCATGGTGAGTCCCTTGCGATATAGTAGCTTGAGGGGCTCATCCTTCCACCCTGTCTGTGCTGCGAGTGTGCAAAATGTGAGAGCATAATTGGCGGCCGTTCTGCGTCCCTGTCGCAGTGCGAGAAGTTGCTCACACGCTTCTCCTCCATAAGCAGAGTGTTCAAACACCTCCCGAAAGCACTTCAGGAAACCGGCAAAGACAGGAAAGACATCTGCTTCCCCTCCCAGACAGCAGTGGCCCAGTCCAAAGGTCGTTCCGTTAGCAGTGAGCACACAAAAGAAATGCGACTATCATCAGTAGGATACAGCAGTGGTTGACTAACAAATAGGGAACATTGCCTGAGAAATCCCTTACATCTCTCCGGCAAGCCGTCAAATTTCTCCGGGAATGCCAGACGAGGGCTGGTGGTAGCGTAGCTTGTAGTTACGGGAGGTTGAGGAGGATCGGCTGATCTCACGCTGGCCTCGGTGGTGCGAAGAGATTGCAGCGTTTTCACAAGCTCCTCCGTGAGAGAGGTAAGTCGTTGTAACTGTTGTTGGTGAGTAGCAAGCATGGCAGCTTGTGCAGATACCTCAGTGGAGAGATGATAAACAGCTGCTGGATCGTTTGTAGGCGAAGTCTTCTGTAATGAGGGGTCAGAGGCATGAGGATCCATTAGCAGCTTTTATTAAAACAATCCCAAGGTCAGACAGGCGGGGATCAGCAACAGCGTAAGGAACAATAGAGACAATCCAAAAGAGTAATCCATGGGCGAGCAGAAGTCGGGGCAGGTGGCAGGCAGAGTAACAACAGTCCAGAGAACAAAGCGGTAGTTCCAAAGGCAGGCGGCAGGGAATCAGAGATCTTAAACAGTCCAAGTCAAACACAGATAATAAAAAACACAAGGGAAATGCTCGGAAATGTAGCAATAGCAAACAAGACTTTGCGGAGAGTGAGCGTCCGGAAGTGGCTTTTAAAAGCAGGCTGATAGGCAGCACCTGTGGCTATCGGAGGGAGCCACAGAGGCCTGATTCATGACAACATGGTACGTGCATTGTATGTACTTTGTTGTTTATGATGAGAATTTGCAAAGATGTAGAATTCAGTCATGTTTCCTCTAAATAGGCCTATAGGCATACATTAGGCCAACGCGCCAATAAAAATTCTTTCTTAACAAATTAAATTAAGATAAATTCTAAATTAAGATGGGTATTTGGCAATAACGAAATTAAGATAAACTCTCTGTGGGATTTGCTTCGCTGCTTCTCTCCACAATCCGGCCTCAACGCAACGGTGAATAGCAGCTCAAATTTTATAAAAGAATAATGCCAACATTAGCTATATACTATATACTCCGTCTACATTATGCATTTAAGTCTCAATCAATATTTAGTTATAATTTGAAAAACCTTTACTCACCAAGATTAGGCTATATGTTTTTGTGGCTTCAGCGCGTTCTTGCGCTCACTGATGGTGCATCCAGCAGCACTGAACACCCTTTCACTGCTGCTGCTACTGGCTAATGCATAGTACTGATCTGGCTAATTTTGCAAGTTTTGTAAATTTGGCCAAAACGTAATCGCCAGAGGCAAGCCTCTGTTTCACCTCCTCAACATCCATTTTCCCATCTTTCTCGCTAATCAAAACGCATCACATGACCGCTCATTTACCACGCAAGCCGGAGCGCAAGCCCGTGCCCAGCCCGATCCTGTGTAAAATGATATAATTTAAGCCCGAACCAGACCAAACCCATCGGGTCCCGTCGGGTTCAGGCAAAGATCTTCAGCTCTAATCTAAATGCCTCTGATTGGCCATAACATTCATAAGCTCAACAGAATCGTGTGTGATTGGTTATAATGCTCAATGCTGTAAAAATGCATAAAAAGAAATCTGATGCAACATAAGCAGATGTAAATTCAATGAGGCATTTTCCACTTTTCATTTTCACTTTATTCACGACAGCTGTTATAGATTTAATTTAACAGTGCAGGGGCATTTTTGTCTTGTGATGTGATTTTTGTCATCTGATGATTATGTTCAGACCAATGTGAAAATCGACCCACAGATTTAATAAGCAAACGAGCAGTTGTAAATGTGAACTAGTGTATCGACAAGAAGCTAAGACAGGATGATGTATTTATGTATTAAATCAATATAATAATTGCTAGTTTTTACTCATCCCTTTTCTTTTAAAGAAAAATGGTTTAAAGGCTAAAATGGAAATTTTATTATTTTATAAAATGTCTTGTTTTTGTGAAAACCTGTATCTAAATTGTAAATCATGTCATTTACGGTTTAATGTGTTACCATAAACATTGCCCTACCCCATTTATATGGTATTAATTTTATTTGTGCAGCTCTTAAAAAGCTGTAAATTTGAAAAGTGCAAGTCAGGTTGAGGAATGGCTGATATCCACCTTATTATTCAAAATGGAAGTAAGCCTGTGGGTGACACTTCTGGTTAATTAGCCGCTATAGGGAAATAACAAGAAGAATAACAGCGTGTGGTAAATGGTAAAACTGTTTGCACTACAAACCAGTGTGTTCGTAATTAAAAAACACATTAAAATAATATGGTAACACACGCATATTTGCAATATCAAGCAGCAAAAGAAGCAGTTTCGTACAGCTAAAAATAGCTGGACGTAGATGACACCAGAAGCCAGACCCATAAAATGTACAAATGGCCAAATGCTCTTATGGGACAAATAAGGTGGATACGATCCAGCAAAGAGAATCATGCATTGTAAATGAATTGTAATTTGTTAAGAAAATTAAACTAATTTTAATGAACTTGACAATAAACATCAGTATTTCAAATGGTTTATTTAGCCTTACACAATACCGCACTGTGTGTAATCTTCTTTTAATGTGACATTACATGGGCAAACAAGTACATGACTTATTTAAAGGGATAGTTCACCCAAAAATGAAAATTCAGTCAATAATTATTCACCCTCCTGTTGTTCCAAACCCGTAAGACCTACGCTCATCTTCGGAACACAAATTAAGATAATTTTGATGAAATCCGACAGAGCTCTGACCCTCCGCAGAACCTGATTTTACCAAGTACGACATGTTCCTGGATCAACATCTTTGTTGACCCTGGAACAACATTGTGATTAACCAATCAGATTTGAAAAAACAATTTATAGTTTTTGTGAAGTTTAGGCTTACAATCAGTGTTTAGTGCTTGTACATCAGTGTCATTCATCTATCATTTCCTCTGATTTTAGGGATTACTCATGGGTAAGGTTAGGTTTAGGTGTAGGGATGTGGTCAAGTTTAAATTTTTGGATTCAAATGTTGTTCCAGGGTCAACAAAATATGTTGACCCAGGAACACATCTAACTCACCCTCCATAGTCAGCAAGGGTACTATAAGGGTACCATATTGGAGAGTGTCACGACACATGCGTGGGCTTTCCTCGCATGTACACAATGCATGCTGCTGACGTATAACATGTCGTGCACTGCGCTTCATTTAGAGAAAAGCCCACGCATTGAGATGCAGAGAAGAATAGCTGAATAAACCCGTTATTTTTGTTTTCTTTGCACACAAAAAGTATTCTCTTATCTTCGTAAAATTACAATTGAACCACTGATGTCACGTGGACTATTTTAACAATATCTGTAAGACCTTTCTGGACCTTGACTGTAGTAGTACCCTTGATGTCTAGGGTCAGAGAGCGCTCGGATTTCATCAAAAATATCTTAATTTGTGTTCCAAAGATGAATGAAGGTCTTACGGGTTTTGGAACAACATGAGGGTAATTAATGACTGAATTGTCATTTTTGGGTGAACTAACCCTTGTAAATAATCAAACTAGTTATTTTTGAATAATTAACTCTGAGCAGGAAATATTCCTTTATTTGAATTACTTCAATTTGATCTAATACTGATAAATGTATCAGAAAGTAAAAAAAAAGGCCATGAAAGCAATGCCAACTTTATTATTGTTATACAGTCTTTACAGTAATTACTGTTCTATGGGATGTTTAAAGTAGGCTACAGTAGTGCGTGCCCTGTTAAATCATGAAATATGTGTCAGAATAACCATTTTTCTTTGTTTCATCATACATAATAATGATTGTTAAGTGTGGTTTATTTATTTAGATGAAGTATCTGTGATGAACTGTACATCAATAAATCACAACAACTATGCTATGGGTACTGCCATTGAGACAGGCTATGGCGGAAGTTATTTTACGCTTTTAAATTTCGCACGTGAAAGTATGATAAAGGTCTATACACAAAAAACAGAAGAGGGGTGGAGTGAGCATTAGCTTATTATCATTTACAGTTCTTTAATTTGCTTTGGTACTATTTTCACAAGCAACTGTTACATTTTCAAAACTATTAGTACTAATATCACCACAGATTATCAAAAGTGCACTTTTTTCAAACATTTCAGCATAGTTTCAGTTGTCTTAGACTAGTACAATACACACAATTATAAAGTATCCTTTTCACTACACAAAATAATTGTGGCATCTATGTAAATGTTCCATGCACGTTTCATAACTTCTTTTCATAAAGCTCTTACTATAGAACTTTTTATGCTTGTCTTCTCATTCAGTTTAATTCATTTGTCTATTATTTAATCTAATACATTTTACAGCTTTTTTCAACTGCTTACACATTTTCAAAACTTTGGCTCTTTTTTTCAAAACTTTAGGTAACACTTTAGATTACAGCCCACAATGTACCAGGTAATTAAACTGAATTTACACCGTACCTATTTGTAACCATAGAGCACCTCCACAGTACCTACTCGTAGGTATAAGGGAACAATACGCAACGTTTGGGGAATAAGGGGGTAATAACCAGCAAAATTATAAAGCAATTATTCAATAACTAAATGGCACCTATTTTGAAATTACGTGGTATGTATGACACACAGACCAAAATTTTCACAACTTACAGCTGAACGTACATGTAGGTAAACGGAAACAATGTGCAATGTTTGAGGGATAAGGAGGTAATGACTTGCGAAGTTAAAGGGATTTATACTGTTAGTATTTCATAAGTAAGGTGGAACTATAAGACTGTGTGGCATGCATGACCTACTATGTTGCAACAACAGTAGGATTTAGAACAAGCTGCCTTATTGTAATAACACAAAAAATATGATGCAGTATATTTTTACAGTACATACTGGGCACTTATTGTATTATTACAATATACATCTTAAATGACATTGATACAATTAAACTGTAGTATACTATAGTATAATTTAGTAACTATAGTAAAGTTAAAAACCACCATAGTCTTTATAAAACTTTACCACAGTTTACTTAAGAATACATGCTATAGTATTAGTGTTTCCTTATGTGGGATCATTGAGATTACTGAAAAACACAGTTGAAAGTATGGGGAAATTATATAATGAGTTTCTGCTATGATTTGGTTTAAAAATTTCTATATGAATATTTACCTGATGAAAGAGTATTGCATATGGTCATCTCAGCAGCAAGTCACATGAGCAGTATTGCGCCGCCGAGGTGCAATACAGTGAAAAACTATAGATTACCTGTTTCCAGCTGGTGTAATAAGACAAAGCAGAGAATTTATTTTCTGCATCGTCTTAGGTCTTTCGGGGCATCAAAACAGATTCTTGCACTATTTTTTATGTCTGTAATTATGATTGTCTTACAGTATTGCAATTCTGTTTGGTACATGAGTTTGTCTGTGGGGCTAAAGACAAAGTTGAGGAACCAAATTAAAATCTGTTCAAAGATAGTAGGACAGCCTCTTGAAAAGTTACATGAACTTTCTTATCGTAAGAACCTCTTAAGGCTGGCTAAGAATATTGTTCTTATTGCATCATGAATTTGTGCTTTTACCATCTAATCGTCAATTTAAAGGTTTAATCGAGTGAAATTAAAACATTCCTTTGTACATTAGGTTGTCCTAGAGCTGAACAAGGTCCATATAAGATGAAAACAGCAGGGATTTTTTTTTTTTTTTTGTATTATATTGTATTTATTGCGTTTACGTTTGTGAATTGTGTTTGTAAAGAGTGTGTAGAGTGTAAACATACTATTATGCAAGATAAATTTCAGACTTAAATAGTTTGACAATAAAGTTATATCTATCTATCTATCTATCTGTCTATCTATATATTTATTTATACACTCATACATAAGTGTGGTGTGTATATTTTTCCTTTTTTGTGGTACATACATATATATATATATATATATATATATATATATATATATATATATACTATTTTTTCCACACTCGTACACTCATATTCACACTCTTCTGTACCTCTCAGATTGACAGATGCACCCGTGCCTTCTGTGCACTTTCAACTGGCTTATATTTTGTATATTTAAATTTTGCAAAACAAGTGTGAAGAATTTTGAATTATTGTGTGTAAACAATGACAGCCGTGTTGCAGTTGTGCTTAACCTTAGGTTTTTGCAAGACACGTTTAGGGTTTTGCATCACATGTTCATCACAGAGCAAATTGTGTCTTAGTGAGTGAGAATGTGTTTAGAGTTTTATAAAAAGAGTGCATGAGATCTGCAAACAGTGTCGAAACTGCCTAAACTTGTTTAAGGTTTTGCAGAAAGAGTGATTCATTTGACGAATTGGTTTAGGCTTTTGGGAATTTGGTTTGGAGAATGGGGTTTAGTGTTTTAGCAATTGTGAAAAACTGTAATATGGATATTACAGGCATCGCTATTGTTGTGACTGAATAAAAACAAGATATAACGTTAAACATTTTGAATGATAAAATGCAAAACCAAAAAACCGCAATTCACAAGCACGTATTAAACCATGGATGTCGTACCGAACGGTTCGAGAATATATTGAGAATTGTGACATCCCTAACACACACACACACACACACACACACACACGTGTGTGTATTTTTCCTTTTTAATTTTTTTGTATATTCACCAAACTTAAGTGTGATTTCTTTTGAGTATGTGTGTTTTTTGAGTGTGTGTATGTTTATGTATTTTTTCTTTTTTTTTATTGCAAAATATTACTATATACAGTTCTTTTTTATTTATTTTTATTTTTTTTTCACAGCACTGGGTTGTGTTCTCCATTTTTGATGTAGTGTCTAATGAATGATCTGTAGTGTGTATAGTATTGACTAATATGTGTATGATTTGAAAGCTTTGTTTGATTTTGAGTACAGGTGAAATGGTTTTGAAGCATTTGTTTGATTTTGCCAGAAGAGTCAGGGGTCCTGTGAATTTAGTTTGAACATTTGGATTTGTGTTTAAGGTTTTGAGAAAATGAGTGGTTTCAAAAAATGTGTTTTAGCAATTCAGAAAAACTGTAATAATAGTAATAATAATAAATAATAATAAAATGTTTATTGAACAGCAAATCAGCATATTAGAATGATTTCTGAAGGATCATGTGACGTTAAAGACTGGAGTAATGATGCTGAAAATGTAGATTTGATCACATAAATTACATTTTAAAATATACTCAAATAGAAAGCAGTAATTTTAAATAGTATTTTAAATACTTTTTCACAATTTTACTGCTTTTGCTGTATCAAATAAAGGCAGGCATGAGGAGCAAAAGAGAATTCTTTGAAAAACATAAAAAATCTTACTGTTCAAAAACATAGTATACATCAACCTATGTGTATTTGGACAGAAACAAACATAATTTTGAAAAAGGTGATTATTCCAAAGTCTATTCCAAGACCTATTCTAAACCCATGTTTGGTTGGTGTTAAGTAAAGCAATAAGTGTTTGCACATCTGAGGAGTTAGTGTGAGGCACTAATAAGTGTGGCATTTTGATTGGTTGTGTTTAAAAAAGGAAATCAAGATACTTCCTGATAGTTTTTGTGTGTTATATAGAGAATTGTGTGTTGTGTTTTGCAAAAAGTGTTTTATGAAATTTTATGAGTCAGCATCTGAGAATTAGTGTATGGTTTTGCAGATTAGGTGTGTGGTTCTGGTGTTTGAGTGTTAGTTTTTAGAAACTGTAATAGTGAATCATATAGCTGTAGATATCTGTAGATATAGTTTCTAAAGAACTTGTTTGCAATTTAGGGATAACCACAATGAATGTTTTATTTTTTTATTTTATTTTATTTTATTTTATTTTATTTTATTTTATTTTATTTTATTTTATTTTATTTTATTTATTTGCACTATAATGATTTATCTTAGATGATAACCACTATTTTGAATGTGTGTTTCACGAGGTCCATGGATACAAAAGCTTATAAATCATACAGAATGAGTTTTTTTGAGAAAGTAAAAATGCATAAAGTTTCCTGTGACAGGTGTAGGGTTGGTGTAGGGCGATAGAAAATATGATTTGTACAGTATAAAAACCATTACAATACATTACCTATGGAGAGTCCCTACAAGGATAGCTGAATAGACGTGTGTATCTGTTTACCTACTATATTTTGGGTTTTACATTACATTATGCCATGTGATACTGTATATAGTTTTTACATTACCATTGTAGAGACTGAAAATGACTATAACTCACCTTTCATCTGAAAAGTTCAGTTACATTATAGGCATTGACAGTAAACTCTGTTCTAGCACAAAACCTTATGGCCATGTCATACCTCCATCCATTACAATAATTGTTGATATATATAATGACATATATAAATAATGATATATATTCTTTAAATAGGATTTTATCCTATAATGTTTTTGCCTTAAAATTTCATAATTCAAAAAATAAAAAATAAATAAATAAATAACTAGTCTAATAAAAACAAGCTTACTGAAGACAAGTGAACAGTCACGACTTACAATAGAACGAAAAAAAAACATAATTCGGTGATTTAGTCAAGGACAGTGAGTGATTTCTTTCTAATGTTTGACACAATGGTAACAGCATCTAGGCTGCTTTAGAGGAATAGTTCAAACAAATTCTGTTGTTGTTCTGCTGTTGAACGCAAAAAAAATATAGTTAAAGCAATACTGGTAAACAAACAGTTGCTGGACCCCCCTTCATAGTATGAAAAAAAAAAAACACTATTGGAGACAGTGGGGACCAGAAATGTTGAGGAGAACAAAGAAATTCATACAGGTTTAGAGTAACTTGAGGCTGAGTACATGATGACAATATTTTTATTTTTGGGTGAACTATCCCTTTAAAATCTCATCATATAATGACAAGATCTCATATAGCCTACTACTACATGCTTTACCTTACACTACGTTCAATTTTAAGACACAAATGACTTCATTGATGAGGAGACAGGCATTTTGGCACGTATGTGTATTTGCACGTTTAAGTGCAAGGTGAGAAAAAGAACTCAAGTTTAGTCAGGTGATGTAGGAGCAGGTGCCCACTGTGCATTTCAAGCTGAAATCATCTTAAGGCATGCATTTGCCAAAATTAATTCTGCCTTGCTGGTTAATGTCCTTGAACAGTTAAATTTGTTTTAAACCACAACACTTAATATGCATTTAAATAAAAGGATTAGCCTACATCATGACGTGCAAACGATTTACATATTTCAACCAGGTTATCTCTCAACCCATAAACGAATATATATTGTTCAAACACAAAAAGCAGTAGGCTATACATCCAGCAAGTTTATAATCAAACTAAACTTAAATCTGTGGGAACAATGACACTGTGTTTTTATCTGCTCCATGTGCCTGGTCCACTTGGTATTCCACAACTTTCACACCCAGGGCCACATTAATGATGTTCAAACCATCCTCAGCTTTAGTAAAATAACCTAGATATGGATTAGACTAACTCCTGTTTTCCCCTCTCCTGATTTTTTCAGATGACCCCATTTGTTTTTAGAAAAGCTGACATTTTTACTTATCGAAGATAAATTCTATTGCGTACCATTTCCAGATTATGCCAGAACTAGGTGATGAGCGGTGAATGCGGACATTAGGTGCAGAGATCACCTGAGATATGTGCACAGGTCGTTCAGAAGTAAAATATAGAATAAATGCATTGGATTTGTAAACCAAATTCAAATGCGAAGTTTTAATCTCTAATGGTAATGCATGGAATTTATGGAAAAGCTCCAAATAGCCCTAATGTGGGGGGCATTGTAGGACTTTGGTGACTGGCGCTACTGATGGCCAATCAATCTACTCCACAGCCAATCAGGGGCCCCCTGCTTGCTCAGGGCCCTGGAGCTTCAGCCCTGCCTAGCCCAATGGTTAACGCGGCCTTGTGTGTGTGTGTGTGTGTGTGTGTGTGTGTATACAGTGATGACCAAAATTATTAGAAGACTATTATTTTCACCAGCTGAAGAAGTTGCTGCAACAACACAAAAAAACAGAGAAGAAAAGTCAAACTTGATAAAATTTCACACAGGACTCAAACATGGACTGGACAATATTATTGTCACCTTGTCAAAATTGTAAGAAATAATTGCTTTTCAAGCATATGATGCTCCTGTAATTTGTATTTAGACACACCTTTGGCAGGTAACTGGTGAGAGCAATATAGCAATCACACTTGCAACCAGTTAAAATGGAGAAAAGTTGACTCTTTTCACCTTTGTGTTGTGTGTCACACTGAGCATGGAGAAAAGAAAGAAGTGTAAAGAGTGGTCTGTGGATTTGGGAGAGCAAAATGTGGAAAAACATGGACATGGACAGAGATCTTAATGCTCCTGTGTCCACTGCAATATCATCAAGAGGTTTACACCCCATGGCACTGTAGCTTACCTCCCTGGACATGGATGGAAGAGCAAAATTAATGAAAAATTACAACGAAGGATTGTTCAAATGGTGGGTAAAGAACCCCAATTAACGTCCAAACAAATTCAAGATGATTTGCTGACACAGGGTACAACAGTGCCAGCTTGCACTATCCGTCGCCATCTGAATGAAAAGGGACGCTATGGTAGGAGACCCAGGAGGACACCACTGCTGAAACAAAGGCATAAAAAAGCAAGACTGGAGTGACAAAACCACAATCCTTCTGGGAGAATGTACTGTGGACAGATGGGACAAAAGTAGAGCTTTTTGGTAAAGGACATCATGGCACTGTTTACAGAAAAAGAAATAAGGCCTTTTAAAGAAAAGAACACAGTCCCTAGAGTCAAACATGGTAGAGGTTCAAAGATGTTTTGGGGTTGCTTTGCTGCTTCTGGCACTGGATGCCTTGACTGTGTGAACAGTGTCATGAAATCTGATGATTACCAAAGAATTTTGAGGCGCAACTTAGTGGCCAGTGTCAGAAAGCTGCATCTCCACCAGAGGTCATGGGTCTTCCAGCAGGACAATGACCCAAAACACACTTTAAAAAGCACTCAGAAATGGTTACAAACAAAGCACTGGGGCCATATGGCTACATAAGCGGCCGCTTCGCCATAGGATCCTCAGGTTACTTCCACTGAAGCGACGACTAAGTCGTGCAGCGGCATGGCATGGCTAGTAACGCAGTACTCGTTCCCATATCTCAGGGAACCGAGATTACAACAGTAACCAAGTATGTTTCCTTTCGATACTACACTCGTAATGCGACACTAGACGCTATGGGAACTGTTCCATTCACGCGGTGTCACGGTAGAGGAACAACTAATAAACTCTTGCCCAAGCACTCTTTGGGGGCCTAGAATACAGCAAAAATTAATATAGCCTGCAGGTGTAGCCTGAAGTCACTCCAGGATGACTTGCAGTCGCCTGGTCCAAACTCAAGACAGGAGGGGCTTACAGAGAGTACCTGTAAACCTCCAATACGCTTGCTAAAGCCAGCAGCAGAGCAGCTTTAAACGTAGGGGTCGAAGATCTGAACCCAGTAATGGTTCAAAAAGGAGGGCCCTTCAGCACCCGTTGACACAACTTGACTTGGTCAAGTCATTTTGTTGCATCTACTGAGTTAAGTTTAGCAAACACTAGGTGTTAAGTTTAGCAAACATTAGGTGTTAAGTTCACTCAACTTATATGTAGTTGTTGAAATAACTTGCAGTAAATTGAGCCAACGTACTGTATCAATTAATGAGCATTTAAATTGTTTGGTTAAGTCAACTGAAAATTGGTTGAACTAAATTTTTCATGTTTTCACAACTATGAACCACGTCTAATTGACATAAATTATTAATTTTTCCCCAACATCATAACTTAACTATTTGAGTTTACTGGACTTTGACAGGAAGTTTTGGATATCTGGAACCAGATTTTTTATGAAACCAATTCAATTCAATTAAATTCAATTCAAATTTATTTGTATAGCGATTGTTGCAAAGCAACTTTACACCAAATTGACATTTTTACAATATATCTAGTAGTAGCTTGATGTACATATGGCAGAGATGTGTGGTAAAGATCAATTAATGACGTAATCAAACAGACAAAGAACATTATAAATTAGTAGCAGAATTCAGTAGTGCTGAATGTTGTTTCAGGGTTGGTATCATCTAAAGTCCTCTGAGGGGTTGGCATCATCTCTTCTTAAGTGTTCTGGATCCAGACTGGAGCTTGTGAATTCCTAGTTACCACGGGATGTCAATCCCATGGCAGAAACACAGAACAGCTGCTGTTCAAACTAAGAAAAGAAAGATTTGTTCAACCAGAGCTAAAAGATTAATAATGTGCATTTGATCAGGTATAACTGCAGGAAAAGTTTATGAGATGCATTATTTGAATGCTTGGCTAAAAAGATGTGTCTTTAATCTAGATTTAAACAGAGAGAGTGTGTCTGAACCCCGAACGTTATCAGGAAGGCTGTTCCAGAGTTTGGGTGCCAAATGTGAAAAAGCTTTACCTCCTTTAGTGGAATTTGCTATCCTAGGTACTACCAACAGTCCAGAGTTTTGTGACCTTAGGGAGTGTGATGGATTGTAGCGTGGTAGAAGACTAGTTAGGTACGCAGGAGCTAAACCGTTAAGTGCCTTATAGGTAAGAAGTAATATTTTATAGCTGATGCGGAACCTAATAGGTAGCCGGTGCAGAGACTTTAAAATTGGGGTAATATGATCATATTTTCTTGACCTGGTAAGGACTCTAGCAGCTGCATTTTGGACTATCTGTAGCTTGTTTATTGAAGATGCAGGACAACCACCTAGTATTGCATTACAGTAGTCCAGTCTAGAGGTCATGAATGCGTGAACTAGCTTTTCTGCATCAGAAACAGGTAACATGTTTCACAGCTTGGCAATGTTTCTAAGAGGGAAGAATGCTGTTTTTGTAACATGAGAAATATGATTTTCAAAAGACAAGTTGCCGTCTAATATAACACCCAGACATTTGACTGTAGTGGAAGTAACAGTACATCCGTCTAGTTGTAAATTGTAGGTCAAAAGATTCTGTGTACTGTCCAATAAGTAATATCTCTGTCTTATCTGAATTTAATAGCAGAAAATTATTGGTCATCCAATCTTTTACATTTTTAACACACTCTGTTAACTGCGATAGTTTAGAAGTTTCATCTGGTCTTGTTGAGATATATAGTTGAGTATCATCAGCGTAACAATGGAAACTAATCCCGTGTTTTCTAATAATATTACCAAGGGGCAGCATGTATATTGAAAATAGTAGAGGACCTAGAACAGATCCTTGTGGCACTCCATACTTCACTGGTGATAACTGAGATGACTCCCCATTTATAAACCAACATTTATAAACCAACAGAACTGCAAAATTGAGACTTACAGCATTTATTTTTTAAACAGACACACTGCATCCAAAAACACAAACATAAATAATTGTCTTGCAAAAACAGAAAAACACTACAAAAGAAAAACCTTCACATATACACAGCTCACACAAACACGTGCTATCTTCTCTATGCACACACCCATCTTAGTGCCAAAATAGTACAAATAACTCTCCTTGTCATTATCAGATATTTTCATTGCAGAAACAAGTGTACATGAAGAATTCACAATAAACTGTGTTAAAAATACTTCATATTAAACTGTTCAAAAACTGTAAATTCCCAATTGTAGAAAAATTACAATGAAAGAGGAAGCACTACAAGGTAACAAAAAAGAAGTCAGATTAAAAAAAAAAAGAAAAAAAAAAAAAAAGAATTCCAATGTTCCACTTAAAACAATGAGATCTAAAACAACAATGTTCTTAAACTTTAAACCAGTACAATGATTATAAAGTAAAAAAGATTTAGTTTGTTTTCTGTCTTATCGCAGCAACTTGCTTTTCAAAGAGTGAAATCTTGCGGTACAAGAGTCTGATCTGACTCCAGTAAACAGGTGCTGTATCACTTCAAAAGCGACTTTTAATTCCTTTGGATAGTCGAGGTTTAATGCGTACACCAGGCCCATCAGGTTCAGAGAAGCATTAGGTACAATCACTCAGGTGACGCATTACCACTTCTTCCTCAATCACCAGGACAACGTCACTGTAGAAGGCTGGGAGAGGTTTCAACCACTAGGACTCCAATCACCGCACCCTTGATCCCATCCTCTTCAGTCACTGGGCTTCATAGAATGTAAACAAAACAAGGCACTAGTATTTAAAAGCAATTACACAAACGTAGTCCCTAGACCCTTGCAAATTAAGAGATCTAATGTTCAATTTCCCCTTAGGCTGTGTTACACTAGTGCGTATTCGCTTTAAAACGTTTAACTTTTGCTAAGGTTACGCCTATCGTTTACACGGTTACACTTTATTTTGATAGTCCACTTTAGACATTCTACTAACTAGAAGTAACTTTGCAACTACATGTCAACTAATTCTCATTAATTTGCAACTACATGTCTACTAACTCTCAGAGCAGACTGTTAGGTTAGGTTTAGGGTTAGTAGAATAAGTTGACATATACTTAAAAAGTTTAAAGAGTGTTACAAATTATATTAAGCAGACAGTCTACTAATACTCTAATGACTAGTTGACATGCAGTTGCAAAGTTACTTACTGTTAGCAGAATGTCTCAAGTGGACTCAAAATAAAATGTTACCGTTTACACTACTCTGGTGTTTTCAACCCTCAAAAATGGAGACTTTCAAAACGCTGCAGACCCCGTTTTGTTTTGAAAACTCTGGGGTTGCATTTCAGTGTAAATGGACCAAAACGGAGACTTTTGAAAACGATGGCGTGGCTGCCCACATTTACTCTGCGTATCCTTGATGACCGTGTAAACAATAACATCATGCTCGTTGTACACCATAGATATGTATAGGTAGATTCCCCATTCGACCACTTCAAGCACGTAGACACATCCACCATCTAAATAATAGGGAATCTACCTATACATAGCTATAATTGTACTTGCATGAATGGTCATGTGACATGCATTTTCAGTTGTGTAGTGTAGACGGAGATCGTTTCTGAAATGCAGCGAAAACACCAGTGCAGACGAGGATTGTTTTCATTTTAAAATGCTGTTTTAAGGGCGTTACATGTTTCAGCTTACCTTGCATATCTCTTAATGAATTTTGAAGGAGTCTCTTGCATGTACCACGGCAGGCCCAGCCATGCTGCTGTCCTCATCCTTTGGTTGTTGTCTGGAAAATATAGGATAGTTAAAGTACCAGCATTATTTGTTCAATCCTTTCTTTTTCTTTAATAGTTTATCTTTTCTTCCTCTCCCCCTGCCTTTGTTGCAAATAAATCAGTTTTTGACATAATACAACAACTGCAAACCTCTTTAGTTCTTATGTCATGATGCGATCAAAAGACTTGCAAGAACCAATGAAGTTTAATATTTATGTAGAAGCTAATACAATCAAACATTATCGTAAACAAAGACTTAAATTTTTATGTTTTCATCATACAAAGAGATTGTATGATTTTGAAAGTCTTGGAATATGACACAAATCATATAGGTAACTTTTTAGACACTTACTCTGAAGTTGTATGAAAAGATGTCACTATCACTAGTTTTATGATCCATAGAAGAAAAAAAAGGTCATAGAGGGACAAACATGAAAGTGAGTAAATGATCACAGAAATTGTCATTTCGGGGAGAGAAAGACTGCTTTAACATCAATAGACTCACATCCTTATCAAGGCTCTTCAATATTGAAGTCATATCTGGAATGTCCTCATCACGCTTTGACCTGAAAAACTGTATCAGCTTTGAGAGATGATCATCTTGGCCTTCAAAAAAGGACTTGCTCAGGTCCTCTGACACAAGCCACGTAAATTCTTTGCTGATCTATAAAAACAAAAACATATACAAATTTAACAAAGATGCCAGGATCTCAGTGACAGTCCTTAACAGTACTAAATTAAAAAATAACGCAGGATATTTGTATTAAACAAATATGGACTGACAGCGGTGTTGTAGATATTACTGGTCATTCGTATTTCTAAGATTAAAAACAAATAACGACAAGGAGATCCAATGACGAACACGCTCAAAAGTCACTTATATAACTTTACACCGTTTTATCTATTTATCAGCAGTAACTTGATCCACAATTGTAATAATGATGGGAAGTCCGGTTCTTTTACGTGACCCGGTTCTTTCGGCCGTTCGTTTTAATGAACCGGTTAAAAAAAAAACAAAAAAAAAACGGTTCACCAGTTCTTTTACTTACTCACGTAATGATGTTTGTCGTCCCAGCGGATGATAATACGCTCAAACTCATTCAAATAGAGTAATTTGTAATCGCAACTTCTGTTAAATCGTCATCATCATCGTCATCTTGGAAAAGTTTCTTACATTAGCGTTTTGCAAAAGCACATAAAGCTCTGATGTGCAAACAGATGTTTTACAAGTCTAATAGATATAAAATGAACTAGTCTTCATTAGCTTTGTACAGAAACAAGCTCATAAAGCTTAACAAATAATGTGCATACAAAAGTAAATAGCAAATTCCACTTACGTTTTCACTGAACAGTTGTTGCATGTTCATCATGTTAAAAGTGCTGTTTGATATAACTAATAACATTTGCATTTTCCAGTAGGCGTACGTTTTATTGTTATTAACTTACATTTCGCCAAATGCACAGCGTCCTTACTGGAGGTCCAAGAACCGCGGCTGTAACAGTTCGGTAGTACACGCATGCTCATTATCAGCTGTTCGTGTTCATGAGTTCTCTCAGCACAGCATGTCAGTGAACTTTCGAAGTTAATGGCGTAACCTATCAGTAATCAAGTTGTACTCGTTTGCAAAATGTGATTACCTAAAATCCAAACACGGACGGTAAGCGAAACAAGCCTAAATTAACATTAAAGAAAGCACAAATCAGGGTATACTTACTCATTTCATTATTTGAATTCCACAAAGTCCATCTGTTTTCGTTCAAATGCAGGCTCCTTCGTCTTTTCTTGCATGATCAGCAACTTTTCGTGGAGAAAATGGCGGATAGCAGGTCTTTCTCAACTTCGTTAAAACAGTACGTCATCATGACGTAGAGTTACTGGCACATGCGCATTACACAGAAAGTTGATAGAACCTATGTTTTGTTATATGAACATGTTATTTAAAGTTTTCAATTTCTCTCTAAGTTGAAGTTGTTCCAACTTGTCCTATTGTGTAGTGAGTTACTGCAGGTTGACAGGACATTATTTCACTTGTCCACCCAACTAAAACTCAGAATTATTTTTTACAGTGTGTAGAGAGGTCGCAAGTGGGGATAGTGAGGGGACAAGGAGGGTTCAACCTCCTGGATCCCTTCAAGAATCGAACAACCAAGTTGTTACTGCCTACTGACTGGCATGCTATTGGGACAAGGGAAGCTGTTATAGCAGCTACGTAGACCTTAAGCCAATATGTCACAGGAGGCTGGGTCTTTGTCGTGGGTTGAACACCAGGCGGAAAGGACGGACCATTTAAGAGCGTAGAGGCGTCTTGTAGACGCCACTCTAGCTTGAGAGATAGTGTTCAGAACACTCTCTGGGAGGTTCACAGACTCCCAACCAGAGACCAAAGTTGCAGGGCCCACAGCTTGGGCTGGGGGGGCCATATTGTCCCATTCGCCTGAGAGAAGAGGTCCCGTCTCAGTGGAATGGGCCAGGGGGGAATGGTACAAGCATCTGGCATGTTGGTTTCTCCAGAGAGGGGCCGACAGAAGAAGCTTGTGCTTTTGTTCCTGGACTCGTCTGATTACTTGAGGGGTCAAGGACGTTTGGGGAAAAAACGTAAAGGAGGAGGTTGGGCCAGCTGTGGCCCATAGCCCATAGTGTCTAGCAATGCAATATGAGTGTTGTATCGAAAGGGAACACTAGTGTTCTAAATATTTTGGCCACCACTGTATATACACACACATGTGTGTGTTTGTGTGTGTTTGCTGTATACATGAAAAGTTATCAGAAAGATTGGAGTTGTTGTTGTTAAAGGTGGCACAAACAGAATTTAAGTTTAAAGGGGCAATTACTTTTTTCTCATGGGTGATGGCAGGTGCTGGATAACAATTTTATTGCGTTTAGATATATACAATATATATAAAACATAACTCCCTGTTGAAGAATTGCTAAAGAACATGTATTTTCGTTAGCATTTTTGTGCATCTACAGCTGAATGTGTTTTATAATCAATAGAGAACACACCTATAAATTTGATGTTAATATTTATAAATATTTATTAACATTTATTAATATTTATTAATAAATACATTATTAGAAAAAAATGCGGTGCTTCATTTTGCAGTAAAGTTGAACTGTTTGGTTAAGATAATTTTGTGTTTGGATGGCTGTGCTAATTGTTTTGAGAACAAGTGCATTGCATTGCAGAAAAGTGTCAAATCGACTGAGAAAAACTGTAACAGAGAAGGAGTAGAGCAATAGGACATGGTTCAAAAAGATGAGAAGAAGTGCAGATTCAGTTTCACAGAATTATGGGACAATAATGTCCCACCATAAGCATAAAGTCCACCATATAGCACTTCTGTAAAGGTTTCTGACCATATTCTCTGTTTCTGAATCCAGATGTGAGGGTGATTGGCTAATTTTCTTTTTCCAACTGAGGCAAAAGTCTATGGATTTTACATCACCCTCCTCTTTTCTATCTCCTCAGACTCGCCTTAGCACAGTTTTCCAAGCGGTTGTAATTACACTAAAAAATAATGTGTTCACTGTAAATAAATATGTAAACAAGTAAATAAATAAATAACACAGCTGTCTGCATTAATCTTTTTGAGTTATGACAACTTAAAATTATGCTCAACCAACAAAGCACACAGAGTTTGAAGAACTCAGATATTTGTAGCATTATCAAGTTTTAAGTTGATCACTCAAAACATAAATAAATAAAAAAAAATGTTGTTGCCCTGAAACCAGTAAATCTTGTCAATTTCAGTTAAACTCAATTTTCATTGTAAATAACCGATTGATTCTAGTTTGAATTAGTTTAAAATCCATTGTATAAAGACCTGTTTCTTGTCCTGTTTTATTACAACTTTCTGACAGTAATTTTTAGTAGCCATAATGGAAACATGAGAGCTGAGCATGTCTACAGTCATGAGGACAATCACATGGATTCTGCAGTGAATGCAGCTTCAGAGGTATGTGCACCTTCCTGCTGTGTAATGCAGTACAAGCCTGACCTCTGCTGGGCCTTTCACACAGTTTCTTTTAGCTATATTATTTACGCACACAAAGTGAGGCTGCAAACTAATTTTTTTATTAAGTGCACTGTAAAAAATAAAAAACACAATTTGTTGAGTCAGCTTAAAATAATTTGTTACCCCGCTGCCTTAAAATTTGAAGTTCAGTCAACTAAAATAAGTTTAGTCAATTTGAAATGTTAAGTTGTACTAAGTAACAACTTAGTATAAGTCACTTAGTATAATTTAACATTTCAATTTGAATAAACTTTTTTTGAGTTGACTGAACTTAAAATTTTAAGGCAGCCAGGTTACAAATCATTTTAAGTTGACTCAACAAATTGTTTTTTACAGTGTAGAGATGGTTAATTTTAAAATGTAGTCTTGGTCACTCAGAGAATCCAGAAGAAGCTAGAATTAAGTAATACGAAGGACTGATACAGTGTCCTGTGTAGTTTTACAAGCAGAGTATGTGTTACATAAACCTTTTAATTTTACAGTTGGAAACAGCTGGTCTTCTGGTTGTGGAGTTTCCAAGCTCTTCAGCAGGTCAAAGGAGAAGAAAGAGAGAGTGGGTTATTCCTCCTCATTATATACCTGAGCATGCGACTGGTGAATACCCCAGACCACTGTTCTCGGTGTGTAAAAGTAATGAAATGATGATTGTAAATTACATCAATATGTGAAGGTTTATATGATCAATATAGGTCTGTATAAGCTTTATTTCTGTATTTAGTTAAAGGCAAAATTAGAAGGTGTACCTGATGATCAGATACGTTACAGTATCACAGGTGAAGGGGCAGATCAGTTACCTGTGGGAATTTTTCAAATTGACAAAAAAACAGGGGATCTCAAAGTGACTCAGCCGCTGGATAGAGAAAAAAGGAAATTATACGAGGTAAGTGGATGTTTTATAACAGTGATCATTTTAAAACTGTTTTATAATTAAGTGCTAAATTGTCAAAAATCCTGTGTGTTGTCTGCTTGTTGGGTGATCACTTTTGTTAGTGTTCTGGAAGAATCAGTTGATTGTGAGACATGTATGAAGTGTTTTGTTAGTTTTAGTGTATTTTGAATGGGAAATTTACTGTTGGTAAGTGGTTTGCTGTTGGTTTACTGTTGCAGATGCACAACCAGCAACATTACACACTAAAAGAAGATGCAAAAAAATATATAGGACCACTTTAAATGAACTGATGAGGTTCACATACCTTCTCCAACAAAAAATTAGTCCTGGATTATTCTGCTCAATAAATCAGTGAAACAATATGAAGGACTCAAATCTGAACAATTTAGTTTATGCAGAAATATTAGTTTCTAGTGCCTCTGTAAATCGATAAAACAGTAAATTCATTCAAAAGTCATTTTGTATTTCAATATGTCAACTTTATTTATTACATGAGTAATAAAGCAAACAGATAAAGCATTTCACTTAGGATATTATTAGAATTTTGCATTTAACATCCATGTTGCATTTTATGTCTTTAGCTAAAGGCTCATGCTATTTCAGAAGATGGGGAAAAAAAGGGAATCACCCACAAACCTCACTATTATTGTTACTGACCAGAATGATAACAAGCCAGTGTTTACTCAAAATCCTTTTAATGGACAAGTTTCAGAAACTGCTTCAAAAGGTAGGCAAACTGACCCTTTATTCAAATTGAACCTTTAGAATAAAATGTCTTTTGATCATTAATTTTAATGATTCTCTGAAACAATACATTTTGTGTTTTTAAAATGTCATCAGTACGAATGTCTCGGTTACGTATGCATCCCTCATGAAGGGAACGGAGACATTGTGTCAAGTGTGCAACACTAGGGGGCATTCTTGGGAGCCCAAACACCTCTGACAACATTGAGAAAAGGCCAGTGAAATTGGGCATGTAGAATTTGCATAGCTGGCCACGCCCCGGACATCCAAGTATAAATAGACCAGCGTGGCATCTGATCACTTGTTCTGTTCTGAGTCGAGAAGCATCTCAACCCACTCAGAGGCAGTCCGGAGTTGTGGCATGAAGGACACAATGTCTCCGTTCCCTCCATCAGGGAACAAGGGTTACCATACATAACCGAGACATTCCCTTTCTGTCATTCACTCCAACATTGTGTTGAGTATACGACACTAGGAGTCCCTATACTAAACACCACAACTGTCGGACTGCATCACGAGTGTATGAGGGCGCAGATATCAACAAGCCAACATGTTAGAATAACATGTTAGAGGTACGGTTCAGTACAGTACAGTACGGTATGCAATTATGTCCGTTTACATTGTCAAAAGTTGTGAATGGTACCAAAATAGCGAACCGTACTGTACCACTTTTTTGGTACCCTTCCGTTGGGGTACCTAGCACAGCTAAAAAAGGGTGGAGCTAAACTCACTGCAGAATGTTGATTGGTTGACTAGAATTGTCACGTGTGTGTGGTACAAGGGGATAAAGCATCTCCTTTACTCGTTCATCAATGCTGTTCATGCGTGCTGGGCTTATTTACATCAGTCTGCAAACACAAAAAAATATAACAGTGTATTTTATAATTTTATATTTTCACACAGACAATATCAGTGTCTCTTTGTGAGAAGCAGCACCATTCACCTCTTCGTCATTTCTGAATATGCGTTCTTGTCTGTTCTTGTGGACTTGTGAAATGTCATTGCCCAGAAATGTAGTTTTAAGAGTTTTTCAAGCGAGAATGTAGTTGTTTAAAACTTAAATCTGCGGTTTCTTTATAAAGATAGTGCCTATTTGAAAATCTGCTATGCCAATTTCGGAGACACAAGCTCCAGGCAGTCACCGGGCTCTCAGCGCTCATGTATCTGCCTAGACCTGCACTCTCAGACAACCGCACTTCCAGAAGTGACGTCATTTGCACTCTGTTTTATTTTTACTTTATTTATTTATTTTATTTATTTATTTTTTTATTGAATCTCTCAACATTTTACAACAGTAGCCAGATGGTGAAGACAAGAAAAAATAAACTAAATTACAGTGTCACTCGCAATCGCCACTTGCACTGCTACCTGCGATGTCTCTTGCATCCACACAAATAGTGCAGAAGCTGTGGTCCTTAAATGATTAAAACTAATTTAATAGCATAACGTGCAGGGTCCTGCAAGTCATCTGTAGGAGATAAAAACAAGACCCGCAAATCCGTGGCCACAAAACAGCAGGATATGAACGCAATGCACAAAGTCTCTCGTTAAGCTTTTTCCTCCCGAAGAAAACCATTAACACTTGATATGGCTTAATGTATTAAAATACATCAAGTGCCATTAAACAATCAAATTTGTAATATAGTTCTGTATAGGCAAGCAGACATGCCGAGAACGCAATGCGTTAAATAGACGTTTTCCTCCCGTAGAAAACCAATATAAACAAAAAGACGATATAAAAGAGCTGTAGAGATTATTCTTTATGGGAAAACGCGAATGTACGCTGCGTTGCGTTTAGTACAGTTCAGTCAACTAAAATAAGTTTAGTCAACTTGAAATGTTAAGTTGTACTAAGTAACAACTTAGATATTTGTGTTTGCTAAACTTAACAGATGGGTAAGTAACCCAGCTGCCTTAAAATTTTAAGTTGATTCAACTCAAATATCTAAGTTGTCATTTAGTATAATTTAACATTTCAATTTGAATAAACTTTTTTTGAGTTGACTGAACTTAAAATTTTAAGGCAGCCAGGTTACAATTTTTTTTAAGTTGACTCAACAAATTGTTTTTTACAGTGTATGGCCATTCAGATCACATTCACAATCCAGTGGGAGATCCTTTGCTTGGAGACATTCCCCTTCTGCTGTCCTCCAAAACAGACAGAAGAGCTGTTCAGAACATCTAAAACTCTGAGTATGTTCAATATAAATGCACAGGGCATTGACTGGGCATAATAGGGACCTTCCTGCAAGGTCACCACCTGATCTCTAAACGGAGTTGTGGGTACCTTGGGCACGTATACAGGCCTAGGTCTCAAGACAGTGTGAGAGTCTGCCGGCCCAAATTTCAGGCACGAAACGTTGACAGAGAGGGCTTGAAGATCTCCCACTTTTTGACAGAGGTAAGCGCAGTCAGGAGGGCCGTCTTCATAGAGAGGGCACTGAGATCAACTAACTGAAGGGGCTCAAACAAATCTTGCTATAGAGCCTGAAGGACCACAGACAGATCCCAAGAGGGGATAACCAAATCAAGCTTTCCACCGATCTGCCTTCCACCAAGTCATGGTTGGCTGATATTGCCGACACCTGGACCTTGAGTGTTGAAGCAGAAAGGTGCCTATCCAGGCCTCCTTGGAGGAAGGATAGCACTGATTTGATGCCACATCTCCATAGGTCCTTCTCTTGGGAAGAATACCAGTTTACAAAAATTCGCCATCTCAGGCCGTACAGCTGCCTAGTGGAGGGGGCTCTGGCCTGCACAAGGGTGTTTACCACTGCACGTGGAAGGTCTCTGAAGTCCTCTTGGTTGTGTCCAGGGACCATAGATGGAGGTTCCAGAGATCTGGGTGCAGGTGCCAGATGTCTTGTCTGTGCAATGAGGCTCACTTGGGGAAAGGTATACTTGCGTAGACCCTTGGGCCAGCTGTGTGCCAGTGCATCTGTACCGAGGGGGGCCTCGTTCAGGCCATACCATAACTGGCAGTGAACGGATTTCGGTGAAGCAAACAGTGGAAACCTGCAGGATTCCCATGGCGTGCAGGGCAGACACAGCTTGTCCAGAAGCTGTATAAGCCTTCGCTATGAACTTACAGGCCCTGGACGGGAGCCTCAGGCGGTCCCACCAGGTGGCGGCATTATGCATGAACCTTCGTATACCCCCTCGCTGGACCCCCATGTTGAAACACACAATCAACTGTGTTAGCTCTTTTAGAGAAAAATCTTCTCTTTAAGATCACCGTCAAAGCACCTAGGGGAACGCTCACAACACTTAGCTGTACTTGAGAAGGGAGAGACTGCTGCTAGTGCCGTAGATCCAATGACGAAGAGGTGAATGGTGCTGCTTCTCACAAAGAGACACTGATATTCAGCTCTGAAAAACAGAACAAGTGAGCAGATGCTACGGTGGCATATTTGTACCTGGATGTCGGGGGCATGGCTAGCTATGCAAATTCTGCACACCCAATTTCATTGGCCTTTTCTCAATGTTGTCAGAGGTGTCTGGGCTCCCAAGAGCGAACCCTAGTATCATACATTTTGATAAAACGTTGGAGTGGATGACGGAAAGGAAATTACATTTTTATTCTCTCATCAAAGGCGATGAGTTTATGACGGTCACAGCCACTGATGCAGATGACACAGAATATACAAACAATGGTATAGTCAGCTATGCAATTATCAGCCAAGAGCCGCAACTTCCAAAACCGGACATGTTTGATATCAACATTTCAACTGGAACCATTTATGTGCGAGAATCAGGCATGGACAGAGAGGTGAGAACTGACATCTGATGAATCTTAAAGTAATGATAAAATGACTTCATGTAAACAAACTCATCAGTTATTTTCCTTTTTTTTAGCAATGGCCCAGATATAATTTGTCAATTACTGCTACTGACATGCAAGGAATTGGTTTTTCAACCACTGGCACAGCTGTTATTACGATTACTGACAGCAATGATAACTCACCTCAGTTTGAGCAAACCTCGGTAATGCATACAAACATCTGGATGTTTTTGTTGAGTTTTCAGTGCTGTTCTACAGTATAAATATTTTTAAACATTTCAGTACAGCATAAAATCATTCATTTTATGTTTTAGCACGTCGTATCTATCCCAGAGAATAAAAAGCCGGCTATAGTGGCTAAACTTACGGTTACTGATGAAGATGAAGTTGAATCACCTGCCTGGTCCACCAAGTATCGTATTATTAGTGGTGACAAGGGTGGATTTTTCAGTGTCAGTACTGGACTCACCAAGCTGGAGGGCATTATCGCCACTGTAAAGGTACTGTGTGTTGATCATATATTTGCCTAGGCAATTAGTTGTAATGACAGAACTTGGTAAAAGACACTTTCTTTTCTATTTAGCCTCTGGACTTTGAGAAGAAGAAGCAATACGTTCTGTCTGTGATTTGTCGGTTCTTTGCCCACTTCCACTGCCACAGTCACAGTGAATGTAGAAGATGTAAATGAACCTCCTCAGTTTAATCCAGAGGAGATGGTTATTCTCAAACCTGAAGATTCACCCGTTGATACTGAATTGGTTACTTATGCAGCCACTGATCCAGACACTGGAAAATCCCAGAAGATAACGTAAGAAATGTTTAAAAACAAATGTTTCCTTTTCTGACTGATTTCTCTAAAGGTTACCAGGTCTTATTGTGAACAAAATCCAATAGACTTGCATTGATACTGTACATAAATTCAGACTTGGAAGAAACTGGGATTCTGTTGACGCTTAATTCTGTGTTGGAGCAGGGTATATACAACGTTGTCCTAAGGGTTTATGATAACAAAGACATGTATCGGGACAACTCCATTCAAGCAACTGTGTGTGACTGCAAAGGAGATGAATTTAATTGCCAAAATTTTACTGCAGAGATCCCACTATCACTAGGAATCCTGGCAGCCATCTTGACTCTGCTGTGTATGTAATTTGCATTTAAAGTGAATAAAGGGGCCATATCCTACATATCTGTAATATTAAAACTGTTCAAGGTTTCTTCAAGACACAGATGTGACCTATGACCTTAAACAAGGGTTTTTTGCCGCAATACACAAAGGTAAAAAAGCTGTATGTACATAAAATGAGTGACAGTGCTTAGTTACAAGTTGCTGCCACCAGTGCATTTGACAGTGTTTCATAACCTTTGTTATAAAAGTGAAGACATGAAGACATAAAAATAGGCTATGTACAAGGAATGTTACAGTAGGTGACTTGGATACTTCTATCACTACCTAATTAGTGCACTATAAAGCACAAATTCTGGAATGGATTTGCTGCTTCATATTGATCAGAACATGTCAATTTATGGCCTCAGTGTGAAGTGAGTCTGTTTAACAAGTAAACAAAAGGTAAATTATAAGCATACAGACTTTTATAAGGGCTAAAAGATGGACTGGAAAACAGAACTAGACCTAAAATGTCACCTGATTTTTGACATGACATTGAGGTGAAGCTTATAGTTCTCTGGGTTCAGGCTTCTATACAGCTGATTCCCTGCAGTGTCTGAGGGTGCAAAGCTCAAGCTCAGGAGACAGGATGCAAGTAGTTGGGTGTTGGGTGTAACACATTACAAGTAACGTGAGTTATGTAATAATATTACTGTTTTTAAGTAACTAGTGAAGTAATGCATTACTTTTAAATTTCTAAGAAAATATCTGAGTTACTTTTTCAAATAAGTAACAGCAGTTACTTTTTTCCCCATTGATTGATTGACAAGTCTCCTGTCAGGAAATTGGGAGTAAACATAATGTTACTGTATTCTAGACTAAATGTGAACATGCATTAATTCATCTCACTCACAAAAAACAGATTCAGTGTTCCTCAAAATGAATAAAAATTGTGAAATACAAACTCAGAATATGGCGCAACCCTGCAATAATTAAATATATTAAATAAAATGCTTGTTAGTATGGTTGAATTGCATCATCGAAGGTCAGCAGCAAAGACACTTTTTAATAAAATGGGATTAAATACATAAAGGATATTTGTTTTATTTAACATATTAAATGATTGCAGGGTTGCATCATATTCTGAGTTTGCATTTGCATTTTTATTCATTTTGAGGAATACTGCATCTATTTTTTGTGAGTGAGATGAATTAATGCATGCTCACATTCCGTCTGGAATACAGTAACATCATGTTTACTCCCAATTTCCCGACAGGAGACTTGTCAATCAATAAATGGGGAAAAAAGTAACTGGCGTTACTTATTTGAAAAAGTAACTCAGATATTTTCTTAGAAATTCAAAAGTAATTCGTTACTTTACTAGTTACTTGAAAAAAGTAATATTATTATGTAACTTGTGTCACTTGCAATGCGCTACCCCCAACACTGCAAATAAGCAAAAATTATTTTAAATTTTTTTATAGCTGTGATCTCCTGCATAAATGTACTTTTCTTTCAGGCTGAGGTGAATTCATTTCACTTTTGGTGTAAAAGGGCTTTTACATTAAAATTGTTTTATATTAAACACAACAAAGCAAGCCCTGCTCAGCTTTAAAAAGTAATGCAAAAGTAACGTAACACATTTCATTTCCATAAAAAGTAACTAAGTTACGTAATTAGTTACTTTTTCAGAGAGTAACGCAAAATTGTAATGCATTACTTTTAAAAGTAACTTTCCCCAACACTGCTTGTAATTAGGTAACATGGATATGCTACTTCAAAGATATACTTCAAAGATGAGGTGACTGGGCATCAACAATCGGTTCTCACTGGGCAAGAGCCAGTTGTCCAAATTCAGTCATCCATTGTAGGACTCAGTTGTAGGACAATGTTCTTTCCCTTCCCAGTAGATAATACACAAACAGGTCACTAATTAATGTATGACCAACACAAATGGATTGTCTTGCTATTCTAACCTCATGGATCATTCCCTGTACATGGAAGTGGAGAAATAGATGCACTTTCTTCTTTTTGTTTGCTTAAGTAAACATTGCAGATGATGTCAGGTGGCATCCATTAATGTCTGGGCTGGGAAGGATTTATTTTTTGTCTTTGATATTACCCCTTTAAACACTTTAAGTGTATTAATTAACTTTTATTACTTTTGAATAATTTCTTTAATCCTATAATTTTGTGTCATTTTTTTTTTTAGTGAGTTAATGTTTATTTTTACCACAGTGCTTCTTCTACTTCTGCTGTTCATGAGGAGGAAACGCAGTAGTATAAAAATACCACTCATTCCTAAGGAAGATGATGTAAGAGACAATGTCTGCTGTTATAATGAGGAAGGTGGTGGAGAAGATGATCAGGTTAGGTTTAATTTTTTTTATTTTTATTTTTTAAATGACTTCAAGACTTTCATATTTTAAGATCTGGATTCATTAGTATTTGTGTTATAAATAGCAAATACTCACATCTTTCTGTGATTTGATGCTACTGTTTTAAAGTGCGTTAGATTCCTTAAGTACATATGAACAACAGTTACTACAGTTTAGTGTGTCCTTTTTGTGGTTGCTTGTTTTTTATATAATCCACATTTTTTACACAGAACTATGATTTGAGTGTGTTGCATCGAGGCCTGGACAACAGACCTGAAGTGTTCAGAAACGATGTGGCTCCTACGTTCTTGCCTGCACCTCAGTATAGACCACGACCAGCTGTTACAGAGGAGGCTTCCGTACCGCCTCCTCCGCACCACCAGAGGGAACCCTCGCCAGAATACTGATTCGGCCTCATTCGGACTCCAACTCCCATAACCCCTCTTGCCTGGGACTGACACGTCACACACACACCTGCACCTCATTACGCACACACAGTATAAAACACACACGCACACATCACCTCCCCGCGAAGTCTTGATTTGCCCCGGCTGTCATTTCTGAGCGTTATTTGTGTATTACTGGACTGCTTTCTCGTTTCTCACCTGGACTGTTACTCGATTGTGATTCTTCTCTGTGTACCTCGACCCTTGGATTGTATATTGGATTTGTATCTCTGCCGCCTGCCCCGACACCCCACCTGGTTCTCGTTTCTGAGTCTGTCTATTCCCTGTGGACCCTGTTTGCTGTTGTTTTTGACCCTGCCTGTACCCGACTTCGTTAATAAAGCTGCAAATGGATCCAAACGCTTCCGCTGATCTGTCACAGAAGACTTCGCCACACGGTGATCCAGCAGCTGTGGCTCAATTGTCATCGGAGCTCTCTGCCCAAGCCACCCAGCTCGCGATGCACCACCACCAGCTAGCACGCCTGACAACACTCACTGAGGAGCTGGTGAGAACCTTGCAGGGCCTGCAAATTACCTCTGCAGCAGTAACTCCTGAGCCTAGCATGCCGCCTCCAACTCCCGCTACTCCTGCCGTCACGAGCCCTCCAGCGCCCACCAGTCCTCGTCTCGCCTTCCCAGAAAAGTTTAACGGCGATCCAACCAAATGTAAGGGCTTTTTACTACAATGTACATTGTTTGTAAATCAACAACCAGCTCTATATCCCACAGACTCGAGCCGTATAGCTTTCGTTTGCGCTCTGCTAACCGGAAGAGCTTTGGATTGGGCGACGGCGGTATGGAGGACCGACACTCCAGTTCACACCACCTTCGGCGATTTCTTGGCACACTTTCGCCAGGTTTTCGAACATCCCGCCGGAGGAAGAAGCGCGGGTGAGGAGTTATTAAGCTTATCGCAGGGAAGGAGAACGGCAGCGGATTACGCCCTATCCTTTCGCACGCTGGCCGCCCAAACAACGTGGGTAGAGGACACCTTAAAGTTGCTTTTCCGTCGTGGTCTTAACCACAAACTCCAGTCGGAGCTGGCGTGCCGCGATGAGGGTCGTTCGCTCAAGTGGATAATCTCATTCGTACTCGACGCTCCCCACGAAGCATGACCCCGTCTTTCACTGAAACCCACAATTCTTCAGAACCCATGCAGATCGGCAACACTCACCTTACTCCGGAGGAAAGAGAAAGGTGCATGCAGGATCATCTCTGTCTCTACTGCGGACAGGCGGGCCACGCCAAATCCACCTGTCCCATCCGTCCCAATCGTGCGGTGAGTGTAAACACTTCTTCAACCATCCAGCTACCGGTAGTCTTGCATGTCGCTAATCAGACGATAACAACCACTGCATTAATCGATTCTGGCGCCGCAGGAAATTTCATTTCTGCCGAGTTCGCTCGGAAACATAATATTGCCCTCACCCCGTTTTCCTCTTTTCTGGCAGTGGAGGCGCTAGACGGCCGACCCCTTGGTGAGGGGAGTGTGCAGAACGTCACTGAAACCATCCGCATGCACATCGGGGCCCTTCACAAGGAATCTATCCAATTCTACACCATTCAATCTGCTCACCACAAACTGATTCTAGGACTCCCCTGGCTGCGTAAACACGACCCACATATCGAATGGAGAGAGGGGAGATTACTCCAATGGGGCGACTTCTGTCTGAAGAACTGTGTCTCCACCATCCAACCCATTGTCCGCCGCGCACCAGCGCCTCCAGAGGCCGACGTCGAAACGGCCAAACTACCCGCTATGTATCACGACCTGAGATTGGCCTTCAGCAAGACAAAGGCGACACAACTCCCACCACATCGCTCGATTGACTGTGCCATCGAGTTACTGCCAGGACAGTCGCCCCCTAAAGGTCGTATTTTCCCTCTCTCCCAACCTGAATCGCTTGCCATGAGGGAATACATCAGGGAGGAACTAGCCAAGGGATTCATTCGTCCATCCACGTCACCGGCTTCTGCGGGATTTTTCTTCGTAAAGAAGAAAGACGGAGGCCTACGACCCTGCATTGACTACCGCGGCCTTAATGAGGTAACAATCAAGTTCCGATACCCACTACCACTAGTCCCCTCAGCTCTAGAACAACTTCGTCAGGCGAAATATTATACCAAACTGGACTTACGCAATGCCTACAACCTAATCCGCATCAGAGAAGGGGACGAGTGGAAAACGGCCTTTTCAACCACTAGTGGGCACTATGAATACCGGGTGATGCCCTTCGGGTTATCCAACAGTCCGTCGGTCTTTCAGGCCTTCATGAATGACGTCTTCCGGGACATGCTGGACAAATGGGTCATCGTGTACATTGACGACATCCTGATTTTTTCCAACTCAATGTCTGAACACATCCAGCACGTCAGGTCAGTTCTCAAACGTCTTATTCAATACCAGCTCTATGCCAAACTCGAAAAGTGCGAGTTCCACCAAACCTCCACCACCTTCCTCGGATACATCATCAGCCAGGAGGGAGTCGCTATGGACGATAGAAAAGTGGAGGCGGTTCTACGCTGGCCACAGCCCCAGACTCTCAAGGAGTTACAGAGGTTTTTGGGGTTTGCAAACTTCTACAGGCGGTTCATTAGGGGATTTAGCACGGTGGCAGCCCCCCTGACAGCCATGACCAAGCGTCAGACCGCCCGGCTAAACTGGACTCCCGAAGCATTAAGGGCCTTTGATGAATTACGAGCACGATTCACCTCAGCACCCATACTACGTCACCCAGACCCCAATCAACCCTTCATTGTGGAGGTGGATGCCTCCAACACTGGAGTTGGAGCTGTACTTTCCCAGCGACAAGGTAACCCAGCCAAGATGCACCCTTGCGCCTTCTTTTCTCGCAAACTGACACCAGCGGAACGTAACTACGACGTCGCGAGCTGTTGGCTATGAAATTGGCCCTGGAGGAATGGCGACACTGGTTAGAGGGGGCTAAGCATCCTTTCACTATACTCACTGATCACAAAAATCTCGAGTACCTCAGAACAGCCAAAAGACTCAATCCCCGGCAAGCCAGGTGGGCTCTATTTTTCACCAGATTCCAGTTCATTGTGACCTACCGACCAGGGACAAAAAACATCAAGGCAGACTCTCTCTCTCGTCAGTCCGAAAAGCCCACTCGTCCCGAACGCCAGGAGACTATACTCCCAGCTGCTCTACTGCTAGCACCAGTCCAGTGGGACATTATTACCGAGATTGAGGATGCCAATCAACAATCATCCGCCCCACCAGAATGTCCAGCCGGAAAGCTGTTTGTCCCGGAGGCCCTCAGAGAGCGAGTACTCACCCAGGTTCACAGCGTTCCCAGCTCTGGTCACCCGGGCATCGATGCTACAATCCATCTCCTAAGGAATCGTTTCTGGTGGCCAACCCTCGCTACGGAAACCATCCAATTCATTAACCGATGCTCTGTCTGCCAGACCTCCAAACCCTCCAAGCATCTGCCAGCTGGTTTGCTGCAACCATTGCCTTTGCCACAACGACCTTGGTCCCACATCGCCATAGATTTCATCACCGATCTACCAAGTTCACAAGGTAACACCACTATCTTCACTATCGTCGACAGATTCTCCAAGGCTTGCCGCCTCATCCCCATTCCGAAGCTCCCGTCTGCTTTGGAGGCCGCTGAACTCCTTTGTAACCAGGTCTTCCGGTTCTATGGTCTCCCCGAAGACATCGTGTCAGACCGCGGACCCCAATTCACCTCCAGACTCTGGTCGGCCTTCTTCAAACTACTCAACGTCAATGTCAGCTTGACCTCCGGCTACCATCCACAGTCGAACGGCCAGACAGAACGCCTAAATCAAGAAGTCATAAGATTCCTTAGAAGCTACTGCTATAGTCACCAATCCGACTGGAGCCGTTACCTCATGTGGGCCGAATATGCGCAGAACTCCCTGACTAAGCCCTCCACGGGCATGACCCCTTTTCAATGTATCCTCGGTTTCCAACCGCCTATGTTCCCCTGGACAGATGAACCAGCCGATCTCCCTTCTATCAACGACTGGTTTCAGCGCAGTGAGGACACATGGAACCAGGCTCACGTACACCTCTCACACGCTGTCAGAAGACAGACCCAGTTGGCAAACCTGCATCGCCGCCCAGGCCCTCACTATACCCCTGGTCAATGGGTATGGCTATCCACCCGTGACCTACGCCTCAAACTCCCATGCAGAAAACTCAGTCCCAGGTATGTTGGTCCATTCCAAATTATTAGACAAATCACTCCAGTATCCTTCCGTCTCGATTTACCTGCTAACTATCGTATTTCTCCCACTTTTCATATGTCATTGCTGAAACCCGCTGGGGGTCCGGAGGAGGCGTCGGAGGAGGAAGCCGGTCCACAGACCTCCCCCATCTTGATCGACGGCGAGGAGGCCTATCGGGTGCACGAAATTCTGGATTCTAGGCGCCGGGGAGGCAGACTGCAATACCTGGTCGATTGGGAGGGGTTCGGTCCGGAGGAACGCTCCTGGGTCAACTCGGATGATATCCTCGACCCCTCTCTCACTGATGAGTTTCATCGGAGGTTCCCGGGAAAACCGGCCCCTCGACCCCGAGGTAGACCCTGGCGCCATGCACCTCCTCGCGTCAGGAGCCGCTCGCAGGGGGGGGGCTCTGTTACAGAGGAGGCTTCCGTACCGCCTCCTCCGCACCACCAGAGGGAACCCTCGCCAGAATACTGATTCGGCCTCATTCGGACTCCAACTCCCATAACCCCTCTTGCCTGGGACTGACACGTTACACACACACCTGCACCTCATTACGCACACACAGTATAAAACACACACGCACACATCACCTCCCCGCGAAGTCTTGATTTGCCCCGGCTGTCATTTCTGAGCGTTATTTGTGTATTACTGGACTGCTTTCTCGTTTCTCACCTGGACTGTTACTCGATTGTGATTCTTCTCTGTGTACCTCGACCCTTGGATTGTATATTGGATTTGTATCTCTGCCGCCTGCCCCGACACCCCGCCTGGTTCTCGTTTCTGAGTCTGTCTATTCCCTGTGGACCCTGTTTGCTGTTGTTTTTGACCCTGCCTGTACCCGACTTCGTTAATAAAGCTGCAAATGGATCCAAACGCTTCCGCTGATCTGTCACACCAGCCAACCCTAATGAGATCGCCGCATTCATTGGTTGTGTAAGTCATATATTAGTTGTACAATGAACTAGGGCTGTCAGCCGTTTCGAAATTTTAATCAAATTAATTTCATGATGTGTCGATTAATTAATCGTATTAATCGCAAAATAAATTTGACTGTGAAAATACCCACAAAATATTATTTAAAGCTATTTTTGTGTTAAATGAGAAAGTATCAAGTAGACACTGCAAATTGTAGCTTTAGAAAGAAGTAGGCTATTTTATTTGATTATACATAAACATTTAGGCTGCAACATAAACTATGGAACATAAAGATCATTTGAGAAACATCTCAGTATTTTTTATTCATATAATGAAACTAATAACCAAAACAGCTTTGTTACCAAGTCATCTAAATACCTTCTTTTATGTTCCACAAAAGAAAGGTTTGAAATGACATGAGGGTGAGTAAATATGACAGAATTACATTTTTGACGGGTGAACTATCCCTTTAATTATTATTATTTATGTATTTATTTATTAGATTACATGAATACATAGGTTTTGCAGCATGCTTCAGAAACCCTCCACCTTCCCCAGCTCCACCTGTATAGGTCTGCTACGGGGTGATTTATGTATGCTAAATGGGTGTTATTCATATATGTTATATGTACAGCAGCAATATTTCTTGCATGCTCACAGCAGCATGTTGTGGATGTATTGGCAGTAGCAAGTCTGCCGCAGCAGCAGCAGCGTAGCAGATCTATTCCATCAAGACCAAATACATTTAAATTGTCACATACATTACCATGCCAATCCTTCTGAGAGTTGTCATGACAGAAATATAAATATGAGACAAAACACATACAGGGGCATTTTTTGCACCAATATGTTGAATTTTAGGGCATAACTGCATTTATGGAGTTGTTGCTCTGCATCAAATTTGTCAACTGTATAAAATATAAGATGATGCACAGGTCTGGGTGCGGGGCCAATGCTTTAACTGTGTTAAAATATTTTAATCACGTTACTCATTATTGTGTTAAACTGACAGCCCTACCGTAAACATCAGTTCTTTGTAATGTGGCAAGGTGAGAACAAAACATGTTGTAGACAAAAATGCAGACTAGGCCAACTTGGGAATTTTACCCAGGGGAATATTTAACACTGAAACCAGATCCAGGTCACACAAGCTGATCTAGAAAAACTAGAGAATGAGAGATGGAGATCCAATAAAAAAAAGAAAAAAAAAAGCATTTTACTTACATTTAATGCACACAAATAAACTTCAAAACCTCCGACCAACCACCTGGCCACAATCAGGAAAATGTTTTACACTGGACAGTAACACAACTCTTTGTACCACAGAATCTGAAGACTGCGGATACCGACCCCAGAGCACCCCCCTACGACACCCTCCTGGTGTTTGACTATGAAGGACAAGGCTCAGATGCGGGTTCACTCAGCTCCCTCAACTCTTCCACCTCAGGACAGGACCTAGACTACGACTTTCTCAATCAGTGGGGCCCACGCTTCAAGAAGCTGGCAGACATGTATGGAGGAGGAGAGGATTAAAGGTTATTCTGAGTTAAATACAGCTTAATGCACTGACAATGTAAGTTTTTAAATTGTAGACAGTGGAAGATTGTGCTGGAGGTTTTAAAAGCAGAATTTGTCTTTACATTTTTGATTTTGGCTCTGCATATGTTTTTCACCCCATTGTTAAAGGCACATTGGCGGTATAAGAGTGAAAAAAAAAAAAAAAATGGGACAGTTGTACCCAATACTCTTTACTCATGCCCAGCTTCAAAGATTCATTATGTAATTTATGGTCTTCATTTTTTGAGGGTTTGTTTCCATACCTTGACAGCCCTTTATCCAGGGCTTAATTTTAGGAGTTTAAAATGCAAAGCTGGAACCCTATTTAGGGACCAAGCCCTTATTGTATTCGTAATGTATTTCTTCTTCTTCTTCTTCTTCTTCTTCTGCTTTTTCTGCATCTACTATAAATGTCTGTCACCCTAGGAATTACTGTATATAGACTAGTTGGATAGTTCCCACTAGTCGGCGGTGCAAAAAGCTATCAAGCACTCAAACATGCATTAACTATAAGGCATGTAGTCAATACCAGTTGTCTCCAGCAGGCCTGGTACTACAGGGGTGCTAAAATGAAAGCAAGAGCAACATAAGTTGTTATATTAGAATATTGGCTAAACAGATTTAACAAACAATCCAGTGGGTGTTTGGTGTTTGTGCTCTGAAGAGTGTCAAAGCTTTCTTTGCAATGTGTTTTGCAGCGTTGAGCAGTGTAGCCAATCACAGACATATCTGTTGATTTCTGGAACGCAATGGCCAATCAGAGTTGTTTAAGTTAGAATCTGCTCAACCCTCAAAACGCAGTTTTTGTCCAGCGCTGAGTTCTGCACGCTCACAAATAAATTGTTATAAAAAACAAGTGTAGACACAATGTAAATGAGAAATTTATTGTGCAGCGTAGAGAGCTTCATTAAACTTTTTGAGATCGCAATGAACTAAGGGAGCGTTCTTAGTGCACTTCTTAGGATAATCCATTCAGAATTTTGGCCAATCATATCTTGGTGTCCCTACCACCAGTACAAAGAGTGAATGATTTTTTTTTTTCCCCTTGGCTGCAACACTATCACAAGACAAATAACAAGACTGCCTGCCTGCTTGTTATGCTGACATGCTTGTTTTTCATAACACAAACCAGCAAACCATGACCGTGAGTCCGTGACCAAAGATAGTTTATGTCAGGAGGACGATGGCAGTGAATAGACTGTGAATTTTGTGTTATTCTATTATAAAGTATTTTGAACCAGTTTAGTGAAGATTGAAGTGATGTAAAATCTGTTATTCAGGGGTGGGTTTACCATTTTTGGAGCCCTAAGAGAAGTCAAAACCTGACGTCCCACATGCCCTACCCTAACCTGACCTTACCTTTGTAACTATTTTCTTAGAATTGTATGTATTATACAAAAATAAGTGACATTTAAAATTTTTATTTAATTAGCTTTGCAAATCATTTGAGAAAGATCATTTTGCTACAAAAAAAAAACAAAAACTAAGATGCATTGTTTTTTCTTACTCTTACTAGTTGTTTAATTGTTTAATTTCAAAGATACATTAAATAATACATCACAACAAGAAAAATGCTCCACTCTAGATTATTTCTCTTGTGAACTACTCCGCTATGGACATTGAATGACTTTAATGATGTAAATACAGTGTTATGTGTTCACATATCTGTTTTATTGTCTTTCTGTGGTTGATTGAACGATCACTAAGCACGATACATTTTGATAATTTGTACTGTATCTTCCAGCATACCTTCTGATTCAACATACCGCTTAAGCTGAGGTGACTAAAACATTTTAAGCTTTGGCAAACTTTCAGTAGTGCATTTCTTCTCTTATGTTTTCTATCTTTTTTTTTTTTTTTGAGCACTGCTTGAATATGTGCTCTTCATGGTTGTTTCTTTCTACTTTATCCGGACAGGTAATTAATGAGGTCAAATGGAGTTCATTGTTTGTGGCCAGCAGGCCTACAGGGCCCCATGCAATTGCATGGTGGTTAACAGCACTGCTGTTATTGCATGCATGTATATTTTAGAGTTACAATGTTACATGTCAGTCTATCCCATGCTACTTGTGTGTGCTAATACACAATGAAATTATTTTCAAGTGATGATTTAATGTTTTTCAAAACATGTAAGAGATGTAAGTGTTACAAACATTGGGCTATCAATTAAATCAATACTATCAAACTATTTTTTTTATGTCTTTTTTAAACGGTAACATAAACTCTGAGTCTTTCAGTAATTTGGATACTGTTTTGAGAAGTAACTAGCAGAAATTAGTAGTCATGTAGCTCAATTTGTCACTCAATTTTTGCACTTTTAATATATTTTAAACCATATGGTCCAGAAACAAACTATTTCCCCTCTGATTCCTTGAGTCAAATGTATACCATTTCTAAATTCAGTAGGCAATATTTAGCAGCCAGCAATTTCAGCCGTGAATGCTCAAACATGGTGCAGTTATGAATGTTCAGTGTGCTGTATAAAACACTGTGATCAAAGTCTTTGAAATCTGGCACTGAACCATTTAAGAGTAGATTGATAGATTTTTACCAACTTGCCTAAGCATGCTTTTGAATGAATGTCAAACTGATTTGTGCAATCTGATGCCATAAAAATTAAGTTACTAACATAAAGGTTTAACTGAATGTAAAACTGAAAGGAAATCTATTTAAGGAAAAAAATACTTATATATGAGCCACAAAAGCCTGATGTATCAAACATGATACTGAACAAAACACATATGCAAACGTTTTTAGATTTTTTTTAATATATTGTCTAAAGATTCAATGACCTGTTCTTTTCCAATTACAGAAGATTTATCTTTCAAACTTTACAGGGTTAAACATATAGGTGTTCCAGTGTGACTGTAGCTGCTGACTGAGCTGGATAAACTAAAGGTTTCAAAGGCAGACGTGATCTTGATCCCCTGATGTTTATGTCAGCTGACGCAGATGGTCTTCACTGTAACCACTGCGACTCTACAAAAGAGGTGTCCAACTCTTGTTGTAGCCAGGGTGAGGGAAGCATCCTGCTTCAGACGAGTCAAAAATAGATCTTGTGGAATTTCCAAAGCCACAAATGAATCAGTTCTTCACTTTTACACAAAGAACACCTGCGTCCCCGCTACTTCAGGGAGACTGAGTCTGCAACCACTTGTGGAATAAGGAGTAACACAGAACAAAGCATATTCATTCATTGTTCCATAATTTGAAAGTTTTGAAACTTGACATGTTTTCTTTTCATGTTCAGTGAAGGAAGCGGATGCATCCAGTTTCTGCTGCTTCTTATGAAAGTTAACCAGTGCCAGCCTGTAGGTTTGTGGGGGCCTAGGCAAGATAACGAAAATGGGCCCCACTAGTGTAAAAAACTGTCACAGAAATTTGACTATTTTAAATTTGAAGAGAAAGCACATAAAATGACTATTTCAACATGTAAGCGTGAATGTGTATTAAATGTAATGCATTCAACAAACATATGTAATATATATATATATATATATATATATATATATATATATATATATATATATATATATATATATATATATATATACTCAAGTGAGATTGAGTAAATAGATACACATGAAACAAATAAATAAAATATAAAGAAAGTATGCACAAAAACTAAACAGAATAAACAGCATAAACAAAATAAACATAGCCCTTATTATTCATAAATGTTAAGAAATGCAGGCTATTCTGCTTGCTTTAAGGATTGATTGATGATCACATGGAAAAAAAAAAAAAAAAAAAAAAAAAACTTTATTGCATTACATTGGACCCGGGTCTGTAATTATTTAACATATGCTAAATGTGGCTCAATTTTTTATATGACAAGTCTGTCTGTGATCATGGGCATCATTGCATGTACAAAAAAAAAAAAAAAAAAAAAAGCAATAAATATTATGTATATAGCAGTCAAAAAAAAAAAAAAAAAAAATATATATATATATATATATATATATATATTTTTTTTTTTCCAGCCCCGGAAAGATATTGTTTGCATTCCATTTCTACCACAACTTCACTTTAATCTCTCTATCATTCTATCAAGGTTTTCAGACTTTATTTACCAAAAATTGTGCCTGTGTGTAGGATTGCACAATTTGGCCAAAATGTTGTTTATCATTATGACTAATTCTGATTATTGTTATTAAATAAAAACATTAAACAAACCAATAATTATTGTTAATCATTATCAATATATTTTACAGAAAACTGCAGCATGACCTGTTAACATACAGGAGGCAGAAAGGTATAAAAATTTATTATAAAATTAATTATGATTTAAAATCTTAAAAAAATAAAAAATCTTAACTTTTTGTCAGAAAATCTTATGCATTTACTCTGAGAGAGGTAAAAAATTCTCTACACTGATGGAGAAAAAAAAAAAAAAAAAACTTAGAGAGAAGTATTATGATTCCTATTTTTACCCAAAATAAGGTGTTAACAATAATGCAGTGCTATTCAACAGCCTTTATCACTTTATAGAATATTATATAAAATAATTATTTTGCCTCATTCTGTGATGTGAAACCACATCAGATCAAAAAAGGAACTTATTTCAAAAACTGGCATGAGTTAAATGAATTGGAGCAAAATCATCTCATTAAAATGTTCTCAATAGACAACAGGTTTGTAAACAGACTCATACCCATGCAAAATTCATGCACGCGTTCTACTGAGGTAAATGTGAACCCACAGACTGGATTTTTTAATTTTTTATTATTTTCATACGTTCGACACATATGCCGCACTGTACAGCACTGATGCGCGTTACCTTATGTAAGGTGCATGCGGCTTTAAGTTGTGCTGCGCACACTGATCGGTGGATGGCATTAAAGTACCGCAAGAGCGAGTTGAAAGCATGCAGCGCTGTCTGCGCTCTATAGTTCTTGCGGAACTTTGATTTTAAACACGGATCTTTCTGCGCAGCGCCGCTTCAAATCGAACGCACCTAAAAATCCAATTGACAACCTCACGGCCGCGGGGCCCCGCCTGTATCGCCTGTTGGACAGGCCGGCACTGAAGTTAACCTTGCTTTGAAAACAGGGGTTGATTAGTTTCGCATGATTTCATAAACTTTTGACTTGGAGTGTAAAATATCTGGTCCAGAATCACATATACTCTAAGTAGGTACCTCTTCTGAGTAAGTGATTACTCTGTGACTTCTGTACAGTACAAATGCAATCCAGACAACCTACATTTGTCATTTTGTCATTGGCATTGTCATGTGACCCACCGGCGTCGTTTCACTGCCACCCACAAATTCATCCACACTGTAAAAACCAATTTGTTGAGTCAACTTAAAATAATTTGTAACCTGGCTGCCATAAAATTTTAAGTTCAGTCAACTAAAAAAAAAAATGTATTCAACTTGAAATGTTAAATTATACTAAGTGACAACTTAGAGTTGAATCAACTTTAAATTTTAAGGCAGCTGGGTTACTTACCCATCTGTTAAGTTTAGCAAACACAAATATCTAAGTTGTTACTTAGTACAACTTAACATTTCAAATTGAATACATTTATTTTAGTTGGCTGAACTTAAAATTTTAAGGCAGCAGGGTAACAAATTATTTTAACAAATTATTATTTTTTACAGTGCACAAGAAGTGAAATGTAAACACTGAGATTTACATAAAGATTATTTCATGTTACAAATTTGATTAATCTGTGTTATATTCTGTCATTGACGCTATTCAGTGATGTCATGAGAACACTATACAAACTCCTCTGGCATGAACATGAGGAAATCTTTTTTTATAATAAGCTCACAACAACTACACTGCATAGTGGCACACTATTACATTTCCAGGAGCTAATTTTACCCACTGTTAAGGCGAAGCTCACCTATGTTTAGCTTATCAAACAGATTCCAGGGAGATATTTTTACAGGGGATCTCGGAGCAGCCTTACAGTCACTGAGATTTACAGAATATTTTCCACACTGAGTGTTGGCAGTATATAAATATCAAGCTTGTACAACACGTTGACACACAGTGCATGACAGCAATGTGTTGCACTTGTTACCCCAGCACCAGCACTCTGCTCTGGCAAGGAGGGGCCAAGAGTTGGTTATATCTGTACACTTGTTGTGGAAAATAATTTCCTCAGGACAGGTGCAGCACGGTATCATTTAGCGGCCTGTTCCTGTCATTCAGCCATCTGGACTTTTTGTTGCTCCACAGGTTGATCACTGTATTTGCGTTCCACTCCGTGCCCTTTAACCTCTGAGGTCAAGTTGTGGTACCGTTCCAAAGCATTTCATCTCTAAACATTTTTATTATAAAATTAACCGGTAACACTAAGGACCCATTGGTTTTTACAGTGGCTAACATGAGCAATATCTTTGATAATGTTAGATAGTAAAAATACAGCTGTTTTTTATTCACATTCGTAGTGTTAAATTAACATTAAAATTAATGAATGCTGCTTATTGATATTTTAGTATCACTGAGATACTATTACAATTTTTTGATATGTTTTTGTTTTTATTTTTAATAATTTTAGTATAAGTTAAACCAAATGAAAATCAGAAATGTTTTCTTGGGAACTAGCCGAAACAAAATAAGTTTAAGATGTTGTAGTAACTTACTTTTTAATAACTTATTTTTACTATCATTGAGACACAATTATAGTTGTTTTTAATAGTTTGAATTAGTTCTCATTTCAGGTTTTACACTTTTTTACACTTGCAATTTTATTTCTTAGCTATTTTAGTATGTTAAAAAATGAAAATGAGAAATATTTGTAAACTATCTGAAAAAAAAAAAATAAATAAATAAATAAGTTTAAGATTTTTTAATCACTTATTTTATGGTAAACATTTTATAATATTAGATTTAGTTCTTTTAAATAACCCTCGTTCATTGTTAGATGTTACCTGATGGTAATTAAACCTAATTGCAAAATATTACCTATTAACCGTTTAAAAAAATAAATAAAAAAAAAACAAACAAACAAATAATAATAATAATAAAAATGAATTAATGAATAAAAAAATGAATTAATTTAATTTTTAATTAAAATTAAATAATGCCTTTCACTGTTATTTTTTTTTTTTAGTATCATTGAGATACTACAGTTTTTATTACTTTGAATTAGTTTTAAATTATATTTTTGTTTTCATTTCAGTTTTTATTTTTTTATTTGTTTTATTTTTAAATATTTTAGTATATTAAATCAAATGAAAATTAGAAATGTTTTCTTGGGAACTATCTGAAATAAAATTATTACTTTTTAATAAAAAAATGTACTGTCATTGAGATATTATTATTATCATCATTTTTATTATCATCATTATTATTATTATTATTATTATTATTAGAATTAGTTTTTATTTAGTTTTTATTATGTTTTAATTTCAGTTTTATTTCTTAGGTTTAGTACATTAAATTAAAGAAAATGAAACTGAGAAAAGTTTCCTTGGAAACTATCTGAAACAAAACATTAAAGATTTTTTTTAATTACGTATTTTATGGTTAACATTTTTTATGATCTTTGATTTATTTTTATTTATTTTTTTAAAAAACCCTGGTTCATTGTTAGCTTATGTTACCAGACTAAAATCAAACCTAACTGCAAAATCTGACCTGTTAATTGTTTAACCGTGTTTTCATGCTCTTCATTGTTATTTTAGTTTAATTAAACTATTACAGTTTTTTTTTTTTTCTTCAGTTTCAGTACTTTAGCATATTAAGTTAAACCAAATGTAAATAAGAAATGTTTCCTTGGGAACTAGCTCAAATAAAATAAGTTTAAGATTTTTCAATAACTTTTAAATAACTTTTTCTTTTTAGTAACCAAGATTCATTTTTTTTTTTTTTTTTTTTTCCATTTTAAGTAATGTAATATTTACTACTTTAGACTGTTATTTGCCATTTTGCAATGAATGATTTGCGTCATTTATTATAAGGCTGACAGACACTAAGTGATCCTACCAGAGTTTACTTTGTTATCTATTTAAATTATAAATACATTAACTTTAAACTTACAGTGAATAGTTTGCCATAATACATATCCAATAACTATTAGCTCTATAAGGCTGCTGAAACTGGTTCAGCAGGGTACATGACTTTTGAATATTAATAAGGTGATAAAAGCTGTTTTGGAACATTGGGTTTTTAAAAAAAACAAACAAACAAAAAAACAAGTATCTCTCATTCCTCCAAATTGTTTGTGGAAAAACTGTTTACACACCAAAGGACAATTCCATTAAAGATGGGTGCATCTGTGTTTTTATTAAGGGGAAAACTGCTACAAATACACTGTGTAAGTATCTTATTAAACCTCAGTCAGTATTACAGCTTCAAAAATGCACACCATCATTAACATCAGCATTGTTATTACTGTTATCTCATTATTATTCATAGTTGTGAATGCATAATCACACTGAGCAAACACACAAACGCTGGTCCCGCAGTCACCGGATCTCTGGAGGCACCTGAGCGGCTCTGGCGCCCTCTGCCTGTGGCAGCACAAAACGCAGGTTCTCAGTACAATCTCCTGGTCAGATGCCATCAAGCGGGTGTATTCCATAATATCATTCTTGAGTACTGAATCAATTTCGTGTCCATGAGTTTGCCATGATTCATCCTCAAGCATCCAGCGTTTACTGTTCCAGTAATAAAAAGATGTTACTACAGTTCTAAGCCGCTGTTCTCCATTGAGTCCTTGGCCATTCATTACGCTTCATATATAGACACATCGTGAGCCATCCATTCTCGTGGACAGCCGTCAACCAACACAAGAAATGCAGAAGTTCTCTATGTTTATCCGTGACAGTATGCATTGATGTTACAATACAAAAAGAGTGAAAAATATACATTTTAAGGTCATTCTCAAAGGTATCAGAACTGGAGAGCTGTGTTGTACAATATCAAAAGTTTCACTTTTAAAAAAAAAAAAAATTACATACTATGCTACAGCTGTGCACATGAATATTGTTTGAGCAATATATTTAGACACTTAAAAAAACAACATCATTATTGAATAAAAACATTGGGATACTGGGAAACTCGGTTGTCTTTTTCTACTTTCTACTCCTCAATTTCATCTTAATCTTTCAGAGCAAGACCATAAAATACTGACACCATGTAAAACCTCAAAAGAAGTCAATGAAAAACACATTGCCATCAAATACAATGAACACATTTTTAGTAGGCAATTCTTGTTTTGAAACTACTGAAAAATTCTTTCTGCTTATAGCTTTTTTTTACTGCTGTGAGGACTTTTTTTTGCCATCATGCTTTCTGAAATGTTTTTTTTTTTTTTGTTTTGTTTTTTTGTTTTTAACCTGACCTAGCTTTTCACACAACAATGACGTGACAAATTACCTGCCTCTTGTAAAACACATTTGGCGGTTAGTCACGCTAAATAACTGGAACAAAATTCCTACTCAATCATCAAAAGACATTTGAGTTAATTAAAGTGCAATGTTTTTAACATGCTTCTTAGCAGAAAAGGTGATTGCACCTTAATCCAAATTTCGACATATGCCACAAAAAAAAAAAAAAAAAAAAAAGTGTGGCAGTCTTGCCATTTTATGTACAATCTAACCAAAAAAGAAGAAAAAAAGTGATCACTTATACTATGAATGTATAAGCCTCTTAACAGGCCTCTTAATAAATACCAACAAGGACATTCCAACATTATCCAGAAGGCCTTACACAATTATAAATGGCCCTGTATTCAGTACAAACGTACATCAAGAGACAAAAGACATTACCACTGTGTCCCAATGAGATGTGACAAATTTCCAGAGATGGACTGTAATTTGTCTGTCCACACTGAAAACGCAAAAACACAAAAGCAAATCACAACCAATTTGACGATTATTCACGCTCTAACAGAATTACTGTAATAATGAGATGACATCTTTGAGATTGTACTCTGAGTGGCAATGCCGATTTTCATGGAAGATTCTGTCATGCCATTAGGACACAGTGCTATTTTAAAGAAATCGATACAAACTCTACTATGGCTTTTAAGAAAACCATACAGGAAAGATCACTCTAAGTGAGTACACATTAAACTTTCTAAATGATTAGAAACTGACAGCAAGATATTTATGGAAGCAAATGACTGTTCACATCACACAAGTTCAGAAATGTTTCTTTCTTCCAAGTCACTCAGAGTCACTCTCATGCCGCAGACCTTTAGACCTTTTTGAGTTTCAGACAAGACAATGATTGTGACACGCTTAACCTTGCTAAAACAACAATTCACAAAATGGAGATAAACACAATAGCTCTATTGCGACAGATTAAACAAACACTCTTATCAACACAGAAATGAATCACAAGTTCAAACATCATCTTATTCTAAAAAAAACCAAACAAACAAACAACAACAAAAAAAAACAGCCCTAATGGTCTTCCACTCTTGGCTTTAAATATATCAAAACCATGACATCTGGAAGAGTTATTAAATCTGTATCAAATGTATATTGATGCATCAGCATCAAACAAATCTGCCAAACTAAGCGCGCCACAGAATCTCAGAAGCTTGGAGCACAACATTGTAGAGCTGTAACATACTCCATGCAGGTACACAAATGCAAAATTCCAAAACATTTCAGAATGCAATTCATAACACAAGTATCTATTCACAGCATTACTGTAATGGCAATACAGCAGACACTAGCATACACTGTTTTCTTCTAGAGGCAGTTTTCTTTTGTGTCAAGTACACAGTGCATGGTGAAACAACAGTTTGACGAGAATCTTGTCTGATAAAAAAAAAAAAAAAAAAAAAGTCAACATGTTTATAGCTAGCTATTTAAAAATGCATCCAGTTTAATATCACATAAATTTAAAGGTGACTATCTCGTTCTGAGTACTGTGGTTTGTTAACATTTACGCCACAGTTATTACACTGTAATTACACCAACACTCCTGAATACTTACAAAAAAACATGTTTGGTTTTACATATTTTAACACTTTGTTTGGTTTTAAATACTTTTAGAGAAAGGAAAACCAAGAACGTTGACTGAATGCTTTGGCCTTCACATTTGTGTACTTGTGTAGAGTACGTTTCTCTCCTAACGGTCAACTCCAGGTATATCATAAAGACATGGTTTGGTATGTCTGTAAAGTAGGATTATTAGATCCCAATCCCTAATACTATCACACCAATGCTCCTCTAAACATCAGTGCTCCCAAACACTGTACATAGGCTTGGATTCAACACTTAGAAAGTATAGAAACTCCTACCAGCAGTAGTAAAAGACTAAAAAAAAAAATATATAAATAAATAAATAAAAAAAATCAAGTCTGCGCTCTGAATGACTTTGTGGCCAAAGTGTACAACTCAACACTGTTCCACTTCCTGTTAGGATGTTCTCAAGTTTCTCCATATCAATACTGCTTTCAAGTCACGTTGGAATAATTGTATTTAGTGGACATGAATGCCTGTCAATACAAGAATTGTTGCGAAAGCTGTGGTATTGATCATAATACACTGTAGTTGTGAAAATGAATTCACATCATAATTCTGAATGGAAAAAAAGTGCATTTAAAGGGGTCATCATATGCCTATTTTCCAAAAGTTGATATGATTCTTTAGGGTTTTAATCAAAATTCTGTAACATGCTTTAGTTAAAATTTCTCAGTGGTAGTGTAAAACAACACCCTTTTTACGTTGTAAACTAAATCAGCTCTAAATTACCTTGTAAACTAAATCAGCTCTGCAGTCATCAATTTTATTGCATGTTGCTTTAAATGCAAATGAGCTCTGCTCACCCCGCCCCTCTCTTCTGTGGGGTGATGAGCCATGCTCCGAGAGACTGTTTACTTCAGCCTTGAAACTTGCTAACTAGCACGTTATTAGGAAAGGTGATTGCAAAGATTCATAAAAAAACCCTTATACTTACTTCTGCGGTAAGTGAAGCTGGATCACGAATGATTCGCGCTAACATAGACGCATTTAGGTAGATGAGGAAGCGCATTCCCTTCACAAACAAAATTAATCCACTGTGTCTTCAGATGTCGGGAGTAAATGACGACTACTATGTTCATTATTACATCCAACAACAAAACACCGTAAAGGAGAAGTCCACTTCCAGAACAACAATTTACAGATAATGTACTCACCCCCTTGTCATTCAAGATGTTCATGTCTTTCTTTCTTCAGTCGTAAAGAAATTGAGTTTTTTGAGGAAAACATCAGGATTTTTCCCTATATAATGGACTGCTATGGTGCCCTAAGTTTGAACTTCCAAAATGCAGTTTAAATGCGGCTTCAAACGATTCCAAATGCGGTTGTAAACGATCCCAGCCGAGGAAGAAGGGTCTTATCTAGTGAAACGATCGGTTATTTTCATTAAAGAAATACAATTTAAATAGTTTTTTCAAACGCTCATCTTGTCTCGCTCTCCTTGAACTGTGTATTCTAGCTCAAGACAGTTAGGGTATGTCGAAAAACGCAGCTCGTATTTTCTCCCTCAACTTCAAAAGTCATTTCAAAATAATCCTACGCCGCTGCAGAAGTTCCGACCCAGTCTTTGCAAAGAAAGTTAACATGCAAAGAAGATCAAACACCCTTAACAAAAATGGTAAAACAGCGATATAGGATGATTTTGAAGTTGAGGGAAAACATGAGATGGGAGTTTCTCAACATTCCCTAACTATCATGAACCGAAAAAAACAGAGATCGGGAAGAGCAAAACAGGACGAGCGTTTGACATTAAAAAGTATATAAATTGTATTATTTTTATGAAAATAACCAATCGTTTCGCAAGATAAGACCCTTCTTCCTTGGCTGGGATCATTTACAACCGCATTTGGGATTATTTGAAGCTGCATTTAAACTGCATTTTGAAAGTTCAGGGGCACCACAAACTCGGGGCACCATATCAGTCCATTACATGGAGAAAAATCCTGAAATATTTTCCTCTAAAAACATAATTTCTTTATGACTGAAGAAAGAAAGACATGAACATCTTGGATGACAAGGGGGTGAGTAGATTTTCTGTGAATTGTTGTTCTGGAAGTGGTCCTTTAATTGCTTAGGAGCCATTTTTGTCTACTCCTGCTCCGGCGTTGAAACAATGGCGATCGGACTGTTACAGCTCACTCAGTGCTAGGGTGACCACCTGTCCCGCTTTGCGTTGTACCGCACAGCATTTTCATCCCTTGTCCCGCACGTCGCATATTGAGAAAATGTCCCGCATTTTCATCAGTCTGTTGGTTTGGCAAGAGTGGTCACCCTACTCAGTGCGGGTCTAAGGTAAGATGGCAGTGTCAATCAGCTTTGGTCTGTGTGACATCACACTGACAAGAAGCTGAGAATGGCCTGATTTGAAAAAGTGGATATTATTTTTAGGGATTAAATAAAAACCACTGGGTGATTTTTTATCATTATAGGGTGGATGTGTGCACACACTGCCAACACACATTTATGTTCAAACAACATGTAAAAGTGGATCTTGCATCCAATGACCCCTTTAAAAAGCATCAACTAGCAAGTTAATGAACCAATCCTTGGACACCTGGTGATCATGATTTTTTTTTTTTGTGGCAGCACAAGAATGATCAACTATATGCTAAAAAGCTTCTAATGTTTTATCGGGAAATGATTGAGAGAGAAAGGACCTTGCCCAATGAATCCATCTTATTCCGACCAAATCACTTGAATTCACGTCACATCATAAATAAGATTAAGAACTCGTAAATAAAAATCTTCCAAAGGACTTGAAGTCAGCACTAGTGAGTGATACAGATGTACAGTACCAATGGATACATTAAAAGATAAAACGTTTCAGCACACCTCTAGAAGCTTGCCGTCTTATTATTAGTGCACCATTTAAAACTGAAACTTTTTTCCAAAAATATAAATTTTAATCTTATCTGACGCTTCTTAGAAAATATTACTGTAGCAAGTTAAGAGCAGAGTATGCAGTCCTGTCGGTCAATATTCTGTTATTGAGCTATAAAAGAATGACGATACTAGAATTCAGACATGTAAAAAACTGTGACGAGTGCAAGTATTCACATCAACTCTTGATTAAAAAATGATGGTATTCGGCATTCCATACATGATGAAATGAGTGATAATGAGGATGCTGAAGATCAATCTCTCATTCTCTCTATTCTCTATTGGTATTGCCTAAAGATGAGAGTTTATCACGAGGACAGCCAACCCCAACATTGCGTCATGTTAAAGCGAAGCTGAAAATGAGCTCTGTTTTGAACGCTGATCCCTCTGTATGGATTTTCACTTCATTGCTGGGGTCTATGTCACATTTGGATACAGAAACAATAGGAAGAACAACAAGAACAAGCATGGTGATATTTATCTATTCCTTTGACTGACTTTTTGCATACATCAATGTTTTGATGGTTACGATAACAGTGATGATGATGGTGATGATAAGCAACCAGAAGCTCCTCCCCTTAAAATTCAGGAAGTAACAAGCTTGCTCAAATGTTATGCAACTGGCAAACAAGCTATAGAGCTACTTCAGTATCTAGCTGGAGTGTAGCTCAGAAATATAGACCAGAAGAGAGGTAGAGTGAGAGGAAAAACAAAGGAACAATGAAAATATTTAGCCTAAAACAAGACAGGTGAGAAGATCCTTCACATGGCTTCACAATGTCAGACTCTCAGTTCTCAGACAGTGAGAGGGTCAGTGCTGCCTGCAGTGCTGCCTCCTCATCAATACTGTAGTCCTGCATACGGAGACATAAGAACATAAAAAGAACACAAAATTAAAAGAAATGCAATTTGTTTACAGAAAATGAAGAACATTTACTTACTTAAATTGACCTTACTGTATCACCTTTGAGAGTAGTGGGAATTGAACAAAAAAACAAAAAACAAAAAAAACCTGTCCACATGCATGCAGTAATAAAAATTTTAAATGTGCTTAACTGTCATAACAATACTGTCAAATAATGGTGTGATTTTCTTTATGCAAAATATATTATATTTTCTTTGGCTTTTGAGATGAAATGTAACCAGGATATCCTTTTATGACATTTATGGGGAAAAAGTTGCTCTTCTTGGCAGAATCTTGGTGATGGTGAAGTTTATAAGATTTTTAAATGACAATATACATTTTCTTAAAACAGTTTATTGTTTATTGACTTCTAGAAGTAAGCCATTTGTGGCTTTATCTCCCCCAAAAGTGTAAACACCGAGCCTCCCCGTCCATCAAAACATTCACAGCAATCCACTCAGATCTGTCAATCTCTTTCCAGCTCAACCTATAGCGAGAGTTTGGGACATGGCTGTAGGAGGCTGATCACAGTTGATGAATCTCATCGGGAAAAACAAATTCAGATTCAGTTACAGAAGTGCAATACAAAATTCCAAGGCATGACGACAACCGGGTAAAACAAGAGTAAACAGTGTTGATGCTTTTACAAGATGGAGGAATTTGGTGTAATGTATGGGTTTCAATCAAAACTTGCAGAGCTTCTTCTCGACAGGTAAGCTAAACTCAAGTGTCTGCAACACATGCTAGCTCTTGACTGTCAAGCTACATATTTTGTGATGTGTGATTGGATGTGATTGAATGTAAGGGGCATTAGCAAAAGTGGTTTGAAAATACAGTGGAGATCAAAATTAGAGAACAACCAATAATTTCCTAAATTTCAAGGTCACTGCTTAGTTCTATGTGAAGTTATCCTAACAGGAGTAGAAGGGCAGTTTTTTAAGCATATTTCATAAATAACTGCATTCTAAAGCACAGTACCAACTTAAATGAGATATTTGAAAAAGAACTCTTAGAGAACACTTACAGTCACTGGTGTTAATCTGGCACCTAATGCTAATTTTCTTGATTATATGACAATCCTTATGTAACTGGCAGCACTCATCCAATTTTCACTGAGATTACAAGATGGTGGGCTGCTCTAATGTGACTGAAACCCCACAACAGGTTGTCTAGATGAAAGCCAAAGGGATGACCCCTTCAGCCATTGCAAGAGAAGTTGGTAATTCCAAATCTGTGATTTCTCAAATATTGCAGGTTTAAAATGAAACTAATTCATTCAAGTCCCCCCAAAAGGCTGGTCGTCCACGTAAGACAAATGCAAGTGAAGACAGGATAATGCAGAGACTCTAAATCAGTTCAACATTGCAGCTGGAATTGCTCGCCAGTTCAGGGCAGAACAGGGTAAGGATCTGTCTCTGCATGTGTAAGAGAAGTCAGACTGAAAGTGCACTCTGCAGTGACCAAGCCTCTCATCAGCAAATCAAAAGGCAAAGCTCACCTTTGCTGAGAAGCATGTTATGTGGAGAGAGGAGAACTGCTCTAAAGTTTACTTTAGTGATGAGATCAAGTTTAATTGGGTCTGACGGAAAACATTTTGTTCAGGGCCAAACTGAGTGTAAAGTGTGTAAAGAGTCCAAAAACCCAATTGAAAAATCTCTGGAAAATCCTTGGGGACAAAGTTATGGCTAACAAAGTTATGGCTAAGAAACCTGTTAGACCAATCTAGAAAGAGAGTGGACCACGATTATACTAGAGCTGTCTAAGAACCTAGTGATGTCCTGCGGCTGCAGATGTACTGAAGTCATTCAAAGCAAGGGCCTCTACACCTCCTTCTAATTCTTGACAGCTGTTATCATCCAAAATTTGAGTTGTAATCTTCCTTTGTGCTACATTGGTTACTGTTCTCTTATTTTCATCACTGTGTTTGCCACAAAATAAACGTTTTTGTTGAAATGCCTTGGTTATTTTGCCTCCACTTCATGCTTTTTTTTATTGGAATTCCACCAGGTGACACTAGTAGCACAGAAACGGCATCCTTCACCTTGATACAGGTTCATCTATTGCATTTAGAAAACAAATCTGGTTTACAACCATTACAATGTTTTGCATTGTACCACTAAATTAATTATTAAGTCCATATCCCTCCCAGATTCTTAATCCAATACCACATCTGGATGTTTCATTTGTCATGAAGCTCCATTACTTTTTTGATACTGCTTAAAGGCATTTCCAGACTGAGCTCGATTAAGCGAAACGAATATCGGACACAATGACACGCTGGATTAAAACAACAGATTCCTATGGATGCTTCCACATAGACTGCAAACAATGCAAATGTTTTTATTCCAACCAGTCCAACGAATCTTTTCAGTTTCGCAAAACGAAAACATGGGCCGTCCAATAAGATTTGAGCATTACATCACATGGCCACAGCAACTGCTGTTGCATAAAAAGGATAGAGTGGTAGCGCTGTTGCAAAAAACCAATGCCAACAAACTCAGAAGAAGAGTATTCCCGAGAAAGAAGGATGCGTTCTTATTATCATTGTATTTGAGAACAGATGGTTATTCTCACGTTTTTAATATAATTTCTAATAATTCTCCACTGAATTATGTGATCTGGAGGAGAGCATTGTCCGTTTTCTTTCACGTGAACGAGTGTTATATGAGTCAGAGCGCGTTCACTCTCTAGATTTTTCGTATTTAAAAAATTGAATGAAACATTTTTCTACTGTCATACACATAATATCTGAAAGCAAACAGACAAAGCAAATATATATGATATATTTTCTGTATCTGTTTTGTATGCAGCACATGGTATTTTTATAACAATAAAGGAGGTTTATGACAATAAGCAGTGTGGCGTTATTAAACATACAAAGTGCATGTCTGCCTATTATAGAATCAAAATCATCTACAGATCACAATCAGAAGTTATTACAAGCACTCAATGACGGTTTAAAGTGGGTTTTAAGCAAATACTTTAATAATTCTATACATTTTCGAATGTGGCATGATGCTAATTTTACTCATATTTATATTTTAAGATGTTTTCTTGTAAGCATTATAGATAGTTTGTGTTTCTGGCGTAGAACCAAACTTTATTTATTTTAAGTTAATGCTGTATATTGAGCAGCGGATGATGTTAAATCCATATACAAGATACATATCTGAGGAAAAATGCATTGTTGGTCGACGCCACCTAGCATGCAGGCGTGAATCAGCAGAAGGAGAAACGCAAAGCACCATGCATTTTCGCATTGCACTCAGTGTGGAAAGGCCTTAAGGCGGCGGCTGCCTATGTAGGCAGAAGAAAGCAAGGCAGCTCACAAAGTATTGGGAACAGAGCATTAGAATAAAATGAAGACCTTTTGCCTCCTTACCACAAATGTGTCATAGGAGAATTTGTGCCGGTGGAGAAGATGCTGCAGGAAGTTGGAGCTCTTATAGCTGGGGTCACCCCAAGGCATTGCTGAACATACTGGACATACCTACAAAGTTTAAACATAAAAAAAGAGTGTTTATCAATAAGGACCATGATCAAATGATGTAGTGCTTGATTTAAAACACTGAAAAAAAAAAGGAGATTGGACATTCAACTAAATATCTCCATTCTTGTTCCACAGAAGACCAAATATCACATGGGTTTCAGTCTACATGAGGTTGAGTAAATGCTAGAATTTTCATTTTAGTTTATTGTCATACTTCTCAATACAAGATATTAGTGCATGCATGCTATGCCGTCTCTGGGACAGATAAGTGGCACTCGGCACCCCTGAAACTGTAAGGTAACTGACACTCACCACTTTGTTGGGGTCATTGCGATGGTTCTCCATGCAGTGCTTCACTAGTTCCTGTTGGTCCAAGTTGCGAGCACCACAGTACGGGCACACAAACGTAGAACGGTTTGGAATATTGCTGTTAAAAACAGAATTGTACTGTGTCTTAACCATGTGGTCTGATAAACCAGTATGAGATCTACACTATTGCATAATAAGCAGTAGCACTGGAGCAAAAAGAGAAAATAGGCAAATGAACAGACTTGCATAACAAACTGATTATCAGTGTTCACACGAATAATGCAAATGTGCAGCCAGAGGGTGTATAACATATTGTGAATAACTTTCAGTTCTATAAGAAATCAGCCAAGAACCTTCTGTTCATATTAGCCATCTGAGGCACTCCTGACCACCCAGTTTTCAGCAGCTCCTTCCTTTTCTCTATAGGGATTTCAAAAATCAACTATGACCAAATCATATTACTTTTATTTAAGTCCAATAAACATTAATGTGCTAATGAAATATTAATAGAGTAACTTGCGTTTGAGGCAAAATGTCTTCAATTACCCAGCAAACAGGAATGCAGCCCATTACAAATTTTTTATTGTTTACAATTATTTTTCTCAGCGCTGCTGTTTGCTGTTCTTATTTCAGCAAGCTACAAGATCTCACAACAGAGAGAAAAGTCAGCAGAAAAGAAAAAGTGTGAAATTTCAGCAAAAAATATTTGCCAAAAGACTTAACAAGACTTAAGCCGTTTCAAGAGTGTAACACACTTTAAGTCATTTCCAATGTTTTATGGGAGTGAGCACCTGGAACCACATCATCATTTTCTACACTCTTAAAAATAAAGGTGCTTCAAAAGGTTCTTCAAGCGATGCCATAGAAGAACCATTTTTGGTTCCACAAAGAACCATTTAGTCAAAGGTTCTTTAAAGAACCATTTCTTGCTTACCTTTTTATAATCTGAAGAACCTTATTCCCCACAAAGAACCTTTTGTGAAACAGAAAGGTTCTTCAGATGTTAAAGGTTCTTTATGGAACCATTTAGACAAAAAGGTTCTTCTATGGCATCGTGAAGCACCTTTATTTTTCAAGAGTGTATACTACCAAGAATTACACCTATTATATTGGAATTTCACAAATCACATAATACATATTTACAGATAATGTCCTGAAAGTGTTTGACCAAGGATAATTTCTCAGAGAAGCCAGATATCTGCCTTTTTTTTTTTAAAATGCTGCCATGCAGCTTGAATACCCTGATGGTCTGGCAAAGACGTTTGCTTGCTCAGTGGGAGCTTTTTCATATTTGACTTGCAAAGCCCCATCAGCAAACAGCATGGAAAAGTCTTCAACAGACTGAGACATAACTGGATTAATAGATGAGGCTGGGCCAGACAGGCATAGAGGATCTTAAGGTCTCTATCACTGTCACCACGAACAGGGCTTTTCCTTATCACCACAGTATCAAGTAAGTACCTCAGAGGACAAAGACTGGACAGCTGTGGCCAAAACCTTAATGCCACTTTATCAAACAGTATTCAGAGGGCAAATCTGAATCAAATGCCCATTCTGTCTACCAACATGCCTCCAACTGGTCAGTTCCCTGGTGAAAAAAAAAACAGCATATGCTGGTAGGTATGTTTTGGCGCTGGGACCAGCATAAACCAGCAAAGGACCAGCTTAAACCAGCATCAAAACATACCTACCAGCATATGCTGTTTTTTTTTTTTTTTTAAACCAGGGTTTATACGATATCCCACAATCGTGCTGGTAAAAAATCTGACACAAGGTGACACAAATATATGACCTCATACATTTACTTCAGAAAATTTGATCAAAATGTAATAACTGCTCCACCTCTAAAACAACAATACTTTTCTGCTAATGTCAACAAAAACTCTTTTTTATAACTTCTCCCTTTCAATCCACATGTGATAGAGAAACTTTTCTTAATCAAATCAATTTCCAAAACATAAAATCTAGTCTTAATAATATCTCAATGTTTTCTGTTTTTTTTGTATAATGATAATTTGACAATATTTTGGAGAGTGTTTTTGTGCTAGTACACTGTCACTGTCATGGAGAGATGTCTCCTAAAGCTTTTCATATTTTGCATATTCTGTGCGTTTCATAGCAGTGACTGAAATTTTTCCACTAGGAGGCAATATTTTCCCCCTTTAATTGACTTACAGAGGATTTTACCTTAATAATGGGAGCACCTTTTTGTGCCAGAAGTCTTACATTTAATCAGTAAATTTAATTTCAGCTGTAATTACTGGGGTTCAAGTGCTTTAAGGCATTTAAGCACATAATAGAAGACATTACATATTATTTAGCAAGCCGGTAACCAACTAAATCAATAATTTCAAAAGCATTTTTGGCAAATACAAGTAATTTAAATGAGGTGAAATAAGTTCTGTTATACTGTTATGGCGTAGGGCTGCGTAGAGATAATTCTTTTCGTGGATCGATTCTGAGATCTTCTGAATGCATTGCGATTCTCTTTGGAATCGATTCTGAGCTTAGATTTTAACAGCAGATGCTCTAATCTAGGTTTTTTTTCTCTGCACACTCAAACGCTCAAGAAGAAGTGTGCTGAAGAGCACTTGTGCGCTCGGCTGAGTCATGTAATTTCACCTCGGCTCAGAATGGTTTTATGACGCAAGATTATTGTAAACAGGCCACTGTGAACACCCTTGTAATTCGCTTCAACCATTTCGAATTGTATGAATGATTATTTTAGGTTCAAGTGCGTGTAAGGATTTGGAAACAAGCAAGTTTCTAAAGCAAGCAGTGCCATCTGCTGTTCAAAACTAAGCTCAGAATCGATTTGAGAAAGAATCACGATGTGTTCGAAAAATCTTAGAATCGAAGCTGAATCATTTCTCAATTCGCGTTGCAACGATTTATCGTCCCACCCCTATTATAGCGGCAGCTGTGGTCCGATCTCCCTAAAACTTTGCATGCTTATTTAGATTTATTTCGATTCCATGAAGTTTTCGTTTAGGCTTTATAAGCTTATGGGTATTTGGACAGGCCCCCTTTCTAAACAACCCTGTCATAGCTTCCCAAAGACGTTATAGCTTTTTTTTTTTTTTTTTTGATAATTATTGACCTAGAGAGTCCAGAGAATTGTACTGCAGAGTTTTTTTCCAGATTGAGTGAAAAAACCTAGGACAAGTTCACAAAAGTAGGTTTTTCACACCCTCTCAAGCTTTTACCTGCCTTTCTTTCAAATTTTTCACAGACATTTAGGGCCGTGAGTCAAACAGGCCCACCGTTAACCTTGCCTAATAGGTGCTCAAAATTCATCGGCCTGTGGCGGCCATGTTTTTTGAAATATGCAAATGTCCTTATAGGTGCTTGTGGCACTTTGGACCAAGACTATGTGTACCAACTTTCATATTAGGACAAACAGTTGCGTAGGCATTTTTATGTTTTTTCCCCTCTTATAGTGCCACTTTTTTTCATTTGACCTCAGATTCAGCTCTTACATACACGTTGAGTTTGGTGAAGAAATCTCATTCCATTTAAAAGTTATAGCCGGTTTAGTAAAGGTGGCCCCGACCCTTTCAAATGTTTTTGCATCCCTTTGAGTGTCGAAAGTTCTCCACAGAATCTTCCTGCACTGATTTGGTTCCGATCAGGCGAAAACCCTAAGGCTAGTTTGTGAAAGTAGTTTTTTTTTAAAAAATGAAAAATACCTGAAAATTTTGCCAGGGTGACGGACAAATTCGAGGCATGAGCCAAGGATTCCAACGACATATGACATTTGAGCCTGTGATGAACGGTTAAGAAGTTATGAGCAATTTTGTACCTTCGATCGCTGTAGCGCCCCTGTCAGGCCGAATGTGGCGAGCCTTGGTGACATTGTAGACAGTGGAACTACCAACCCTCCAAGTTTCAAGTCTCTACAACTTATGGTTTGATCTGCCCAATCAGTTTTACATGGAGATTGCTGATCTTTTACCACTCTACCAATTATAAGAGGGTTTCAGCGCTATGCCAATTAAATTAAATTAGCATCTACACAATCTATCTTTGCACTGAAGAAATGGCACAAAAGCTGCATTTGAAGTGGCATTTAGATCTATTCAAACATACTGTTAATGTAGCTCAGATGTGGCTTGAATGCATTTACCTTTGCATAAACAATGTGACGAGATGTGTTGCTTGGAAACCCAAAACAGTTCTGCTAATATCTAATTTGAAAAATTTCGTTAACATGTTTAAAAAAAAAAAAATAAAAAAATTCCAAATATACAAAAATACAAAACCATTTATATTTTGAATTTTTGTGGCATTTTACTGGCATGAAATTAGGTGACATGCCACAATGAAAGGTATACACTCTCAAGGCATGTTTTTGTATGTGACATACTTAATGTTAAGTCACATCATTGAAACGATTGCATTATTATTGTTGACAGCACTGATTTGTTCAGAAAACCATAGGATTGTGAAAGCAAAGTGGGTTGTGAGTGTGGTTTAATGCTGAATTTAAATATACTCTTGGCTCTAAAGCCCGTTTGAGTTTGCTCTAGATTATCAGACGTGACATTATGGTGTCTTAGAAAGAATCAGTCTGAACCAGTTTTCTCACCTCCATAGAAAACTGCTGTCTGTCAAACCACTGACTCACTGGGCACTGAGACAGCAATGTGTCATAGCGTCACGGACACACTGTTGAACCAGGTCTCTGTGTTTACTAAAGTAACGTTTGTAGGATGGCATAAAGGTCTGGATTAGTAACATGGTTCTACAATATTTTTGTGATGCTACCACAAAGAATACGATAAACAGCCATGATGCAAGACTTTTGCAGACAGAGACACAGTGGGAATACATCAACATGCTCTGCTTTGAAGAGCTAATTAATTCTTATCCTCCTCTCGCTCTTCCTGTGCTTCAAAGGAAGAGTGAGGCACGACAGAGACACACACACATAACTCAACCTGGAGTCATCCAATTGGACTTTTATCGGATTGCTGTCTGCAAAACTTTCTATCTGTCTTCAACTGTCAGACATCAGCTTGACACCTCTAGATCTAAGTATACCTACACCGTTGGTGTGTGGGTCTAAAGAGTATCTGTAAAGAATGAAACGCGTCCTGGATCCATATTTTAAAGCTTTTCGCTCATTTTAACTGTTGTCCCAAAGAGCATTGAGTGCTTCAGATAAGTATGAGTCATAAGGCAACATTTGCCTAAGAGAGACTTGTGGGATTGGTTGCTCTTTAATGTAGGGAGAAAGAAAGGAAACATTATAAAACGCTGTGTCCAAATCGGGTGCAATGCAACAAGTTTCCACTGATGTAGTTCTATTGTTTGTCCTGACTGAAACTGAAAATATTGTATAATGCAACATCATCACAGCCAATTAGAACATATTTGATATTATATAGCCTATACAATGGAGTTGGATTTTAGAACAGGATTTTTAATCAATGAAATTTCACTGTTGGCAGAGTCACCTATAATAATCTGTGGGAAAAAAGGAAATAAAAAACAAAGGAAAAGGAAACAAAATATGTTTGTATCATCCAGCCTTAGTACCATATAATACAAAATTAAAGACATAATATTTTGAGAATAAAGTCACAATTTTGAGAATATAATCATAGCATAAAGATTAAAGTTGTATTAGGGCAAATCCAGCGTTATGGACGTGATATATAAATGCTTAGAGAATGTATGCGTTACCAATATACTGAACCATCGAAGACTACATTTTATTTGATTTGATACATTTCATTTGATTTCTGCGAATTAAAATGCACAAACCAGACTCAAAAATACCGAACAAATAGAGAAGCGATGGCTCTTCACAGAACATATACTTGTTACTTTATTTTAATTTTGATGTATCTATTTATTAGGAATATGTACTGTTATGGATGTGACAAGCCTGTAAATAGCACTTATCAGACTATGGAAAATCATGCACAAATAATTAAAAAAAAAGCTTTAAAAACTAAAGAAAGACTTTACATGGGTATTTGAACCACCAAATATTCTGTGCTATCAGTATACTAAAAACCCAGAAATGTTTTTTTTTTTTTTTTTTCATGGTAAGGTTGACATTTGCATGAAATTACCCATTATTATAGTTGTAAAATGAATTATTTTGAGGGGCGGGGGAAATTCACATTACATGATACACTGTGATTATCACAATAAACAGAACGCTGTTCCAGCAGCATATATGTGGAGAATTTAGTTAAATCTGTGCAGTAAAGTTAGTTTCACTTTGGCTGGATATTCAACATCCTGGCAGTGTTGGGGGTAACACAACTTACGTAATAGTATTACTTTTTTCAAACGCATTACTTTTGAATTTTTAGGAAAATATCTTAAAAAGATATCTTAAAAAGTTACTTTTTCAAATAAGTAACCCCAGTTACTTTTTTTCCCCACTTATTGATTGACAAGTCTCCTGTTAGGAAATTGGGAGTAAACATGATGTTACGGTATTCTAGACTAAATGTGAACATGCATTAATTCATCTCACTCACAAAAAACAGTTTTCAGTATTGATCAAAATGAATAAAAACAGTGAAATTCAAACTCAGGATATGACGCAACCCTTCAATAATTAAATATGTTAAATAAAACAAATATCCTTTATGCATTTAATCCCATTTTATTAACCAGTGTCTTTGCTGCTGACCTTCGATGATGCAATTCAACCATACTAACAAGCAAAAATTACTTTAGATAAACTAACATTTGTGCTTCATTTATTTATAGCTGAAGAGTGATCTCTTGCATAAATGTACTTTTCTTTCAGCCTGAGGTGAATTAATTTCACTTTTGGTTTAAAAGGGCTTTTACATTAGAATTGTTTTATATTAAAAACAAAGACGCAAGCCCTGCCCAGATTTTAAAAGTAACGCAAAAGTAACATAACAGATTACTTTCCATGAAAAGTAACTAACGTAATTAACACAAAATTGTAATGCATTACTTTTAAAAGTAACTTTCCCCAACACTGCATCCTGGACTGTCTGGAAGTGCTAGTCTTACAAAATTTACACTAGCGCAAACATGTTACAAAAATATGACACCTCTTAAAAGCCATCCTTACAAAAGAGACGGTGTGAAAATTTCACAAAAAAACTCTGCAAAACATCTGTGGTTTCCAACTTTCCATTGTTCACAGGTATTTAACATAAAAATAGTAAGAAATGTTCTAATAGTTAAAGTAGGCTCCTACTCTATTAACTGACTCATGTATAAGAACAATAAAACAAATGTTGGTGAAGTGATAGCACCAATCCTTTGTATTCCTAATTTTAAAAATTACTTCAGCACCCTTCCACTTATAAAGAAGAATGGCACCAAAGCCTAGTGGCTTACACAGCCAATAAGAAAGAAGAACACCCTCATCATTTTATAACCTCTTCTTCTTCATTCTCTTTGTGTAACCAAAAGTGTTTCACTACTGTATATATGAATATAGAATTATATATATTTGCTTCAGAGACATTCACAAATCAAGCAGTGCTCACACATTCGCATAAGATGCATTTTTGTGAAACGCATGTAGAAATGGAACATTCCTTTGCAACCTTGCACATCGAAAACCTTTTTAAGAGCTAAGATCCATAGAGAAAAGCCACCCGGGTTGCCGCATTCCACTGTCTTCATAAAAGGCTTTTTTTTTGTGTATATTACTATAGAAACCGTTCACTGGAGATGAGGCAAATTATAGCATTGCAAATCAAGACTAAAGCAAATTCACCTTTTATTATTTTTATTTTCATATTGAATCCTGAATTCAGAAATCAACTGGGTGTATTGTGAAGACAATACTTTAAAGTAATAATAAATTACTTTTGTTCTACACAATATAGTAACAATGGCACTAATATACTCAAAATATTTTCATTTCTCATATCTCATAATATTATAAAATCTCATATTGCTATTATTCTTGTAATACTATTTATTTACAGAATTTTTACTTTATTCTCAAAATATTACAATTTCAATATCATAACATTATTGTTATGATCTTAGGTTTTTTTTTTTTTTTTTTCAAATATGTCAAATAATTTGGATGCCCCCAGTATGTTAAATGAATTACATTTAAATGAAATTAATGAAATTTTTAGTTTATTCACCAGACTAATATTAAATATCTGATATAAAGTTTAATGGCACAGTTTTTTAAATATCTGACACTTAGCATCAGTCACTCAAGAATTATAATATGACATTATGATAATTTAGCATTAAACTTAGTAATTAGAGCTTTAGTAATTAGACTGACCTTGTACGAAAACATATTTGTCACGTTGACTGAACTTAGGACTGGCGGTGGTGCTTAAGATATTGTTTGTAATTTAGCATTTCTATAAAAAAAAAAAAGAGAAAAACTAAAAATAATACTGATAAGATAACAAAACAACTACAAATTCTACTACAAATAACAATATAAAATGCACAAAGGATTAATGAGCTGCTGGGTTCATGAATATTAATCACGTTGTCTGCGTCCGCTCGTACTGATTTGCAGGGACGATAATAGATGAGCGCCAGCCAATGAGATTTCCATTTGCATATTAATTCCGCCTACTACTGGAGAAACTGGCAATTCTTAAAATCTGAAGAATTCCTAAGGAACTTCGTTATTTTGACAGGAAAATACAACAAAGAATATCGTTTACATGTAGCGCGTCAATTCTGCATGATATATAAGACTCTCTCACTCTGTATCTTTCTTTGTGTGTGTGTAAGACAAAGAGACGGCTAGTCGCATGCCTTCATACTAGAGTTTATGGTTCGTCAAATACAGGTACGTTGCGAAACATTCAGATGAACTAAAACATAAAATTATTGTAATATAATACATTTTAGTAACCTCGCATTTTATTGTCAGTAATGGTAATGGTGTTGTAACGGAGGAAACCGTAATTTGTTTGATTACTCGTTACTGAAAAAAAATAATGCAGTTTAATTATAACGCTGTTATTCCCATCACTGGATACAACTATTTGGAAATCTGGAATCTGAAGGTGCAAAAACATCAAAATATTGAGAAAACTGCCTTTAAAGTTGTCCAAATGGAGTTCTTAGGAATGCACATTACTAATCAAAAATTAAGTTTTGATATATTTACGGTAGGAAATTTACAAAATATTTTCATGGAACATGATCTTTACTTAATATCCTAATGATTTTTGCCAAAAAAGAATCATTCTGACCCATTCAATGTATTTTTGGCTATTGCTACAGATATACCTGTGCTACTTAAGACTTACTTACAAGGTTTTGTGGTCCAGGGTTACATATGTGCATTACTTTCCTATTTATTTAACTGATTTACAGGACATTTACAGACAAACCCATCTGAAAACCTGTGTCTTTCCAAAGTGCAGTCACACTAGCATGCAGTGTTCACACACACACACACACATACCAAAACTATGATAAAATTGAGCCAACTGATGAAGAGAAAAATAAATTTTTATGTCAACCTGACCTCAAATGACCTCTGGAGCAATGCTTACCTGGGAATGGGTTGTGAGGTGGGAACCACAGGCATGAACTTTGGGCAATTGGCCATCTGTTCCTGAACCTTTGTGCAAGATGAAATATGCGATCGCATTTTGACCAGGGTGACCTGGAATGTTCAAAGGCACATATAAAAGGCAAACTGAGTAACTTGCGCTGCGATTGCGTGGATATTACCTTTTATGCAGTTTATAATATAGCTTTTCGTGAATATAAAAGGTCTGCAGAGATTAATGCATGACAAATGGAGTTATTATTTCTCAAAAGAAAGAACCGATCCTGAACTGCCTGAAACAAGTCATCAGTAATTGAAGACTAACTTCTGTTGCAAAACTATGTAGTTTCACAACAAATTCTCATAATGCCCACATAAGGTCTTCATGTGTATATTGACCCGGCCCCAAACACTGAAACAGTGGTTCATATTCATTTTAACACAGACACCAGCAATATAACCCCTTTTACTGTGTTCCCATCATTTACTGACGATATATGGGCCATCTTGCACCTCTGGATCACAACCTGTAAGTATGATTAACAATGTATATGTATAGAGTGTTCAAAACGTGTAGTTTTATGTTGTATACGGTGTACACACAGTGCTAACCTGCTAACTCACATTACTGTATTAAAATACTTTTACATTTCAGCCCACTATTACCTAAAATTGTCAAATAATGACTGTCTGTCATTCTTACTACCTTGACTAATGACAAACGTGTGTAGCAACATTTTGGATTACAAATTGAAATGTTACATCACTAATCCACGGTAGTGCTCAGCTATTGTATGTATGTATTGTATGTATGTGTGCATTTTTTTTTGTAAACATTTTTGTAAACATTTTTTTGTAAACCTGTAACCTATTGTACATGTAAAACTATTTAAAAAAAAAAAAAAAAAAAATCCAAAACAAATTTTTTTAATCCAGCAATCATGTTTTACTGACTTGATAAAACTAAAATATCTTTACAAAATTGCTGTGTCAAATCACATAAACACAGAACAGTAAGCACGCAATAAAAGGTTTTGGTTGTCTTTTTAAGCTTGCAAAGGCAAATCAGGACATCTCAGTGTGTCAGACTGTAGTTGCTGGGCTGTGCTTGTTTTGCTTTAACTTTTATTTACCATTAAACTGTCAGTGCAGTTTTGAAAGGCTCCTGTGGGAGAGACAGGATGTCGTGCTATAGTGTCCCTGGAGCAAGTTTTAGTGTAAATGCCTTACGTAATGACAGCTGCACTGTTCAGAGGAACATGCCTTGTGGTAAAATGCCCAGTTTTTTTTTTTTTCTTTTAATTCATATTTGTTTGTGCAAGCACAAGGACTAACCTTTTTGCTGCACCCTCTACATGGTGCCTTATATGAAGAGAGCTGCTTCTCCACGCTGGAGGATTTGTCCACTTTCTTTGGATCGAAAGGCATACGGCAGAGCGGACAGAGAGGCGATGTCACCTGCAGACATGGCTGTAGACAGTCCCCACAGAAACTGTGAACACACAGACACAAACATATTACAGACACCATGTAGTGTGGTATGACATAGTGGGTAGATCTAACATAATGTTCTCTCTTATTATTTTTTCATTATTTACAATATTCAGTATATATCATAATGATGTATTTGTTTTAATAAGGGATTCATAATTTGGACCACACAGTCATTTTTGTCAAACTGATTCAAAATATTTAACCCTACAGACAGCATTTAAATGAGGAAAAAATGGCTCGGGTTTTGTATTTAATATAAGTAGGGTTTTTTTTAAGTGTGGTAAAATAATTTGAAATTTATCATAATTAACAGGCTCAACTTGTGTCTTTTCCTTGCAGGCCTACCATTTAAATGCTTTTAAGAAAAAAAAATAAATAAATGTGCATTACTTTCTTTTTGTTGGGGGGATGCTCGATGATTAATATGATGAGGTCCTACCGGCCGTGATTAAAGCATATTCAAAGGTATTGTCTGGAGTCTGTCTGTTGCTGTGCAGCAGATTAGAGGAACACTAAGGACCTTAGTCCCAAGTGATAGTATTCAAAAGGGATGAGAAGTCGTCCGAATCGGCAGGGTGTCATCAGAGACACGCTAAACAAAATATAAAATTGCTGCCAATTTTGAGATGCTTTTGAGTGTTGGCAGAGATGCCCCAGATAAACTTAAGTCAGGTGCGTAAGGGAATTTCTACCACAATTGACTGCAGCCTGCTAAGAATAAATTTACAGTTGAGGTCAAAAGTTTACATACACCTAGCAGAATCTGCAAAATGTTAAATATTTTACTAAAATAAGAGGGATCATACAAAATGTATGTTATTTTTTATTTAGTACTGACCTGAATAAGATATAATAATAATAATTTCACATAAAAGACACTTACATATAGTCCATAAGAGACAATAGTGGTTGAATTTATTAAAATGAGCCCATTCAAAAGTTTACAATTGCTTGATTCATAGTTTTTCTTGATTGCTAAAACACTATAACCAATCTTTTGAACTAAAATTTCAAAACCATAATGCCATTTTTCAAAAAGCACACCCAGTTCCCTGAACTATAAACACTATTCCCCTGCTTTAACACATGAGTCAGATTTGGTGAACTGTTACTGCAAAAATCTACACACAAACCCCTACATTTCTCAGTGCTTACACCATGTGGTCATTTAGAAAGCACTAGCATTCAGTATTGTTCACTCAAGTCTGGAAAATCTGAGCTCAATTAGCACACAATTACCCAAGTGTAAACACTAGGAGTCAAAATTTATCACACATCAATCAGAACCTTCGATGGAGATAAAAGGCCGAAGTCAGCTTACAGTTTGGTGCATTTCTCAGATCAGAAATGAAATTCTCAAAACTACTTGTTCAACCTCCACATCATCTAGTCACTTGTGCACATCATAAAATGTTTGATTTTTTGTAACAAGTTGTGTTTGCTTTGGTACGTTCATGCAACTGATTTGTCTGCGGTTTCCTACATTATTAGTTCCTACTGTCATGTTGCTATAGTCTTACCCCTCAAAACATCAAGTCATTAGCTCATCGTAAATGTCTTTGCAGTAAATGCTACATTTTTTATCTAGTTGTCATAAACTGTCAAGCATATTCTACACATTTCTATTAGACTTTTTGTAAATTTGCCATGAATTGTTGAAGTGAATATTGACTTTCACTAATGTAGAGACTACAGGTCAACCAGTGATATAGCAGTTCTCTGAAATAGCTCAAAGGTACATCTCAACATCTCATGAACCTTCAATTGGAAAGCATATATAGGCAGAGGACAACAGAGGAGTTACAAATTCTGACAGTGCACTTTCTAATTTTTATATGCACCTTTGCCCATATTTCTTTTTCTTTTCTATTTCACAATGAATTTATAATGTACATTATCCTATCCGGTCTTTTTCAATCAATATCCCGCATACAGTGTGTAATTTCGAAGAGGAAGAGTAGGAGGTGAAAGAGGAAGATGAGGAGAAGAAGAAGGAGGACGACGACAACAACAACATGGAAGAGAAATACGAAGGGCAAGGCCAGAAAACAAGCAGTCTCATATATTTTAGTTGATGCGTGCCAGGGTTGGATCAGGCATGCAAGAGGATTTTACCCCCGCTGCCTGTCCAGGGCCAATTTAGCCTGTGATGTTGAGGAGGTTCTTTGGCCTGTCCTAAACCAAAGACAGGTTTAGTTTTGTTGTTGTTTGCTGTTTTTGTACTGTCCTCTACAATACAATAAACTAAGGATTAAAACACTTCATCATGTGAATTTTTTTTTTCCCAAGCAACACTTATTACCAGTTTTCGTAGTATTGTTTTGAATTGATCTCATCAGTGTGTAAACCTGTGTTGTAGTGTGTGTGTTTTTGAGGGTTTGTGTGTCATGTCTGAGAGCAAAGTTTGTTTTTTTTCAGCAAGATTGAGTTGTTTTGAGTGGAGAGCTTCATTTTGACCCGAATATAGTAAGTTTGGGGAATTGAGTTAGAAGTTACGAATTTGTGTTTAGAGTTTCGCAAAAAAGAGGCATAATTTCAAGAAATGTGTTTAAGCAATTGAGAAAAACTGTAATACTGTGTTGTTACCTAAATGATCCACAGCTGTGTTTTTTGTTTTGTTTAGTGACAGTTGTTCATGAGTCCCTGTTTGTCCTGAACAGTTAAACTACCTGCTGCTCTTCAGAAAAAGGTCCCACAAATAGTTTGGTTTTTCAGCATTTTTGTGTATTTGAACCCTTTTCAACAATAACTGTATGATTTTGAGATCCATCTATTCACACAGAGGACAACTGAGGGACTCATGCAACTATTACAGAAGGTTCAAACACTCACTGATGCTCCAGAAGGAAACCAGGGTGAAAACCTTTTGAATTTGAAGATCAGGGTAGATTGAACTTATTTTGTCTTCTGGAAAACATGTAAGTATCGTCTGTCACTTCTGAAGGGCAATATTAAATTGGGGGGGGGGGGGGGGGGAGAGAAGATATTTAGGCAAAATAAGAAAAATGTACACATCTTCATTCTGTTCAAAAGTTTACACATCTGGCTCTTAATCCATTCTGTTTCCTTCTGGAGCATCAGTGAGTGTTTGAACCTTCTGTAATAGTTGCATACGAGTCCCTCAGTTGTCCTCAGTGTGAAAAGATTGAAATCATACAGTCACTGTTGGAAAGGATTCTTCAAATACACAAAATGCTGAAACACCAAATAATTTTTGGGACCTGTAGGATTTTTCTGAAGAATAGCAGGCAGTTTAACTTTATCCATCTCATATAGACAACATGTTGACCACTTTTCATGATCTAATCTATATTAATAACAATATCAAGCTAATATCAAGCTGCAGCCTGCCCCTTTCTTCATCAAATACCCTGTTTCATATGGAAAAACCCATTACAGAAATGTAAAAAAAGTTAAAAAGATTAAAATTAGAATTGCTATTAAAACATACCAATACTTTCATGATTAATCGTTTATGTTATTTTTCATGACAACAATCATATAACATATGGGGACCAGCCTTCTGGTAACAGTGAGACTGCTTTGATCACAACAAAAAGGAAATCATGAATTATCACCACTGTGCCTTTGAGTAAGGCACTTACTTTCAGGTTTCTCCTGAAGGACTTGCTCCTGTAATAAGTGTACTATAAGTGGCACTGGATAAAAGCGTCCACTAAATGTTTACTAACTGCACAAGCCTCTGAGGAGAACAACAATTTTGAACCACTGAACTCTGGCTGGCAGGCAACAGGCCTGTGAATAGCTAAACAAATGCTGATGTATCAGACTATCAGGCATTTAGCCATCACCTTTCAAGCTGGCGTGACTCAGCACGGGGTCCAAATACATGGCAGCATCAGCAAAAAATGGTTAGTGAACTTGCCGTGGCAGCCTTGTCACTTTCTGACAGATGAGGCAAGAGTTTATGGGACTGTAAAAGCAATGAATCATTCCGAGTTTTTTCCGGCAGGCTTACGCCGCGTTTTATGGTACTGTTGAATCCAGGGCCAGGGCCAAACAAGAGCCGCTCCATCACTGTCTATACTGAAATGCGGCACTGACTGACTCACAAGGGAACTTGAAGTGAAGGTCAGTTGCTAAGCGTAGCGCTGCTTCTGCAAAATTTCTAAAAATTCAGAGCCGTGTCATTATGTAATTAACTACATTTTGGTCAAATATGCATTTGCCATGTCTGTTTTTATTTTTCTAGATTCTTTTAAGATTTAAATTAAATTTATTATCAAAAATTGTGGTAATCAAATAAAACTTTATCCATTTCATCAATCTTTTATAATGTAATTAAATGAAATTTGAACCCAGTTCTGCACATAAAGGTTCAGCACAATGTAGACTAAAAAACGTAGTAGAATATTTGTCTCTGTTTCGCTGCGCAACTGTGCCTTTTGCTATTATACAGGCAGATTGCAGCTAACAGAAATGCTTCTCTATCGGTGCGCGTCCTGCTCCTCACAGCACAGACGTGAAAGCAGACTGCAGTTTTTGTAATTCATTATAACAAATTGTGGAGACGATGTAAATAATAAATTCAGCATGCAGTGTAGGGAACTAAGACAAGTGACAGTTTTTAAAGATTATAGCCTAAAAGGAGTTTGCAAAAGTGAATATTAAGTGACTTACATTTTAGGAACACTGTTGTCTGATTGTGCTATATTTCGTCAACAAAAATAGTTCCAAACACAGACACAGTTGTTTCGTTTATGAAAGAATCTAGGTTTTTGAATCGACTGAATGAACGATTCAGTCACAAAGACTTTGACTTGATGCCACCTACTGGCGGTTTTAGTTTCATTTTTAAAATATAAATTGAGTCATTTAAATCGTTTAATATTTCTACATTCAAAACTTTATATTCAAAACATTGATCTCAAAACACTGTTATTATGAAATGCACTAATGCCACGTCTGAATCTTGTCAAAAAATCAGTAAATATTCCTTAATGCCACATTTGTGCTCTTCTGTGCCGTGCAAAGGTGAATTGTTGTTGCTGATTTCATTTGACTGGTAACTTATTCGTTCTGATTGTATCATATTATATAAATTTAATTTATAGTTTAAATTTAAATTTTTGAAAAAAAAAAAAAAAAAAAATATATATATATTTTTTTTTTTCATAAAAGAGGACATACATTTGCTAAAGTTAGAGAAATATCACTTTATAATTGGAAAGTTAATTTCTGTCATTATAAAGGGTTTTATAATTAAATACAATTAAAAGGACATCTAAAATTACCATTATTACAACCCCCCACCCCACCAGCTAGAGTCTCCCCAGTGAATTTTGGCCATTTCCACCACTGTTCATATATATATCTATCTATATATCTATATCTATCTATCTATCTATCGCTCTCTCTCTCTCTCTTTCTATATATATATATATATATATATATATATATATATATACACACACACACACACTGCCACTCAAAAGTTTGGGATCAGTAAGACTTCTAATGTTTTTAAAGAAGTCTCTTATGCTCATCAAGACTGCATTTATTTGATCAAAAATACAGAAAAAAAATAAATAAAAAAAACATTAATACTGCAAAATGTTATTACAATATAAAATAATGATTTTTATTTTAATATACTTTAAAATCTATTTTATTCCTGTGATGCAAAGCTGAATTTTCATCAGCTGTTACTCCAGTCTTTAGTATCAGAAATCCTTCAGAAATCATTCTAATATGCTCATTTACTATTAGAATTTCAGGATTCTTTGATGAATAACAAGTTAAAAAGAACAGCATTTATTCAAAATATTAATCTTTTCTAACAATGTAAATATATTCTATCACTTTTATTTTTGATCAAATAAATGGAGTCTTGATAAGCATAAGGGATTTCTTTAAAAAAAAACTTTCGAGCGGTAATGTATATTATAATATAATATATATTAGCCACTGGCACCTCTGCTCTCTAGCTATTGCATATTAGCATAGGCCACTAAAAAATCTAATCAGCTGACCAGTATTCATGAGAAAAAAAAATCATCCCATCAAATATCATCAAATGTAATCCCATCAATTGTCATTCCCTTTGTGGGTGTTTCACTGAGAGAGAGAACTGACCTTGTTTCTAGTTTGAGTGCTGCTGACTCTCTCCTGCTCCATTGTGTTGCTGTTGAGCATTGCAGACATAATGAGAGCAAATGAAAGCAGGTGCTGGTGGTGAGTTGGGCTTGAGGCTGCTTAGGCCTCTACCCATCTGCCGTGTCTTTCCCTACAATCCCTGTTTTTCACTGCTTAAAGCCTAGTAGATGGCTGCCCTTCCTCCCTTAGGAGAATGGAGCTTTTTCCATAGCTTTGTAAACATCAGGGAAAAAGAGAATGACTCCTAAACAGACAGAATGTTCTAGACAGAACTTGGGCCGGAAATCTGATGGTCTGAAATAACAGACAACAGTTTGACAATCTTTCTTTCAAAGATGCCATCCTCAAGCAGGAAATAGTAGAGAGACTTTACACAGAGGTCAGTGATTTCATCATTGCGAGCATGTTTCAAAAAGCATACTATCATCCCTACTATTTTTACTGTACCTATTAAAAAAAATAGTACATATACAGTGCAAAATGTACAATTTCAGCATGGAATTCCCAGATGTCCGACCATACATGCTAAAATGTGCAAAACACAAATCTTGATGTTACCTTCCAATTTCTTCTTTTTTTTCTCTTTTTTTTTTTGATGATAACTGCATAACTGAATTAAACATGTAACATAGTGAGGTCATCTGACAAATCTAAAGTTTAAAACACTGAATTTGTATACAGTTTCTCATACGATTAAAAAACAACAACATTTGCAACATGTATAAACTATGTAGTATGTAACAAACACTAAAAGTTAAAAGTTTTTGAACAGTAAGATTTTTAATGTTTTTAAAAGTCTTTTCTGCTCACCAAGCCTGCATTAATTTGATCCAAAGTACCGCAAAAACAGTAACATTTTAAAATATTTTTACCATTTAAAATAACTCTTCTCTATTTAAAAATATTTTAAAATGTAATTTATTCCTGTGATCAAAGCTAAATTTTCAGCATCTTTACTCCAGTCTTCAGCACTCGTGGCAACCCGAGTTTAAATCCCGTCTCGGGGTGCTTTGCAGATCTCAGTCCCCTCTCTCCACCCAATGCTTTCCTGTCTGTTCTCTACTGTCCTGTCTGAATAAAGGCATAACCCACCCCCCACTGCTTTAAACTGATCAAAAGTGATGATGAAGACATTTATAATTAAAAAATATTTCTATTTCAGACAAATGCTGTTCTTCCTAACTTTCTATTCACCAAAGAAACCTGAAAAAATTCTACTCAGCTGTTTTCACTGTTACAATAATAAAAGTTTTTTGAGCAGCAAATCAGAATACTAAAGTGATTAAAAATGATTAGGTGAGGATTATGTGACTGCTAGTAAATGATGCTAAAAATTCAGCTTTAAAATCACAGGAATAAATTACGTTTTAAAATATATTCAAATAAAAAAACTGTTATTTTTAAATAGTAAAATTTTTAAATAAAAACAAATAAAATAAATATATTTCAAAATTTTACTGTTTGTACTTTGGATCAAATAAATGCAGGCTTGGTGAGCAGAAGAGACTTCTTTAAAAAACATTAAAAATCTTACTGTTCAAAAACAGTGTAGATATGTATACGTAGATACTACATTTGCTGCTCCAGAAACATCAATGCATCCGCCTGGAATGGTCAACAAGATGCTGTTCATCACTCACACTAACAAATCAATTACTTTTTTTGAAAACACCACTGTATTGTGTAGCCTATGATTGTAATAACCATTGTGTCAAGTTATAAATTGGGATAACCTCTCATGGATGAAAATTTAGTAAATTTAGTGCAAATCATCTGCTAAAGTCTATTGCAGATATAGAATTATATTTGTGAATAACTAAGGTTTCAGACACATAGTCCACATGATATTTCTGGACCAGATTTGGCCATTCTAACATGGCAGATGGCTTGCAGCCCATAGAAAAAGCTGCTAATGAGGCATCTATATACTGTGTATGTGTTTGTGTATGTATACAGTATATAGTCACGGCCAAAAATATCGGCACCCCTGCAATTCTGTCAGAAAATTGTGCCACTTCTCTCAGAAAATTGTTCTAACTGCAAATGTTTTGGTATTCACATGCTTATTGTTTTTGTTTGCACTGCAACAACAACAAAAAAAAAAAAACAGAAAAGAAAAGTCAAACTTGATAAAATTTCACATAGGACTCAAAAATGGACTGGACAAAATTATTGGCACATTTCAAAATTTTAAGAAATTGCTTTTCAAGCATGTAATGCTGTGATCCTGTAATGTGTATTTAGACACACCTGTGGCAATTAACAGGTGTGGGCAATATAGTAATCACACTTGCAACCAGTTAAAATGGAGAAAAGTTGACTCAACCTTTGTGTTGTGTCACACTGAGCATGGAGAAAAGAAAAAGTGTAAAGAGTTGTCTGTGGATTTGGGAGAAAAAAACTGTGGAAAAACATAGACAATCTCAAGGCTACAAGTCCATCTCCAGAGATCTTAATGTTCCTGTGTCCAGTGTGCGCAATATCATCATGGATTTACAGCTCACGGCACTGTAGCTAACCTCCCTGGACGTGGATGGAAGAGCAAAATTAATGAAAAATTACAACAAAGGATTGTTTGAATGGTGGATAAAAGAACCCCGATTAACACAGGGAACAACAGTGTCAGCTTAAACTATCCGTCACCATCTGAATGAAAAGGGACGCTACGCTATGGTAGGAGACCCAGGAGGACACCACTGCATAAAAAAGCAAGACTGGAGTTTGCCAAAACTTATGTGACAAAACCACAATCCTTCTGGGAGAACGTTATGCGGACAGATGAAACAAAAGTAGAGCTTTTTGGTAAAGGACATCATGGCACTGTTTACAGAAAAAGAAATGAGGCCTTCAAAGAAAAGAACACAGTCCCTACAGTCAAACATGGTGAAGATTCAAAAGATGTTTTGGGGTTGCTTTGCTGCTTCTGGCACTGGATGCCTTGACTGTGTGAACGATATCATGAAATCTGATGATTACCAAAGAGTTTTGGGGCGCAACGTAGTGGCCAGTGTCAGAAAGCTGCATCTCTCCACCAGAGGTCATGGGTCTTCCAGCAAGACAATGACCCAAAACACACTTCAAAAAGCACTCAGAAATGGTTACAAATAAAGAGCTAGAGAGTTCTGAAATGGTCAGCAATGAGTCCAGATCTGAATCCCATACAACACCGGTGGAGAGATCTCAAAACAGCAGTTGGGAGAAGGCATCTTTCAAACCTAAATGACCTGGAGCAAAAGAAGAGTGGTCCAAAATTCCAGTAGAGAGGTGTAAAAAACTCATTCATGTTTACAGGAAGCAACTGATTTCAGTTATTTTTTCCAAAGGGGGTGCTACCAAATGTTAAGTTAAGGGTGCCAATAATTTTGTCGAGTGCATTTTAGGGTTCTGTGTGAAATTGTATCAGATTTGACGTTTCTTCTCTAAAATAAACATTTGCAACTGCAACAGTTTTCTGAGAGAAGGGTTGCATTTTCTGACAGAGTTGCAAGGGTGTCGATATTTTTGGCCATGACTGTATTCCATTATAAACACAGATGATTTTTCTAGAAGTCAACTTACTGGAGTCAACTACGACGACTATGTAAAACATCCAAAGACTCATCTAAAGCAGTCATTAAATTCCTGTACTACTGACTATAAAATCTACTTTTAAAAGATATTTTAAGGGGTTATTAATGGGTTCTTAAACCTGTCCCAAATGGCACACTTCATGTGCACTTCGGTCCTGAGCACTTACGACAGCTGCAGGGTGTCTCAATTGTTATTTTAGCTTTCAGAAGGATACACCCTCAATACATTTTACACACATAATTGCTCACAAATATGCAGCTTAACCTTTGGAAGAAATCTAGTGTCCTTGCATACCGTGCATATTTATTATGTTCAAATGTTGATTTAGAATGTTACGAGTTGAGGAATTCGAGTGAAGAAAAGAAAGTCATGTCAATTCTCAGAACAAATAAAAAACCAGCACAAAAGAAGGAATGGCAGACTACATTCCCATTAGCAAGTCTAAAAAAGGATTTTACAGTATAATTCAGTACACTATTCTACATATCCTCCTCCTGTTAAAGAAGAACTGACATGTTCACAATCTAACTTACTAGTTGCTAAAATACTCCAGAATACATCAGTTTTATTATATTGATTGGTCCAGAAGGGTTACATAAGGCCATGTAAAGATAAGCAGGGCAGACTCATTTCTGCTCCTATGGTTTTCAATTAGGGCACGGCAGCATTTACATTTTTTAACACAGATTTACAGTGGAAAAAAGCAGGGTTGGGCAGAGCAGTGGCACCCTCTGTTCATCTAAGTACGACCATTACATGGTCCACCTGCCTGCCTATCGAAGCCAAGTGATACATTTAAATATTCAACTCTCTTTATGACCTAAATAAAGTCCAGAAACTCCAGAAAAGAAAACCCTGAACACATCTACAAACAATGTTTTCAAGTAGAGGAACATTTTGGTCTTTCACGGCATCTGCTGCTCCTACAGACAAACCACAGCTGTGCAAATGTCGTACAGCAGTCAAACAGGATACACTAAAAAAATACTGTTATTTCTCTAGATTAATAAAATAAGAACACGGTTCATTTCACGTAAAAATATAGTAAACAGAAGTAATGACAATAAGTGAAGTTGTATTTTTTTCTGGAAGCAGCTCTGCAGTCTACCTCCTGCTGTTGTGGCCCTTGAAGGCTAAGGTGGTCCACTGTTCTCTGTGAAAACATACATTTCCATATTGTCAGCAATGTTCAATTTTCTTTTGAAGACAGCAGGCAACTATTACTCCTGTTTTGCTTTTAAAAGATGACAAGCTGATGTAATCTGGTTTGCCTCTGTACTAAAAGGCATAGTTCACCCAAAAACGAACTTTTATTTGTCATTATTTACCGTACCTCAAGTTGTTCTAAAACTGTGCAAGTTTATTTTTTCCTTGGAGGATAAAAGAAGGTATTTTGAAGAAACAGTTGAGGGTCCCCATTTGGATCCATGGTATAGAAAAAAAAAAAAAATACTATATAAGTCAACTGTTTGTTACCAACAGTCTTCAAAATATCTTCTGTTGTGTTTAACAGAAAAAAGAAATTAATACAGGTTTGAAATAGTTCGAGGTTAAATAAACAACAACAAAATGCAAATTTTTGGGTGAACAATTCTTAAACCCCTTTAAGAATTTGGAATAAATAATACACAAATAACACTGAGCACAAGCATCCGCTTCTATTGTGTCATATCAGAGTAGCTATTAATTTACATGTTAAAGTGTTCCCAGATTCTTATTGTGGTTCTGATACTGTAACAGCGATGCTGTGATAATGGCATTTTGAAGATGATAGGCTAAATGTGTAACAATAACATTTTTTGCTCATGATTCTCACAGTGTAAGATTAAGAAGTCATTAGTTCACCTTGAAGCCTGTGAAAATAAACCTTCATTTTTAATCCTTCTAATCTTTTATTCAATTTAAAAAAAAAAAAAAAAAAAAAAAAAAAAAAAATCACAAAAACCAAACCCTTCACTTGAGACAATTTCAGTTTATGACACCCTTTTATTCAATACTTTTTGAAACCTCCATTTTCCAAGCTCTTTCCCATAATGCCTGGGTAGGACATCATCTGACAAGAGAATATAGACCTTTTTCTCTCTTTCGAATTGTGAGGTCAATGTTCATGCACTCTCATCTTCACCCCACTAATTTTCTATATGGTTTAGACCAGGGACCTGGGATGGCATGGCAGATTTATTTTTGTGTTGATTTTGATGTTTTGTTTTTTTTTTTTAAGAATTGCCCTCCTAATGGAAGATCCAGCCACTGCCCATTATAAGGTTTCTAGCAGGGACAGTCAGGTTTAGATTTTTTATTTGTTGCTGTTTGATAGAATATCTGGAACTCAGGCAGAAAAATAGGCTCACAACATTAAAGACACAGCAGTACATTTCATTGCACACATGGGGTACTTTTTATGTGCACCAAAAGCCATCTTCGTTTTTTAGTTTTATCTGACCGTAGAATCCAGCCCCATTTGAAGTTCAACGTGTCTGGCAAATTAATATGTTAGAGAGTGTTTGTGGATGAGAGCAGAGAATTTTTTTCTTGAAACGCTCCCAAAGATCTTGGGGATGGTGTAGGTGCTGTTTGATTTTATTTATTTATTATTATTTTTTTTAGGTTTTCTGACCCTGAGATTCAACTATTTTCAGCAATTCTCCAGCTGTGATCATGGAGAGTCCTCAGAGCCACTCAAACTGTCCTCCTTGCCTTGCTTGAAGACAATATAGACACACATCCTCTTCCAGGCAGATCTGTAACATTTTCTGCTGAGTGGAAATTCTTAATTATTACTTTGATGGTGGAAATGGGAATGTTCAGTGCTTTAGATATCTTCTTACAGAAACAATCTTTTGCTGCACATCAGAACTATATTCTTTGGTTTTACTCATTGTGATGGATGATTAAGAGAATTTGGCCTTTTTTCCCTCATATTTATATTCCTGTAAAACAGGAAGCCATGGCTGGGCAAATGCATGTTCATAATCAAAAGGATCAAAAGGATTAACAATGCAGATTTATTTTCACAGGCTTCTTTGTTCATATTTACCAAGGGTATCAATAACTCTGGATACAACTGTATATATAACATGTTTATGAGCCTAGTAATTGTAATATTGTTGTATTTCTGAGTCTTCTGTGGTTAAAAGAGATATTTCATCTAACACATGCAGTCACTAGCCTATAGCAAAGCCTTTCAAAAATCTATACTTCCATGCTCTCTCATTCATCAGCTGCTCCTTCCTTTCATCATCTCACTGTTGTCTCTTCCTCACCTTAAGAGCCCCCCTCAATCATTCTTAACACAACAGGATTCATGTGTTGGCATCTCATTTAACTGTGGTGAATAATTCAATAGCTCTAGAGAAAGCACCATGTGTTGTGCTTAAATGTGTCACTGAACCAGGAACGTTAAGATCTAAACTCCACCAGCCATCTGATGCACTTAACAGAAGCCAAGATCAGCCTTAACTTTAAAACCAAGTTTTCTGAAGACTTAACAACAAGGAAAATATAACCAACCAAATACAACAAGACAATACAATGAATGTAGGTGCCATTAGTTGGACAAACAGATCTCGCCTGGGGTTGAGCCTACATTGCTGTCTGCAGGCTGGTCAGGATGTTCAAACAAACAGAGCAGTGATAGTGCCAAAGATCTGTGTTTACACTTCTCTGGGAAATCATAACATGAATGATTTATTTAGGTGTCTCTGCATCTTAACCTCTAAAACACTGCTCTTCTAAATAAGCAGCAAAAAAACTGATCCTGTGTATATATGTGATCCTGTACCACAACACCTGTCATAAGGGTCACTTTTTTAAATTGAGATTTATACATGAGATTTATTCCATTGATGTATGGTTTGTTAGGATAGGACAATATTTGGCCGAGATACAACTGTTTGAAAATCTGGAATCTGAGGGTGCAAAAAAAAAAAATAAATAAATAAATAAAATAAAATAAATAAATCGCTTTTAAAGTTGTGCAAATGAAGTTCTTAGCAATGCATATTACTAATCAAAAATTAAGTTTTGAAATATTTATGGTAGGAAATTGACAAAATATCTTCATGGAACACGATCTTTACTTAATATCCTAATGATTTTTGGCATAAAAGAAAAATCAACAATTCTGACCTATATTATACCCAGATACACCCATGCTACTTAAGACTGGTTTTGTGGTCCAGGGTCACACACACACACACACATGTTGTGTTTACATGTTTTATAGGGACACTCCATAGGCGTAATGGTTTTTATACTGTACAAACCCTATTTACTATCGCCCTACACCTACCCTACACCTAAACCTAGCCCTCAAAGGAGACTGTGCACACTTTTACTTTCTCAAAAAAACTCATTCTGCATGATTTATAAGCCTGTTTCCTCATGGGGACCTCACAAATGTCCCCACAAGGTCAAAATTTACTGGTATTACTATCCTTGTGGGGACATTTGGTCCCCATAACGTGATAAATACCAGGTGCACACACACACACACACACACACACGTATTATATTATAAGCTGTTATAATCTGTTTTGCTGTATGTAAATACTTTTATATGCTCCAAAAAAATTTTCACTGAAACATCAGAAAACGTTAAATTTGCTTTACTGCACATGCGTAAAGCCTCAAAAAAGGTCACTGAGATGATACAAACAGATGTTTTCATGCAATTCTTCTGGCAAGATCATTTTATTAAGAAAAATATTTCAACATTCACTGACACACTCACTCACCATTATGTCTGATCAAAAATGCAACTGCTTTAATGTTTTGCTGCAAACAACAATCACGAGTAAATTTTCTGTCATCAAGACTGTGATACAAAGACTGAAGTAACATCTGTAGCAACAGTATGAAAGTGAATGACACATAACAGGCACAATAACAATATAAAAATAGATGTCTATTGGTACAATGTGTCACATGACTAAACATGCGTCATTGTTTTCAAAAGCCTCCATTTTCACAGTCCACACTACAATACAACTTTGGAGAATGTTTTCAAAAAGCTGTTTTGTGTGACAAAAAAATGCCATCTCAGTGTGGACGGAAGGCCAATTGGAGAGAAAAAGATGTGTTTTCAAACAAAAACGTATTAGTGTGGACAAGGCCTAAGCCAAACAGCTCTGAGCCACAACAAGTGTGAATGAATAAGTATGTGTGAGAGGAAATGTTTGTGGATCACAAACATAATCAAGATTATTATTTTTTTTTCAGCAGATCAGTTATGACTACTGGACAGACAGAGACGATTAACTGAAAAATGAGGGGTTGACATTTACTGACCCTCATGTCAACCTGACATGATCCTCGTGTAATTAAACCAAATGCATATCTCAAAAAAAAAAAAAAAAAAAAAAAAAAATCACAGATATACTACCAAATCTTTTCTGACTTAAATAAAAGAAAGCAACATGAAAGGGGAAACAAGAAAGGCTTAAAAAGGATAAATGTTTAGACATATGCCTCCTACTCTTGAGATGAGCCACAGCATTGCACATCCCGTGAATGTGTTATATGAATGTGTTATAGGAGTGTGGGCAGTTAGTACAAAACCAAAGACAGCATCAGAAAACTCCAGCCCACATTATTTATGAGGGCGGTCAACTACAGTTTAATCAATGTGCTACAATCTCACCTGTATCTCTGGCAGGAACATATGGTGGCGTTGGCATAGAGAGATAAGGATTAGGACTGTTTTTTTTAACCTACTTATAAAACCATCTAATCTGTATTCGGCAGGTAGAGCACGGGATGCATTAGAAAATGAGCATGTAGACAAGCGAAGTCTGTGTGCCTCTCGTTGTCAGGGTAGTACAGGTGCTTCAGTGACAACTGCCCTATTTAATTGCATAAAACTCATTAGAACAACAAAAACAGCAATTAAATCAGTATGCAATGTTTGCAAAGGTGAGATACATTATATTCCTATATGTTTGCACATATGCATATATGATAATGAAATAGCATGCAAACTTTTATAGGTTGAATAAAATGTTCCATTTCAAAAAATTAGATTTTTCAAACTATTATTTCACATGTCAGGCTTTTTAGGGTTAAGCATCAATTATCAAGAAAAAAAAAGATGCCTCGGGTTTACAGCAGCTGTGTGAAGGTTACAGTGTTTCCCTCATCAAAAATTCATTTTTTCCTGAAAGGGCAATAAAAGGGCAAGGGCAGTCCCTGGGTGTTTCAGCATGAAACTAACAGCGATAACCAATCTCCTCCCACTAACGGTCTACAGGTGAAAAGTAATCTATGTTTAGGATATCAAGCTTCACTCTTCAGTACAGAAAAACACCAAAGCATGTCAGTTATCAAAGGCACAATTTGCTGTGTTTGACTTGTTCATTAACATCTACATAATAAAAAATAAAATCCAAAAATGAGCCCTTATTAGCTTAACTGTGGAGACAAAAAGTGAAGACTTTTGCAAAATGAATTTGCATATATTGACAATTGAAATAGCAGAGATACTGACAGTTTAAATGTGTCTCTAAATGTATCTATTGTTGTGAAGCACAATACTGCTCCATGGATCAAAGAGCGACCAATTTAGCCATTCAAAGCAACTGTGGGTTATTTTATACTGTTTTATATTATATAAATTCAGAACCCTTATGTTAACATTTCCTGTATTAAAATTTCTTCAGTTCTTCAACCTTGAAGAACTACTGTATGACCTTAATTAAGTGTAACAATACTGTGAAGGTGTCATTCTACAGTAGAATTTCCAGATGATTTTCACAAATGAAACTCAATCACACTACATCATTTTTTAATAATATAAGTTCATACTACTTGTACTATTAGGATTGTAAAAATGTTAACATTGCTAAGAATTTACATAAAATTTAAACATATTCATCTAACTTATGAAAAGAAAATACATTCAGCAAAAAGAAACATATTACTGAGCACTATTTTCTGCTGTAAGAGACTTTCAGAAGGAAAGTACTAACACTGTTGTATTGTGTACGTTGATGTTTGACGTTTTTTTTTTTTTTTTTTTAAAGTTAAAGTGAGTGACAGCATTTACCAGGGCGACACCAGAGATTTCTGGAAGCCTTTTTATGTCATGTTTTTCAATTATGGGCTGTTATTTATTATTTCATACAGTCTCTTACGTGAAACAGGGTATTGAGGTCGGAAAGTTCAACTCTTTATAGTGAATCGGTTCTTTTGAGCGTTCGTTTCAATGCATTGTTTTAGGAACCGATTCAGTGACTCATTTCATAATTCGGGTTTGTTTTAATGTCACGCAAGTACCCTGTCAAGCGTATTTCTGGTTCTTAAAAACACGAACGCTTGGTTTAAGCTCTTCATTTGACCAAATTTGCATCAAAAGTGGCAACTCAAACCAGGGTAAATGCATTTTACAACCACAATATACGAATATGATTTGCTACAATTTTAATTACAGTAACGTTAAACCTAACTGTGCTCCCAATCAACGCGCACATATTAAAAGGTACATAAGACACTGATAACTCAAACTCGGTTCTGACTGGTTTGCGGTTCGGTTCGAATGATTCCTTCAAAAGAATCGAAACAGACATCACTATAAAATATTCCTCACAGCTTTCTCGCTTTGTTCTCTCCTGCGTAGCGCACAGATGGGAAGTGAAACTCAAAAACCCCCAACTGACGGATATGATGCTTTTATTTTTTGTCGAATTGCTTTAGAAAACTGTAAGCTTATGAAATGCATGAACAAATTAAAGGATGCCAATGTCGAGCATCCTTTTTATGTCCCAAGGCTGACAAAGAAACATGATGTTGGAGTCGTGCATGCACAAAGGGATGCAAACTGTTTTTCATCTTCAAAGAGTGACATTACAGAATTCATCTTCAATAAAATAATTAAACTATTATTGAAAGCGTGTGTGGGCGTTTAATTTACTATTCTCTAAAAAAATGAGTTTGGAAAAATCTTTTCTCCACATCATTAAATATTTTTTGCAATTAACGCACATACTGTAGGAAGTGTGCATGCATGAATGCCAATGCCAAAGTGACCACTCAAAAACTGATGTTTTGCCTCTGCAACAGAGACACTAAATGAATATTAAAGAAAGGCCACTATACTCACGTATGGGCGCAGCTTGCGATGCTGACAGGTTTGTGGTACACCTCCAGACAGATGGGACAGGAGAACTGGCTCTCCAGGCTTTCCCCAGGTGCGGCTGCTGCGGCTCCATTTTGCTGCTGATGCTGCCTGAGCTGAGCAGCAGACACAAAACTGCGGAACATCGCCATCATGAACACAGACCACAGGATGAACCACTAATACTGCCGATGCAAATAGGATTCCGTGGTTGTAACGAATGTCTCGCAGGGAAAATGTGGTTTACACAACATTAGATACTGCATCTGCGATCTCCAACAGTGTTAACCAAGGAGGACACGCCGTTGTTCCAAAGAAGTAAACATTACATGGTAGCTTTAACGGAACGGTCTCGATCCGATTAGACCAACAAAATGATGGGAGTTGTAGTTTTTACAGCGTTTATTTTCGCAGAGTGACTGTTTAATAGAACTACATTTCCCAGATATGACATTCACAACAATTCCATAGAGCATAGATAGATGGCGTCAACATGAATGTAGCGAATGTGACAAATAAATCTACGTTGTCAATAATAAAAAATAGGAATGAATATTATTTTTGTAGGATAAAATAGTGACACAATTTTAATATTTTAAACAGTTATTTTTTGACCGAAAACGCTATCCTTTTAAAATACATTAAAGTCATACGATGCAAGCACTATAGCTAAAATAACAAAAAACACAAAAATAAATAATAACAACATTAAAGTATTTTTATATTTTATCTTCGATATACGTATGTAATACGAATGATATAACAGTTTAATGTCAATAAACAAAATAAATCATTTTACAAATTTCAGAAAATTAAAAAAAAGAGAGAAGATAACTTAAAAACTTTACATAAGACCCAGTGCGCTTGCTTTGCTGTTTTTTTTTTTTTTTTTTTTCGAATCAAGGTTTTTGTATGTGTATATGGTACTCATTACCCACAGAAAATAAACATAATACATCAAGACAACAGATAACATTAAAACATTAAACCATGTGAAATTAAACATAAAAATAGCGTTAATAACACTGAGGTAATCAAACGACGCAAACATGTGGGCGTGGTCACGAAACGTCATCAAAAGGGGTCAGGATAATATACTGCACATGTGAAAACAAGCTTATGCTAGTATGTGTCAATTAAATGATTATCTTGAATAAGTATTGAGAGAACTCTTCACTTCTAAACGGGCTAAGGAAAGGCATCGTATTGTTGGACCCGTTTTGTGAATCTGAAGCGGTCATGTGTCAAGTTGAAGAAGACTATAATGGTCTGGAGTGTAACCAGGAGAAGATACCTGTGCCGACGTGAGTTAAATTGAACAACCGCTGTTGTGGAAACAGTTGTTTACGAACCATAATGGCATTACAATGTTTTGGACGTATATGATGATAACTTTACCCTTATATTACTGCTGATATGACTCCACAATTGTACCAACACCACAGTACTTTGCTGTAAACATAATGTGCATAGTGGATATATTGATACAATGATGGTACTTTGACCCACGGTATGATACTGAATGGCAACCATATTCTTGCACATTAATATGCTAAGTAACGTTACTAAAAGAATACTAGCATTACAGTGATTCATTTTTCGTTGTTCGTATTCACAAATTGCATTAACTCCTTTATTTGTGACACATGTTAAGGCTTAACAGGAAGTGTATGAAATGTAAGGAGGAAACTGCTGTGCTCATCATTCGGGTCAATGATGCATTTTGCAGGTGGACGATTCATTGATTCATTAATCTTCTCAATGTGTCACTTACACTTAATTATCTGATGCAGTCTTATCAATAACTGTATCTAAATGTTTTACTAGGTCCTGCTTTAAGGAGTACTTTATACACAAGTTTCGGGCCATGCTGGGAAAGAATCGTGTCATCTTTCCCCAGGAGAAGGTAAATATTAAAGAACATAGAGATAATAGTGTCTTGACCTCCTCAGTTTCAGTGGAATTTAAATGATGAGTTTCACAGTAATGGAAACCCAGATAATATCAGGGAATTATTAAAAATCATATATATCGTATATATATCAATTCCTGGAATCAGTTCCTGGTTCACAAAATGGTTGAACTGACTGAATCAGTGGAATCATTTTTTAATTTTATTTATTCTTTTTTTTTTTCATCAATCCTGTGGAGAAATCAGTGGGAATTCATTGGTCAAAAAGAGTGAGAAACTCTCATTTTTATTGACATTTTTATGCAAGGAATATTACAGTTGTATTTTTTTTCTGGTGCCCAAAACTGTATTAACTAGAAGTTTCTAATACAGATACAGATTAATGATGATTAAGAATACTGACAAAATTACTGCTTCATCTTAGAGGTCGACCGATATTGGATTTTACCGATACCAGTAACTAGGTTGGACCACACTGGCTGATACCGATTAATTGACTGATAGTTTTTAAAATGGATACTGAACGGAAAATAAATAGTACTAAATAGTACTTTGTAAATGAATAAAAATGTTAATATTAATTATATATTGACCATTACAGTTAGTTCATTCATGTTAACAAAAGCAACTAACATTTTTAAAATATATCAGTAAATGCTGAAATTAACACACTCTAACAAGGAACAATACTTCTATTCTGCAGCTTTGATCAATCTTAATGTTACAAATGAACTCGTATTGTAAAGTGTTACCATTACATCAACAATCAAGCTAAAGATGGCCATCTTTAAATATCTACACAAAGGCCACAGTATTGAAATTGCATACATGTGGATATTATGTACTTTCACAATTTAACTGCTTCTATTCTAGAACATTTGTGGTTATCTAATCAAAATATAAAAAATATATTCGTCACACAACGGTCAAAAGTGCAGCGCCGCGTCTAGAAGAACTCGCAGCTATCAGGTATCACACACTAAACGTGTCGCGTTCAGTTCAAGCGGCCTGTACTGTATACTGTACACACTGTTTCTTTAAATCCGCCTTTGAAGTGTCCCGCTCTGTGCAGTGCGCAGTGTCACACGTCTAAACAAACAGCACGGGCTGTCAGTGATTTCCAGCACTAGAGGCCACTCTCGTGCTGTTAAACAAAGACTGTAGGGAGTTTGCTGTATAATGACGACCTTCTCAGCCGCTCCAGCAACGGACCCAACCCAGAAAAAACTATCGGCATGGATTTTTGCTGATAACCGATAGTTCCGCCATCAACTATCGGTGCCGATTAATCGGCAAAACCGATACATCAGTCAACCTCTACTTCATTCTGTGACATTAAAAAAACTGGGCCCTCATTTATCAACATTGCGTACGCACAGATGTGTGCGTAAGAACAGTTTCACGCAAACTGTGAGATTAACCAACTTGTACTTATATATAGGAATGTGTGTAAATATAAGGACAAAATATAGAACTTTTTCTACACACTGTTGATAAATGAGGCCCCTTGAAATTAAGACATTGTCTTATCTCTTTCTCCTTAAGACAAATAACCTATGAAACCACACAATTATAAAATTTAACAACAATAGAAAACATTGCAAGAGCTTGGAAATAAGTGTTCTAAATTAAAATAAAAAAATATGATAAATTACAGTGCTTAATAAATGATATAAATGCTTGAATTAATAATAAAGCACAAAGAAACTTAAAACACAAAACATGTATGGTTGCTCTCTTGAAGCTACATACTCAGGCTACTATCTGAATCCTAACCCTTAGATCTCTCAACATCTACACTGACTTCTCATCTCCTTAGTTTCAGTTGAACTTAAAAGAAATGTTTGTTCATTGACTTCCACACTAATTGCACTTCCTAGGTTCTTCTTGCTGTTTCTGGAGGCGCAGCTTCTTGCTCGATGCTCTCACAAGTTCAAGAGGTAAATGCACCATATTTTTTTCTTGCTGTCTAGGCATTTTCTTTTTAATAAAATGGGCCATAGTTGTGTAAGGTGGTGAAGCTGGACTTAGGAACATAGTAGCTTGTTTGCTGATCATTCAAAATGGTCTACCAGCTTTAACCAGCTTGACTAAGAGGATTTGACATTGGCACTGGCCGTAAAAGTTTACAGTCTGAATCATCTACCATCTAAACCAGATAGAAACCATGTAAAACAAACTACACTGCCATCTTCCAGCAGTCTCTAATTTTCTAGCTTGGTTTAGTTCATTTTTAAACCATATAAGCCAAAGAAAACTGAGCCTGGTTTCTTCCAAGTTTTTTTTTTCCTCCAATGCTGTCATCCAATGTAGTTTTGGTTCCCTGCCTTTTGGCTTGCTCAGTTACTGAAAAACAAATAATATTCTGTTATTCAGCTCCACAGACTCTTATCAGATGAGAGCAAAATCTGAACTGAATTGAGCTCGATAATGGGACTAACTTTGTAACATTAGCACTGTGATTGAAGTGAATTTAGCTAAATTACACCATTGCCTTCTGTAGAGCATATAGCCAAATGTAACATTGCAACATTGACACTGTTATTGAACTGAACCAAATTAACACTAAATAATGACACTGTTGTCTTCTGTAGAGCTGCTTTGCAGCTGAAATTGAATTTGTTTCATGATTGAAGAAATCTGCAACATTAACATTTATTTTGCTGTGTATTGCTTTGACACATTCTGTATTGAATAAGCGATATGTAAGTAAATGTAACTTTCTGTTTTCGTTTTTCAGGGGCTAAGTCGGGAGGCTCCCAAAAAGTTAAGATTTGTGCCTGGAATCATACACATTGATGGTAAATCTCTTTTACTTGGACAAACAGGATATTACTCATGTTTCTCAAATTTATGCTTTAGTATTGAATGGTTGGCGATATTTTAAGTTGTGCATGGTATTTACTAGATGGCGGAGCTTGTGGCCGGAGTGCAGAGGAGCGGCAGAGATCTAATGCTCAGCTAAGGAGCATCTTCACAGAGACTGGCTTCCCTTGCTTTATAGTTCCTCTAGAGCAGGTAAACCGTCTGATACCCCATACATTAACAGACTAGTTTTCTTTAGTCTATGCACTAATTAAAATCAAATTATCATTAGAGACATGATTAGTTGACATCGCTTATATAACATGAATTGCTTCAGCTGCAGTACTTTCACTTTCAGGTCTTCACTTTGACTTTGTTGGGTTTGTTTGCAACGCCAGAGAGACTCTGACTGGTGTAATGCTTTGCTCTTGACTGTGTCTCAGGTTTTCAGTCTGCCCACTTCCGTACTGGTGCCTGGTACGTCTGATCCAGACCTGTCCAATCCCAGCTATAAACAAGCCGTGGATCAGTACATCAAAGAGAAACAGAAACTCACAGAAGAGAATGTAGCCAGTGGTGTGGCTCAGCTCAGTATAGAGGACTCTGCACATTCACCCGAACACAAGCTGGCATTAGAGAGACTGTTCTCTTCACTAAAGACGCTCACAGCTAAAGAGGATATGTTACAGACCTTAAGGTGAGTTTCAAGCAAACTTTGCTCTTTTCTTTTCTTTTTTTCTTTTCTTTTCTTTTCTTTGCTTTTCTTTTCGAGTGAAGCACACTCTATAAAATCTGAGAAAATTGTTTGTTCAGAGAGCTAATTTTACAGAATAATTTTTACAAAGCTGATTTATCCTTGTACAACATTTGACTTCATGTAGAAATACATATTTTGTACAAAGTTAAATAATGATTTTGTCACTGCGCTTTTAATTCAGTTAATGGTCTTTACTAGTTGTATTGAGTATAAAGACTTGTTGTAAAGTGGAGCGTAAGTGGTGTCTTTCTGGTCTGACTGTTCATCATCAAGCATGGAAAGATTGTTTACATGAATATAAGGCTAGCATTGTTCCTGCCAGACCTAACTATTTTTCTAAGATAATTAACAACAATCAAAGAAATCTGAGATGGCTGTTTAGTTCCATTAACAAATTGCTGAATTGCAATAGTTTCTCATATGTTACTGCTTCAGCTCATCTTTGTAGTAATTTTCTTTACTTTTTTGGCAACAAGATTGATAATGTGTGCAAATGTGTGTCTCAAATGAAAGCAGCCACTTCGTTACCTGTTCCCATACCTGCTAGTGTTTCAGTTATTTTGCTGCCTGTTTTTTTTGAGTATTATAAATGACTCTTTGCAGTCAGTCTGGTGTTGTGCCAGCAGCTTTTAAAATTGCTGCAGCTGGCCTGCACCAAAAAAGACAAACATTGATTATGAAATCCTTGGTAATTTCCGTTCCATTTCGAATATTCATTTTCTTACTAAACTTTTGGAGCACGTTGTCAGTTTTGATCGTTCTTGATCTCATTTCCGCTTTTGACACTGTAGACCATTCTCTTTTAATTACTCATCTTCTTTGGCATCTCTGATACTGCACTTAATTGGTTTAAAGGGGTCATCGGATGCCCATTTTCAACAAGTTGGAATGATTCTTTAGGGTCTTAATGAAAAGTCTATAATATACTTTGGTTAAAAATTCTCAATGGTTGTGTAAAACAACACCCTTTTCACCTTGTCAAAATGAGCTCTGCAAAAAATCATCTCATTCTGAGGGATTGTTCCTTTAAATGCAAATGAGCACTGCTCACCCTGCCCCTCTCTTCTCTCTATGGAGTGACGGGCCTGTTTACTTTAGCCGCGTTTAGCCGCTAAACTTGATAACTAGCACGTTATTAGGAAAGTCGATCGCAAAGATTCATAAAAAAAAAACCCTTATACTCGCTTCTGCTGTTAGTGAACCTGGATCACGAATGATTTGTGCGAACATAGACGGATATATGTAGATCGGGAGGTGCACACTAAGCGCCCTTTACAAAAAAGGCAAGGATGTAGGACGATTTTGAAGTTGGAGAAGAAAATGAGATGAGAGTTTTTCGACATACCCTAAATGTCATTAACACAGAGTTCACGCAAAGCTAGACAAGACGAGCATTTGAGTATATAAATGAGATATATATATATATATATATATTCTTTAGAAATAACCAGTCTTTGGTTATTTCAAAGATAAGACCCTTCTTTCTCGGCTGGGATCGTTTAGAGCATTTTGTTTTTTGTTTTGTTTTTTGGTCTATGTAGTTATTAATTTGGGTTACACTTTCTTGTAAGGTGTCGTTGTTACAGTGTAATTATATATTTGTGACCCTGGACCACAAAACCAGTCATAAGTAGCACTGGTATATTTGTAGCAGTAGCCAACAATACATTGTATAAGTCAAAATGATTGATTTTTGTTTTATGGCAAAAATAATTAGGATATTAAGTAAAGATCATGTTCCATGAAGATATTTTGTAAATTTCCTACCGTAAATATATCAAAAATATATCATTTTTGATTAGTAATATGCCTTGCTATAACTTAATTTGGACAACTTTAAAGCCAAATTTCTCAAAAAATTATTATTATTATTATTTTTTTTTAGCACCCTGCAGATTCCAGACGTTCAAATAGTAATATCTCGGCCAAAGATTGTACTATCCTAAGAAACAATACATCAATGGAAAGCTTATTCATTCAGATTCAGATGTAATCAATTTAAAAAAGTAATATTGTAAAAAAAAAAGTCCTGAGTAATAGGAATTAACTGCTTGAACTTACTATATGGTTAGAGGTTTGGTTTAGGGTTACTTGCATGTACTGTTATTATAATAGTATGTTCATGTAACGTGTAACAAGAACACCTTAAAATAAAGCGTTACCTTAATTTGGTAAAGGATCATGTTCAGCCATCTAGTCATAATAAAATAAAACCATTTTCGGTGATACATTTTGCAGTAATGACCGGCTGACTGTACTTTATTCCTTATTTAAGTGTAGCTAACTTCTCAAAATATTTTCTTGTAGGGATGTGACGAGATCTGATGTGTCTCGCGAGATCTCGTGATATCCTGGCAAAACATTTTGCAGTGTTTACATTATAGCTGCACGATTAATCCTTAAAATATCAAGATCTCGATTCAAAGACCCACGCGATCTTATCACTAAATGACAACGATTTAGCCATTGTCAGAACCACTAGTACATTACGTTATTTTGTTTAGTTTTCTAATCTTTTTTCTCCAGAATCGTGAGAGAATCATGGTCTCCAATTTATTAAAAACAACTGGGATTCTCAATTTATCCAGAATCATGAAGCTCTTGTTTAAATGTTGTTTATTACTGCATATAATTCATTAAAATGGAAGTTTAATTTCATAAAGTTCAAAATGCACCTACATTTTTTTTGCTTAAGAAAAGTTTAAAAATCTCGTCTCGTTCTCGTGAACCCAGTCTCATCTCGTCTCATGGGATAAGTGTTTCGTCACACCCCTGTTTTCTTGACTCTATTTTAACTACTTTAAATTGTGAGTAGATGCTTTAAGGGGGCAGCCGTGGCCTAATGGTTAGGGAGTCTGGCTCGTAATCGAAAGGTTGCGGGTTCGAGTCCCAGGTCCGGCAGGGATTGAAGGTGGAGGGAGTGAATAACCAGCACCCTCTCCACCCTCAATACCACGACTGAGGTGAGTCCCTTGAGCAAGGCACCGTTCCCCCAACTGCTCCTTGATAGCAATATGGCTGCCCACTGCTCCGTGTGTGTGTGTGTGTGTGTGTGTGTGTGTGTGTGTTTGATCACTTCTCACTACTGTGTGTGTGCACTTGGATGGGTAAAATGCAGAGCACAAATTCCGAGTATGGGTCACCGTCCTTGGCCACATGTCACGTCCTTTCCTTTTCCTTTCCTTTCATAGTCTTTTTTTGCGTCATGCACCCATTCATGCACCACTTCCTGTCTGTTTGAAGTTAGCTACACTCTGTTTGAGTATTGAGTCAGTCAGTCAATCAGTCTCATAGAGCTTAAAGCTTAATTGGATAGAACCGTGAGTGATGGAGTGATTAGAGACGTTCGCCTTCACAATGGATAACAGTCAGTACATGCTCTGAAGCTTCCTATCACCTATAACTAACAGTTAAGAAGACAGTATATGGGGATATTGATGTAATATGTCTTTTAATATTAAGCTCTCCAACTGAAGTGATCTAGAAGATATGTAAATGGATTATCCACTGTGCAGTATGGAAAAGTAGGCTGGGCAATGCATGTTCATATGTACGGCAGTGATTTCAGTTCATAAATGTTTGTTGGTACAGGCAGCACCTGATTTTGCACGTTGCCCGTGAGAACGGCTATTCAAAGGTCATGATGGGGGATAGCTGCTCACGACTGGCTGTCAAACTGCTCAGTAATATTGCTCTGGGTCGCGGAGCAGCACTGGCTTCAGATACGGTGAGTAAAGTTTGTTCTGAGCTGTCATACGATTAAAACAAGCCCAAATGTTTCTTATATGAACCCTCAAGTCTGTTTTGTAGGGTTTCTCTGATCCAAGGTATGGGGATGTGGTAATAGTGCGGCCCATGAGGGACTATTCATCCAAAGAGATTGCCTTCTACAGCAGGATGTTTAATGTGCCTTCAGTTTTTATCTCAGGACTGGATACCAAGGTGAGAGTCTGTCATCAGGCCAAGAATAATGTCCCTCAGTGGTTCTTACATCACTGTCATTTCTTCTGCTGCTAACATCATTACGCCTTCAGTCACGCATCTCTCTCATGCTCCTTCAAATGTTATTGAGTCAAAGCTTAGTTGAGGATACATGTGGTGATACATCACAGCCTGTTTTTCCTACTGGTTTTGGTACCATGTCAGGTTGAGCTACTGACTAAATAAATTAGCATTAGAGTCCTCTTTGATTAATTCTCATGGAATTGTGCATTTAAATATGTTATTCTCATAACAATTTTAATGAGTGTTAAGTAGTATTAGACTAGTAATTAACTAAGCAGTAAGTTACTATGCAAAACTCTTCATGGTTCGAAATAGTCTCTTTTTCTTTACAAAGTTAGTTTTCTTTTAATTTTGGCTTGACTTTTTGTTCTGGTAATGGAAAGATTGGTTCACCTTCTGCTTATTAAAGGATATGTATATATATATTTTTTCTGTTTAAGTCTACAGTACCACAGACCTCCTTGTCATTCCCCATGTGGCCTGTCCTACTTAATGTTCAAGCAAGTCAGCAAGTGTGTTAGAGCGCTTTAGATGGATTCCCCCAGTAGGCTTTTAGTGTCTTTAAGTTGTGTCCTGTACTGACGTAGACAAACACTGGAGTCAAATATGAGTCACTGTGCAATTATTTGAAAAAACTTTGCACATCAGAGTTTGCCTGTGATAGTTTGCCCAGAAAACTCTGGAAACGTTTGTAGACTTTGCAAATAAACTTTAAAATTACTAGGGCTGTCAGTCGATTAAAATTTTTAATCAAATTATTTACATGATGTTTCGATTAATTAATCAAATTAATTGCAAATTAAATTCGTGAAAATACCCACTAAAGAATATTTAAAGCTATTTTTGTGTTAAATGAGGAAGTATCAAGTAGACATTACAAATTGTAGCTGTAGAAAAAAAATATCTTATTTGATTCAATATAAAATTTATTGCACATAAACATTTAGCCTGCAACCAGTGTTGCCAAGTCTGCTGTTTTCCAGCAGAACTGGGCTACTTTAACACTGTTGCTGCAGGTTGTTTTTTCATGTCCGTGGGATGACGCAACCCCAAAAATATGATATTTATCCACTGGAACGTGAATTCTACCAGGAGTACCCTGGTTTTTTAATGGGGACCCCCCTCTAATCGTGATTGGGCTAGTTCTGGGCTAATTTTGAGTAACAGTTGGGTGGGTTTTGTTGTAAAAGCCTGGCAACCCTGGCAGCAATGTCTTAACATAAACTGTGGAACATAAAAGAAAATAATTTGAGAAGCATCTCAATATTTTTTTGTTCATAGAATGAAAGTCACTGGCAACAACCAGCTTTCTTACCAACAGTCTTCAAAATACATTCTTTTATGTTCCACAAAAGAAAGGTTTGAAACGACATGATACTGAGTAATTAGTGACAGAATTTATTTTTTGGGGGGTGAACTTTCCTTTATTTATTTTTATTATTATTGTTGTTGTTGTTGTTGTTGTTGTTATTATTATTATTATTATTATTATTATTATTATTATTATTATTATTATTATTATTATTATTATTATTATTATCATGATTATTTTAATAAAATGATACTTTAAAGGCGTCATCGGATGCTAAGTTCACTTTTTCCATGTTGTTTGAACATTAATCTGTGTTGGCAGTGTATGTACACATCTACCCTATAATGATAAAAATCCATGCAGTGGTTTTTAATTAATCTGTAAAAATAATATCCCCTTTTTCAAATCAAGCCATTCTCAGATGCCTGTCGGTGTGCCGTCAATAGTTGATTGACATGAGCTCTTACCTTAGACCAGCTGTCACAGTCCAGTAACTTTCCATGTTTGGATGCCAGAGCAGGGATGTAAGTTAGACAAGAATATCTCCGATTGAGGGGTTGAGGTGTTGTGTTGCTGGATGTAATAATGAACATAGTGGTCGTCATTTACTCCTGACATCTGAGCCGCTGAAGATGCAGTGGATTACATTTGTTTGTGAATGGAATGTGCCTCCCGATCTACATATATCTGTCTATGTTCGTGCGAACCATTCATTATCCAGCTTCACTTACAGCAGAAGTGAGTACAAACGTTTTTTTATGAATCTTTGCGATTGCCTTTCCTTATAACGTGGTAGTTAGGAAGTTTAGCGGCACAATTCGTTCAAAACGCAGATTCATTCAGAATTATACACAGCTGTGTTGCTCGGAGACGCACAACAATTCCGCTATGACTTCAAAGGTAATACAGTATCTCACAAAAGTGAGTACACCCCTCACATTTCAGCAACGCTTTTAGTATATCTTCTTAAGGAACAATACTATAGAAATTAAACTTGGACATGTTTTAGAGTAGTTAATGTGCAGCTTGTATAGCAGTGTATATTTACTGTCTCCTAAAAATAACTCAGCCAATAACACAGCCATTATTGTCAAAACAGCTGGCAACAAAAGTGAGTACACCCTAAGTGATAACAGCACTATGTCATTTAGCCACATGTCCTATTCATCATGTTCATGTTTTTGTCTGCTTGATACAGAGGTGTTTTTTTTGTTTTGTTTTGTTTTTTTGCCCCAGTATCTTGAATTTTAGGGCATAACTGCATTTATGGAGTTGTTGCCCTGAATCATATTTGTCAACAGTCAACTATATAAAATATAAAATGATGTACAGGTCTGGTGGCATGACCAGCGCATTAACTGCATTAAAATATTTTAATCACGTTTATTTTTTTCAAGTAATTAATTAACGCGTTAAACTGACAGCCCTGCTTATTACAAATTTTGTTTGAGAAAGTGCTTGCTGCTTTTACGCCGTTCATATATCAGATTCTGTGCATATAAGACTAAACGCACACAACTGACTAAATAATGCCAGTGACTGAATGCTATTTGCTCAAACTGCTGTTAGTGTGTGTGATATCTGTCTTGGATATTTTAACACCCACTGACATCCCATGGTTTCCGCGTGTCTTAAAGTCTTAAATCGCTTTTCAGTGAATTAAGACCTTAAAAAGGTCTTAAATCAGAGCAGCAAGTAATAAATTCATATGATCATGGCATTAATTTTCGTGAGGGATTGTTTCCTAATGTGTTTTATTTTAAAGCGCAAGCGTATTCTTTGCTACATGGCTTAGGCTGCTCAATATTCATTAAACCAGGGGTCTCCAACACGTCGCTCACGAGCTACCAGCAGCCTGATTTCAGGTAGTTCCATAGGCGGATTAACCATATGGGCAATTGGGCAAGAGCCCAGGGGCACCACGCAAAAAAAAATTCTCTGTTAAGACAAGCAATGTATTATCAACGTCTGTTTAAGTCCCCTGAATATTTATTTATTTTTTTTAAGTTTTTTTTTTCTCCTGTATGAAACAGTGGATGCGCGATCTATCGCCAGATTCACACGAACTGCATGAACCCGTGCGCTTTCGTTTCGACACCTATATATTACTCAGCCAGATGCTAGGAGTATGCTGTGCAGTGTGTCGCGCAACTCCTGTCTCTTCAACTGAAATTAAAATGCCTCGCTCATATATGTGTGAATTCGCTACAGAGCATCAGCCTTGCGCTTTCACATTGTATTTTGCAGTCGTTGGCAATCAAAAAAGAGGCAGAGTGTAAAAAAAGAAGTGTTTATAAGTTTTATTTTCAGTTCAAATCCTCATAAAAATATGTAGCTATATACAGTGCTTAACAAACTTATTAGACCGCCCATCAAAAATTTGTTTAAAATTAAAAATTGAATTGTCATTTATTAGGCAAATAACAAACAACTAAATTGTCTTTATTCACATATATTAACCTAAAAAACAAATAAATCAAATAAATAAATATTTTATTTTTATTTTGTATGCCTCCTTTTGCCTTTATTTTGCCTGGCATTGTTTTGATGCACTTTTCCACAGTCGCTGTTGTTACTGACATCCAAATAGTTTCTAGTTACTCCCAAAGACTTGCTTTTGATGAACCTTTTGTGCAATCTATCTTTGAATCCATTCAATCCCAACAATAATTATTTCATTTATAATGCATTTAGCATTAGAAACACTACTTTGACTAAAGATCTTACACATACTGGTGGATTAACCATTATAGAAACATTAAAAATGATTTTGGTAATCACCAGTACTTAGTTTAGGGCAGCTGTGGCACAAACCGTACATTGGGTGGCGTTCCAATAAATTTCTTAAGCGCAGTCAGGGATAGGCAGTATTTTAAAAACATGTATTTGAAATACAAAATACTATTTTGTATTTTGTAATTAAATACATTTAATCTTAGTATTTTTGTATTTTCAAAATACATAAAATACTTTTTGCCAATCAACATCTTTATTGATTTCCTGTATCAACAAGTATATAAAATACTAAATGCAAAAATACTAAGATTAAATGTATTTAAATACCAAATACATTTGACTTTTTCCAAAGGTATTTAAATACAAAAAATAAAAATAGTATTTTAAATGCATGTATTTGAAATACTGCCCATCCCTGCAACAAGACCATGCACTCATTGTCACATTTCTGAAAACACCCATTTTAAGGAGGAACCAGCTGTCTTTAGGAAAGTTTCGTTGGGGCTTCTTTTCATCTTCCCACCATGTAATGCACAATAAAGCAGTGCTTTGTTTACAGCGGTTACCGGAGAAACGGCTATATATCTGTTCCACATGCGCCACCTTCTGTTAAACAGAGGATTTAAAACTTTATATTATCCGAAGTGTTGAGATTTTTAGAAAGCCTATTAGCTCATGTCGAACTGTTTGGAGCAGATAAAATATAATTTGTCATTCTGACATATAATTAATATTTTATCAATTCTGATTTTGTTTTTAATGTTTTTATATCAATGTTTATGCAAACCAAAATTACACAGTGCTGCTTTTGTTGGTTTTCAACATAAAACTTGAAATGATTTAAGTGTGTGTATATGTACTTTCTGAACATTTCCAGCACCTTTTAACATGTATTATACCACGTTATATTATGCATAACAGTTTGGACTTGTACATAATGCTTATTTAAGAGATTTAAGTATTGTATAACATCTCAGCCACTTTCATTTTTAAAAAGTAGCTCTTGAATTAAGCTTTGGAGACCCCTGCATTAAACGATATGCGGTCGATGGCGTTTTTTAAAAAAAATTTTATAGTAATAAAAATCATTTAGTTCAGTTAGAGAACAGACAGTACAGTTAAATCTGAATGCATCTACTCAATGCAGTGTGCCAAATGATAGTTGCATCACATTTCATTTATGACGTTAAGAGAGTGAGTCGAGCTGACTGACAAGAAAAGAGAGGTGAGAAGGACAAGACTATGGCGGAAAAGTTTCAAATTGAAATGCAAAAGCGCATTTTGCTAATAAACATTCTATGTTTCTTATTTATTTGGTTCCAAAGTGTTTACTGATTTTCAGTTTTGTATACCTATTTAAACTTTGTGTAAGTTATTATTTTATATTAGGCATGTAACATGGTGTATTATTATTCATTTTGTTAATAAAAGTTCATTTACATCACGTTAATACCGCTAATTTGAAAGTGAAAGTAAAATGCGCACAACGCTTTTACAAGCTACTTAAAACTGAAGGAAAGTGAAGAAAAGAGGGGAAACTGAAACAAACTAAAAACAAACAATTGCTTGACAATCAATTGCCGCTAATTTGAAAGTGGAAGTAAAATGTGAACTGCGCTTTTACCGAAGGTAAGTGAGACAAAAAGGGAAAACTTAAACGAACCAAAAACGAACAGTTGCTAGATGCTGAATTGCTGCTAATTTAAAAGTGCAAGTAAAACTCAAACTATACTAGAAGAACATATTGCTGTATTGTTCTCCCTTTGAGTTTTTTTTTTTTTTTTTTTTTTCCTTAAATTTTCTTAAGTTGGTCTTAAAAAGGTCTTAAATATGCCCTCATAAAACCTGCAGAAACCCTGTCTAAATAGACTTGATAATTTGTTACCTGAAACTACAGATCTGATTCCAGTCCTTCATGAGTTGGGACTTGACTCAGGAAATGAAGGCTACGCTATGAGACTTGACTTTGATATTGGCGGTTTAACTGTAAGCTCCTCTTTCATTTCAGACCCACGATAAAGCCAGCATCCAGCGACTGACGGAGAGTTTCGTCACCAACTTACAAGCTGACTTCCCCTCCACTGTTAGCACTATCTACAGGTAAATTGATTTGAAAACAAAAGCTTTGCCCCTGAATTCAGTTGGTTTCCTCTGATAATTGCATTTAATTTGCTGGGTAGGACAGTTGGTCTGACTTAATTAATTAAATAATCATTATGTTTTCTTTCCAGAACTAGTGAGAAACTTCATACAGTCATGCCCCCTCAATGTCAAACCGCTGAACCTGCCTCTAAGTGCCTGATGTGTCTCTGTGCTCTTGACACTAAAGTAGGTAGGTTATACATATAACAGATGTCCTGTTTATGTCACATGCTGACATGGTCCTCGATATCTAGCTCAGGAGTTTGCATTTACAGTTGCAACTGACAATGTTTAAGCATTTTTCCTTAATCAGATATTGGTTTCGTTACATTGCATCCACTGAATCACACAAACTCACAGAGTCACATAGTGGAAATCAGATCTGTCAAAGAAACCGTAATGAACCCATGGAGTCAATTCCATCAAAGTCTCAAAGACATAACTTCACATTAATGAAATAAAAGTGCCTTGGATGAGTGCATTTTGGAAATAATTGAATTCTCATTCTCTTTCCTATGCTCATTAGTCTCATAAAGCTAACATCTAACATCATTTACTTACTTACAAGCTCTGTGGAAATAAAGCATCTAGTGCAGATGAAATTTAAAAGAAAAATTTGTCAGGCGAAAGTGAGAGCGTTGATGAGATGTGGGTATCCTTTGCTGCCAGATAGGCTGCGGATACATTAACGACTCAAAAAGACTAAAATAGTGCCTGTCAGCAGTTATTTCATAATTTAAACCAACAAAAGCATAACATTTCTAGTAGCATTCCATTCAAAATGTACATGACATGTTAGTTATTTAGCAGACTCTATTATCTAAAGCGACATACAAATGAGAACAACAAAAGCAATCAAAAACAACAAAAGAGCAATAATATGTAAGTGCTGTGACAAGTCTTGATTATAATAAATTAAAAAAGTTTAGTGTTAGAGTTTTTTTTTTTATAACAAATGGAAAGTAAATAGAATAAAAAAGAATAGAGAAAAGCAATGTTTAGAGGGTCTTTTTTTTTTTTCATAAAAAGTAAGCAAATAGATAAAAAAGAAATGGAATAGAAAGTGTTTGTGTTTGAGGATCAAGTGTACAGCGAGGCAAATAAGTATTTGATACACTGCTGATTTTTCAAGTTTTCCCACTTACAAAGAATGGAGACATCTGTAATTTTCATCGTAGGCACACCTCAACTGTGAGAGACAGAATCTAAAAAAAAAAAATGCAGAAAATCACATTGTATGATTTTTTTAAATAATTAATTTCCATTTTATTGCATGAAATAAGTATTTGATACAATAGAAAAATAGAACTTAATATTTGGTATAGAAACCTTTGTTTACAATTACAGAGGTCAGACGTTTTACTGTAGTCCTTGACCAGGTTTGCACACACTGCAGCAGCGATTTTGGCCCACTCCTCCATACAGGTCTTCTCCAGATCTTTCAGGTTTTGGGGCTATCGCTGGCAACATGGCTCCCTCCATAGATTTTCTTTTGGGTTCAGGTCTGGAGACTGGCTAGGCCACTCCAGGACCTTGAAATGCTTCTTACGGAGCCACTCCTTAATTGTCCTGGTTATGTGTTTGGGGTCATTGTCATGCTGGAAGACCCAGCCACGACCCATTTTCAATGCTCTTACTGAGGGGAGGAGGTTGTTGCCCAAAATCTCGCGATACATGGCCCCATCCATCCTCCCCTCAATACGGTGCAGTCATCCCATCCCCTTTGCAGAAAAGCACCCCCAAAGCAGGATGTTTCCACCCCAATGCTTCACGGTTGGGATGGTGTTCTTGGGATTGTACTCATCCTTCTTCCTCCAAACACGGCGAGTGGAGTTTATACCAAAAAGTTCTATTTTGGTCTCATCTGACCACATGACCTTTTCCCAAGCCTCCTCTGGATCATCCAGATGGTCTTTGGCAAACTTCAGATGGGCCCGGACATGTGCTGGCTTGAGCAGGGGGGACCTTGCGTGCGCTGCAGGATTTTAATCCATGACGGTGTAGTATGTTAGTGTTGGAAATTTTTCTTAGAGACCAGGAGACGTTTTGGATATCTTGAAGCAGAAGTTTCTCTTTATTCAGATACTCGCTGCGTGGCGCTGCAGTCATCAAAAAGTCGTCTGACAAAATCTCAGCACAGCAGAGTATATAGGTTTCAAGGGGGAGGAGTACATAGAGGTGGAATCAATCTAAACAAAGCATGCAAATGTGGTACAGGAAATCAGCCCAGTAAAAGGTTTTTCCCAGCCTTGATCTAGTTAGCATACAAGTGTCATTCAAATGCATAGGTGTTAAAGCAAAAGGCACCATTGTACCTTGAGCTCAGAATTCACACTTAACTTGGGAAACCTGCCAGAATAGTCACAATATACATAACTTTTTAGTTCATGTTGTTATACTGGAACCTAGCATAGGATCAGCATATTTTAAACAGATTCTTAAATTTGTAATCCTTCAGTCCCCCCTTTGAGAGTTCTAATAACTCTCACATAATACAAATTTAAACCTCCATAAATCCATTCTATAGCCTATGTTTGTTAACATTAAGCCCCATCTTTCATTCATGTAACTTGAAATAGTTACAGGCACATTTATCTTATTCTGTGTCTTGTCCTAGATTTAATTAGGTGTAATAGTTCTTTTCAGAACCATAACTGTTGTCACACATGACATGGATGGTACATGTCGTACAAGCTACATGTTGACACAGAAAACCATGTAGCATAAGAGTGGAAGTCCTGAAGTCCATGGCGCCTGAATAGCTGTGTAGTCTGTAGTTTTCTGTAGTCCAACTCCATTTCCCACGTAGATTCACTCAGATGACTCTTCGTCCTCATGAAGCTTGTTCATGGATGTCTGAGGTGATGCTTTACTCCAGGATGCTGCTTTTGAAGACATCATGGCATGTACACATACCTGCAACACAAGAAAACAAAGAAACAGCAGACCAGCAGTATTCATGCATAGACAGTTTTAGACTTCTATTGATAGGTTAAGTCGTGATAGTGGTTTTGTTGACCTAGTCTTAAGTCATTTGACACCTATGGACCAGTGAGGTGGGGACAAACTGATGAGGGGAAAAACCTATGAGGAAATCTTCACCACAGGGTTGGCCCCCGAGGCCTGTTGCACTTCGGTTCTTCCCTGGGTTCCTCACTGGCCTGTGTGTCCTAGTCTGTCCCTGTAGTTGGTGTGCAAACTTAACTGTGCAGTCACTCCATCCTCTAATGAAACATCAGTCATAGCAAACATCATAACCCATAGAGGATAGGTGAGTGACTGGAGTGTGCTGTAGTATTGTTTTTGGCTGTGAGTGTGCTTAACCAGAGCCCCGCAGTGGGAGGAAGTCAACTTCCTTTTGTTCTATTTACAAAGAATCTTTTAATCTTTGTTGTAGATTACTGGGGTAATTAAGAACTCACAGCCCTAACAGTTAGCACCTCAGCAAGCTGCCCCACGAGTTTGGTGTAGTGGGGAGGGTCTGCTTCAGAGTTGCAAGCAGACTGAGTAGGAGCTGATTTACACTGTTCATTTCTCTTACATACTTTTTGTTTTTCCTACACTCTTTCATCCAGTGTCCAAGTTTACCACAGTAATGACAATTGCCCTCCCTCTTAGGACGTTTCTGTTGGTTCTTTGTGTTGACCTGAAAGGATGCTGCTGCAATCTTTACTCTTGCTTTGACATCAGAGTCTCTTTCCCAAATAGCTAACATGTCTAGGTTACTTCTGAGAGTTTTGTTAGACCAAGTTAGATCTAGGAATGCCAAGGCTTTTCTGTACTCAGCTACAAGGCCATCTGCCCAGATGCGGACTAGGGGTCCTTTGTCATCTAGCACACTTTCAGGATCCTCAACTATTCCACTGTAAGTTACAGCTGTCTGACAAAACCTTTCAGTGTATTTATTCACAGTTTCTTCTTTCCTTTGCACACAGTTAGTGATTCTGGACCAGTCTATTTTGGGTCCCATGATATTCTTTAGAATTTTCAAAACACCTTCTCTCAAATCCGCTTTACTGGCATGTTGTAGTTCAGAAGTAACTGCAGACTCAAAACTGTTGAATTCAGATTCAGTTAGAATTTGTGACATCAGCTGTGTGACTTCTGCTAACGACATGTCGTAGAGACACATTTTGCTGATCAATGCTCTTCTAAATTCAGAAAAATTTGTGCGTGCTGAGGGTAAGCTCTGGGATAGTCTCTCTATATCTTTAGGTCCTAGCGCTGTATGGGCTGCCTGTAACTGGAGTATGGGGGTTGCAGATGGAACAGTTTCAACCCCTTCTACCCTACTCTGAGCCCTTTGTCTCACTCCACATACTTCAATTGAAATTGCTGCATCTTTCTCTATCCTTCTAGTATTGCATTTGCCCTCTTGTCTACACAAAGACTGTAAGTCAGGATAGCTTTCATCTGACTGTTGGTCGTTTGAGTCACTTTTGGTTGAGGCCTTGTTATGGCCCACCTTTTTAGTGAGACAGGACACTCGAGTGTGCAGCTGTTTGTTTTGTTCTTTTAACTTAGCAATACACTGAGCTTGTTCTTGTGCTATAGCTAAACTAAACTCTCTGTGGCAGCAGATAATGCCTTTAATGTTTTTCTTTCTGATACATGCTCCAAGTACCTTTTTGCATTCTTCAATTGACCATACTTTTTCTGGATCAATACCAAATTTCTTTGTTAAATCCAATCTGACTGACTCTGTCACTATTGAGTCCATGTGCTCTCCTAACAATGATTTGAACTCATTGTCTGTCCATAAAGGGGTAGCTAGTCCACCTTTCTCAGTTGTTGGAATCAACCTAGCATTCCTTCTCAACATTTTGTGATGTCTTTCTTGTTTTCACTTCTAACACCTCCCTGGCAAGCAGAGGATAAATTTATTAACACAGAACAACTGTTGTTAACCTTCTCTGGCAAAGCAGAGGAAAACCTAGTTAATACACATTATCATGTACTCAACCTTCTCTGGCAACGCAGAGGACAACATAAACTACTAGCACTTTAGGCTAATCTTCTCTGCCTAAACAGAGGGTCACAGATATTAGCACTTACGCTAATTCTCCCGAAGAGGATCAAATTCTTCTCTGCCGAAACAAAGGATAACAGATATTAGCACTAAGCTAATCTTCTACCTAATAGAGGATAACTGCTAAGACTAATCTCTCTGCCTGAAACAGAGGATAACTTGTCTGTTAAACAAACCCTGCAGCTGTCTGTTAACACTTCTCTGGCGGCGCAGAGGATAACCACATGTACTGGCTTCTAATGGTTCTTTTGGATAGAGTGATACTCACCAACCCTTGGTACAGAAAGATTCAGTCTGGAACGAAGTCAGATCGTTGTTGAGCTTGTGAGCTTCAATCTGGATTCAGGTGAGGAGCTCTATCCGGGTCACGGCACCAAAACTGTTGGAAATTTTTCTTAGAGACCAGGAGACGTTTTGGATATCTTGAAGCAGAAGTTTCTCTTTATTCAGATACTCGCTGCGTGGCGCTGCAGTCATCAAAAAGTCGTCTGACAAAATCTCAGCACAGCAGAGTATATAGGTTTCAAGGGGGAGGAGTACATAGAGGTGGAATCAATCTAAACAAAGCATGCAAATGTGGTACAGGAAATCAGCCCAGTAAAAGGTTTTTCCCAGCCTTGATCTAGTTAGCATACAAGTGTCATTCAAATGCATAGGTGTTAAAGCAAAAGGCACCATTGTACCTTGAGCTCAGAATTCACACTTAACTTGGGAAACCTGCCAGAATGTCACAATATACATAACTTTTTAGTTCATGTTGTTATACTGGAACCTAGCATAGGATCAGCATATTTTAAACAGATTCTTAAATTTGTAATCCTTCATTAGTAATGGTAACCATTGAGACTGTGGTCCCAGCTCTCTTCAGGTCATTGACCAGGTCCTCCTGTGTAGTTCTAGGCTGATCCCTCACCTTTCTCAGGATCATTAATACTCCACAAAGCGAGATCTTGCATGGAGCCCCAATCCGAGGGAGATTGACAGTCATCTTGAATTTCTTCCATTTTCTAATAATTGCGCCAACAGTTGTTGCCTTCTCACCAAGCTGTTTGCCTATTGTCCTGTACCCCATCCCAGCCTTGTGCAGGTCTACAATTTTGTCCCTAGTGTCCTTAGACAGCTCTTTGGTCTTGCCCATAGTGGAGAGATTGGAGTCTGATTGATTGAGTGTGTGGACAGGTGTCTTTTATACAGGTAACGAGTTTAAACAGGTGCAATTAGGATAGGAGGATAGGAGGGCTTCTTAAAGACAAACTAACAGGTCTGTGAGAGCCAGAATTCTTGCTGGTTGGTAGGTGATCAAATACTTTTCATGCAATAAAATGGAAATGAATTATGTAAAAATCATACAATGTGATTTTTCTGGATTTTTATTTTTTATTTTATTTATTTTTGTTTAGATTCTGTCTCTTACAGTTGAGGTGTACCTACGATGAAAATTACAGATCTCTCCATTCTTTGTAAGTGGGAAAACTTGAAAAATCGGCAGTGTATCAATTACTTGTTTGCCCCACTGTAGATGGAAGAGATGTGTTTTTAGCCGTTTCTTGAATATGGCTAAGGACTGCACGGATTGAGTTGGGCAGGACATTCCACCAGCAGGGAACAGTTAAAGTGATTTTGTGCCTCTTTAGGATGGCACTATAATGCGCTGTTCACTTGCAGGGCACATAAGCCTGAATTAGTGAATTTAGGTAAAGGGGTACAGAACCAGTGGTTGTTTTGTAGGCAAACATCAATGCCTTGAAATTTATGCAAGCAGCTATTGGTAGCCAGTGCAAAATGATGAACAGAGGTGTGAAATGTATGCTTTTCGGCTCCTTAATGATTAATCTTGCAGCCGCATTCTGGATTAGTTGCAGAGGTTTGATAGAACTGGCTGGAAGACGTGCCAAGAAAGCATTGCAAGAGTCCAGGCAAGGCTAGTGTACAGTCAGCCGATTTTTATAGAGATTCGAAAGAGATAAACGGCCGAAAATATCTGCTGCGCCACCCGTCAGTATTCAGCACGCACCGAATGTGTGACGCTCCGCTCAATATTCCGCTTTATGAATGTGCGTTCCTTTAAGTTGCTCACGGCCCATATGAATGCTCCACTCGTGTACCGCTTATGCTCAACGGAAAAGCAAAGTTCGCTCAAATAACTTGCGGACAGAAAATGTCTATGTATACTTGTTCATGTTTGCAAAAGCGTTGCATACTGTGCTGTAACATAGTACTGCTGTACTGGACAACGCCGGTAAAACGATGCTACCCTCTCCTGACTGCATGCTCTGCTCACATGCTCTGATAATAATAGCTTTGTAGGACTATATATTATTTTGATAATTAGTCAAAAAGAAGTTATATCTGATTCTGTTTCATAGAACTGAATAAAAATAATATATTGAGATTTAATATTCATATATTTTCTGTCCATTTTATTGTCACTTTCAATAAACGTGTTTATTCTATTGGCTTGTGATTTATTTATTTATTTTTTCCCAATATCATTGCAATTATTGAGTTAAATTAAAAAGTCTTACAAAATGACTATATTATTTAATAAAATAATAAATAATTATTACAATAGGGTTGACTGGAGGATTTGGTGGATATCCGTGTCAAAAGCAGTGGACAGATCCAGTAAAATAAGTATTGAAGATTTGGAAGCCGCTCTTGCAACAACCGAGAGCAAGGCAATGTCGGTTGAATGTCCAGTTCTGAAGCCAGACTGGTTGTTGTCCAGGAGGTTTTTGAAGACAACTCGTTCAAGTGTTTTTGCAATGAATCGGAGAAGGGATACTGGGCTGCAGTTCTCAACAGTGCTGGGTTAAGAGTTAAAATGTACTTACTGTTTTGTTTGTTACTTCACTGTCATTGTGTAATTATTACAGTGAACTAGATGTCTTTACTCCATGCTAATAAACAATGCCTAAACCTTAATTTTAAACTATATTTTAAAACAAATGATTACTTTTTTTTTTTTTTTTTTTTTTTTGGGCAGATAAAGCCTCTGCTTTTCATGCTACTTTGGTATCCGAGCAGCTGTCCCAGATCAAGCATCAGGACCCGTCCCTAGATGCACCAGCACAGTCTGCAAAGCAGTGCTGCGTGGGGGGTCAGGGTTGTGGGACTGGAGGTTGCTGCTCCACAAGCAGGTAAGTTTTGGCCTTTTGTGTTCTTTTTGAAGTTTTGCTGTTAATGTGAGTCAGTAGTTGGAATGTACTACTTGCTTTTTTCTGAATTGTATTTCAGGTTGCCTTCGCATCAGGACTTGAAGACATTCTTGTGTTACAGCTGTAGGCTCACTGTCAAGGACATGGTGAGTTTGAGAAAAGCTCAGCACTCATGGGTCATTCATGTTGTCTAATCATTGTGTGTCCGGCATGTTGTCATATAAAAGAGTATTTTTCTATATATGTTTATAATTACTACACTGACCAAAATTATAAATGCAACACTTTTGTTTTTGCCCCCATTTTTCATGAGCTGAACTCAAAGATCGAAGACTTTTTCTATATACAAACAAGGCCTATTTCTCTCAAATATCGTTCACAAATCTGTCTAAATCTGTGTAAGTGAGCACTTCTCCTTTGCCGAGACCTATCCACCTCACAAGTGTGGCACATCAAGATGCTGATTAGACATCATGATTATTGCACAGGTGTGCCTTAGGCTTATCATGCTGCAACATGAGGTGATGGTTGTGGATGAATGTCACAACAATGGGCTTTAGGATCTCGTCACGGTATCTCTGTGCATTCAAAATGCCATCAATAAAATTCACCTGTGTTCGTTGTCCATAACGTACGCTTGCCCATACCATAACCCCACCGCCACCATGGGCCACTTGATCCACAACGTTGACATCAGCAAACCGCTCACCCACACGACGCCATACACGCTGTCTGCCATCTGTCCTGTACAGTGAAAACCGGGATGCATCTGTGAAGAGAACACCTCTTCAAAGTGCCAGACACCATCGAATTTGCATTTGCCCACTCAAGTCAGTTACGATGACGAACTGCAGTCAGGTTGAGACCCCGATGAGGACGATGAGCATGCAGATGAGCTTCCCTGAGACGGTTTCTGACAGTTTGTGCAGAAATTCTTTGGTTATGCAAACCGATTGTTGCAGCAGCTGCAGGTGTGGATGCTGGATGTGGAGGTCCTGGGCTGGTGTGGTTACACGTGGTCTGCGGTTGTGAGGCTGGTTAGATGTACTGCCAAATTCTCTGAAACGCCTTTGGAGACGGCTTATGGTAGAGAAATGAACATTCAATTCACGGGCAACAGCTCTGGTGGACATTCCTGCAGTCGGCATGCCAATTGCACGCTCCCTCAAAATTTGCGACATCTGTGGCATTGTGCTGTGTGATAAAACTGCACATTTTAGAGTGGCCTTTTATTGTGGCCAGCCTAAGCCACACCTGTGCAATAATCATGCTGTCTAATCAGCATCTTGATATGCCACACCTGTGAGGTGGATGGATTATCTCTGCAAAGGAGAAGTGATCACTTACACAGATTTAGACAGATTTGTGAACGATATTTGAGAGAAATAGGCCTTGTGTGTATATAGAAAAAGTCTTCGATCTTTGAGTTCAGCTCATGAAAAATGGGGGCAAAAACAAAAGTGTTGCGTTTATAAGTTTGGTCAGTGTATAATATTCAAATTTGAAATGAGCTAACATTAATTTAGAGACTACATGGAATATTTGTACATCAAAGATTTGTCACATGATGATACTATTTATGTAAACATTCATATACATTTTGAACCCTCATTGTTTTAGGGAAATAATTGTCAACTGTCCACATATAAATATATGTATCAGTAATATGTCAATAATTTACGAGCTTACTCTCTTCTACAGGAAGCAACAGACACTCTTCCACCTTACGTCATAACAGAGGCAGAAAAACGACAGAAAAGGTGGGAATTGCCTCTTCATAACCTAAATAAACAGTTTATTCAAAAATAAATGTCATAATTTACTCACCCTTCCAAACCAGCATGATTTTCCTTCTTCTGTAGAACACAAAAGATGTTCTTTGAGGTTCAAATGAGGATTTGGGACTGTCGAGTTTCAAAAATAAAGTAATAAGCAACATTAAAGTGGTCCAGATGACTTGTACACTATGTATGTCTTTTGAAATCATAATACAAAATGTGAGGAACACACTGAAGTTAAATTGTTAATTGCAGATAGTCATCCTTTTTTCTGTCATAGCTCTATAAAGTAATTTTGCAATTCCATGTATTCAAACCTTTCACATTGCGATGTGATATGGGAATCGAGAGCTGCCTGAATCAGAGAAATAACACTTATGACTTAGTTTGTCTGTTGTGACACAAAGACTAGACACGATCAGATGAGAAACACTTAAACTGAATTTAGCTGAAAAATGATTCTGTAGAGCTGCTTTAAAGCTTAATTGAACTTTGCAGCATTGGCACTGTTAATCAACACTGAACTGACTTGAGCTGAATGACAGTTCTTTACCATCTGTTAAATATCACTGGTGGTTGTAGCTTTTTGTTAAACTTGTATCTGTTCTGTATAAATAAGACTTACCTGTTTCGTCACACAGATCTCGGATGAAGATGGAAATCTGCGAGTACCTTTTGGAGGATGGCCAGGATGATGAAGACTAGCAGATATTTGGTTTAGACAGTGATTTAACTCCATAGTAATTATTTCTCTATTTATCTTCATTTGTAAGTCAATAAAAAGTTACCATTTTTAAACATTTTATAGCTGCATGTTTGTGCATTAACACGTTTGGATTCTGTTGGATTGTATCTATCATCACACACAGTCATTTGTGAATACACCCTGCTGCAGGGTTCATATGAGGTTTGGAAAAGTATGTAATTTGATTCAGATATTTTCAAGGTCTGTAAAAGTATGAAAAAATATTGGTGTTTCCAGACTTTTGTCCCTATTTAGGTTTTTATAATAGAAAATTACGAATTTAATGAAAGTAAATTTATCATACAAGAAGTGAGTTTTCTTGGCAGCTGTTTTTTTTTTTCCTGATTCTTTAGTGATTGTCAAATACAACTAAATGAGCTCAAGGTGCACTTTTTCATTATGTAAAATGCAGGTTATAAGTGCTTTGGGGGATTTTTCACTCTATTTTTTTATCACTGTATTACATAGCCTCAAGGACCTTTGGAGAAATAAAAAATAAACCCACTTTCATGTGCGCACAAGGAACCATGAAACTTAGCATATAGGACGATGCACACTGAGCCACCTATTGTGCCATCAGCCTATTTTGCAGAGTGGTTTCTTGGCCTCCACAAAGTATTTGTTAAAGTGACCAGAGGCCTTGGAATATGACATACTCCCCGAACGAAAGCCAAGTTTTGAACAATTTGCAGTACCTGTATTTTTTTTTTTTTTTTTTTTTTTTTATAGACCCTTGAACTTTGCAAATTTAATGCCATTAGCTCATTTGGTGGCATGGTTTCTTTAACACAGAGGATGTGTTAAATTGGACATTAGGCCTTGAAGTTAGAGGTACTACCATAAGAAAAGCAAAATTTTTAGTATATCTATTATTTAGTATATCTATTATTTCATGTGCATCCATGCTCTCATTTTATTCATAGTAAAATGGCAGTGATGCACAAAGGAAATATGTTCTATAAAACTAGAAATTGTAATGCTTAAGCATGCAAAAATTCCCATAGGCATGTGGATAGTTTCTTGAGGGCAGAAAAATAGATTCTTGTGTGCATGTAAAAGTCCGTTGTTTTGTTTTTAAATTTTAAATTAATTAATTTATTTATTTATTTTATTTTAGGGGATCTACAGTAGTCAACATTTGATGTGGATCAAAAACTGTCATAAAAGTTTTCCTAAATCCAAAACAATGCCCATTCTTATCTTAGGACAACTTTGATGAATTGTTTTGATCCACTTCAAATGTTGACTACTGTATATGTTGTCACTTTTTGAGAAAATCAGTGTTTACAGATGACTGTACTATATACCACTATAAAGCTGAAAATAATGCTCTATGAACCATTTATGTTAAATAATCTGAAATGGAAAATGTGTAGGAACCCTGTTGCTGCTATTTAAAGCAATATAACCTTGCCTACATTTAGTAATAATTGAGACGTACCAGAGGCATTAATACAGTAATTTATTTGTGCAGATGGGCAACATTCTTGATTTAATTTAGCAAACTGCTACATAGCAAGGAATTTTTACAGGCTCACATTTGATTTCTGATGAGAAAACAACAAAAAACAAAGCAAAGAGTACTTGTTTGTACCCTTTGCATAACCATACAGTGGAAATGTTTATTCCAGCCCTTACAGATGAAATTTGGCACACTGATTACACAACGTGTGCACTTCAGACATATACAATTACAGAATGGCCTAACAATCCTAATTGCTAAGCACAGCATTCCAGCAATTAGCGAATGGAAGTATGGCACTTTCCATTCCAAAACAATGCAGCTGTCAGATTCAAATTACTTGATGGTCTTTTTATAAGGAAAAATGACTTCAAGTGTTTGATCAAAAATTGTGAAACCATAAAATACTAAATGGCTCTCATCCTAAGAAACTTTGGCTTGTAAACACTTTTGCTGTAATAAAGTTAAAATTAGTGAAAATCTCACAAAACCACAGAGACCATGTCTGGGTCATATTTCACCCCAAAGTCACAAGGAAAAAAATGGCCGTTGTCTTAAACTAATGGTAACAATCCTAAAAACCCCAAAATGAAAATTTTGTCATTAATCACTGTCATAAAAGTTGTCGTTCCAAACCTGTAAAAACTTTGTTCGTCTTCGGAACACAATTTAAGATATTTTGGATGAAAACCGGGAGACTCGTGACCGTCCCATTGACTGCCAGGTAAATACCACTGTCATGACCCAGAAAAGTATGAAAGACATCGTCAAAATAGTCAATCTGCCTTTAGTGGTTCAATTTGAATTTTATGAAGCGACGAGAACGCAAAGAAAAAAAAACGTTTTTTGTTTTTTTTTTTGTACCCAAAGATTATTCGACAATTCGCCTTCTCCGCGTCAGCGTAGCGCCATTTTTGATACGCCGGATACGCCGTTTTCGTTCAAATCAAAGCGTAAATATACGTAGAAAACGTATCCGTTTGGTACAGCTGACACAGAACTGTGTACGCAGTTTGCGTCCAGCGGTTATTCTACAAAATGGCGCTACGCTGAATAATTGTTGAATAAAATAGTTTTTTTTTCTTTGCGCACAAAAAGTATTCTCGTCGCTTCATAAAATTCAAATTGAACCACTGATGGCAGATGGACTATTTTGGCTTTGTCTTTCATACTTTTCTGAATCTTGACAGTGGTATTTACCTGGCAGTCAATGGGACAGTGACGAGCCTCCCACTTTCCAATCCAAAGTATCTTAAAGCGTGTTCCGAAGACGAAAGAAGCTTTTATGGGTTTGGAACGACATGGGGGTAAGTGATTAATGACAAAATGTTCATTTTGGGGTGGAGGAACCCTATAAGATGTTCCAAAACTTTATGTATTTCTTTTTTCAGCTGAACACAAAAGAGTAACCAAACTGTTTCTGGTCCCTATTGACTTTCATAGTATTTTTTTTTTCTCTCCATACTGCAAGCCTGTGGATACCAGTTACTGTTTATTCACCTACATTCATCAAAATATCTTTTTTTGTTCAACTCATACAGGTTTGGTACAACTTAAGAGTGAGTAAACAACAAAATTTTCATTTTTGTGTAAACTATCCATTTAAAATCCCTTTTTCCCATTAGGAATATATAGCTTCCTGTTATTTTGGGATAGAGTGTGACCCAGACATATTTTTGCAAGATTCACTCTGATAGTGTTTGGATTTGAAGGTCCTACCATTCTGCGCCCACTTCTCACTAGGACACTGGTTTAGTGTTTTTAGGTCCTTACGACTAGCATCTGAATCACTCATATTGAGGCTGCTTTTCAAGCTTGCTGATAAAACTAAACACAGTTCAGGAAGAATAACGCACAGAGGCTTAACCTGACCCCCGTTATCCAAACTCTGAGTGCAAAGAAGCCAACAACGTCCGTAGCACTGAAGAAATGGCTATAGACTAATTGTTCATAAGACACTGAATCGTCCAACTTATACAATGTCACAAGCTCACATGAGCAATAAAGCTCCACCGGTTCCAGCTGGCCTCAAGGCGAAGTGGACGTCATGATGCAGCATGTTCAACCATGCGATGCTGCACCAGCCACAAAACAGTTTCAGTCTTCATTCTTTTCTCTAGTCCACTTGATCATGGTCTCTGGAGAGCGATAGAGGAAGATGAGTTTGGAGTAAAGCTCTTCCTCCAGCTCCAGTTCTCCAGTTTCCCGCACCAAGAAAATGTCCATGCAGAGTTTGAGGATACGATCCACACATGGCAGTTCTTCAAACATGATGGAGTGAGAGATCTCGCTGAAGAAGCCTCGCACAAACTTGCCGATGACCAGAACCACCGACACGTACAGACCCATGATCCTGGAGGAGAAGAAGAGAAGTATTTGCAAGAATCTAGAGAGATTTTCTGGAATATAACACTGACAAATGTTTTACAGTGAATGCAGGAATAAATGCTGTGTACCCATATCCTGCTAGGAAGCCCAAACTTGGAGGGCTAACTTTGTCATTAAAGATGACCATAGGTAGGACGCTACAGGACTTCCTGCAGTCTGCAATGCTGATGTCCCACCACTCTGAAGCTCCAGTGGTATTCACAGAGGCTTCTCTCATCAGCGACAGAGTCACATCTTGATATCCATCCTCGCCACCTGCCGGGACAAAATAAATTTGACAGTCAAACCAGTCAGACGTTTTTGAACAATAAGATTTTTAATGTTTTTTAAAGAAGTCTCTTCTGCTGACCAAGCCTGCATTTATTTGATCCAAAGTACAGGAAAAACAGTAAAATATTTTAACTTTTTAAAATTTAAATTAATTTTAAAATGTAATTTATTCCTGTGATTTCAAAGCTAAATTTTAGCATCATTACTCCAGTCGCATGATCCCTCAGAAATCATTACAATATTCTGATTTGCTGATCAAAAATCTTGTATTATTATTGTGATGTTGAAAACAGCTGAGTAGATTTTTTCAGGTTTCTTTTATGAGTAGAAAGTTCAGAACAACAGCATTTATCTGAAAACTTTTGTAACATTATATGTCTTTATCATCACTTTTGACCAATTTAAAGCATTCTAGCTAAATAAAAGTATTAATTTCTATAATTAATGTATAATTTTAAAAAATTATAATGACTCCAAGCTTTTGAATGGCATAGTGTATAATATAACAAAATATTTTTATTTCAGATAAATGGAGTAATGATACTGAAAATTTTGCTTTGATCACAGGAATAAATTTCATTTTAAAATATATTCAAGTAGAAAGCAGTTATTTTAAATAGTAAAACCATTTCACAATATTACTGCTTTTTCTGTATTTTGGATCAAATAAATGCAGGCTTGGTGAGCAGAAGAGAATTCTTTAAAAGACATTAAAAATCTTTCTGTTGAAAAACTTCTGAATGGTAGTGTAGATCATTTATTGAACAGCAGAGATTACTAAAAAAAAAATACTGTATGTACTAAAAAAACAAACAAACAAACTATATCTTAATATATTCTTAACTATAACAGAGCAGATGGGAACTTGCTGCTTAGGCAAAGGGCGTTGTAGTACTGAAACACCGTCTAAGCTGTTCACCAATCAGACCGAACTGGGACAGCTAACCAATCACAACACATTTTGTTTTTCGGAAGATGGGCCTTCATCAAACCTAAAACTAATCGAGCTATTTGTGCCAGGCTGGGGTGAAAGGTATTGTAATAATGTAAATTATGTGAAAAATAATGTATTTTTCGACCACCAAGCATGCAAGCTTGTTCTAGTACACCCCCAAAACAAAACAAAACTTTGTAAAAGTGCATAATAGGACCCCTTTAAAGAAATTTTGAAGTTGATTCCACCCTGCCATTACGTAATGCATTATGAAAATACTAATTTATTGTATAAAAAATGGCAACACTTTACAATAAGGTCCCATTCGTGAATGTTACCTAATGTTACATATATGATGTTACACATTGTTACCAGTATAAATTAATGTTAGTATGCCTCAGACAGGGTAGAAATCCCTTACAATTCATTAGAAACATATTAGAAGGAAATTCACAAGAATTTATTGTGCCTGACTGAAACATTCAGGAGTTTTTGAATCCTTTTTACCATCATACAGCTGCATGACAGGTTTTGCTTCAGCTCCAGTAGGTGCTCTGATGTAGTTAGGAAACATGCACGGCACATGCCTACAAGAGAATTACAGAGATTATCAAAATTGAGCCAAAAACAAGGCTGTATCCATGTCTTGAACACTGAGGGAAACCTCTTTCTTTCATTCTTTCCTACTTTATGAATGAATAATTAGATGAATGTATGAAAGAAAAATATTGTGAACTATGCACTTCTATTTGTATGCCTAACATGTTGAAAATGCAAAATGCCACTTGCCTCCTCACATAAATTATTCCATATTTTTAATTTGAAAAAAATGTTTAGTAGTTTGCATCACTGCCAGTTGTTTAACATTTCTATCATAAAACAACTGTCAAATTTTAAATGTTTCATTACTACCATCCTTTAAAACTGATGCTTTACGATGCAGTTTGGTCTCTGCTTTTGTGAACACTGTCCACTTTAAAAAAAAAAAAAAAAAAAAACTTTTAAACCTTTTAGAGTGATCTATTATGACTTGAGTGAAAAAATGACATGAGAATTGTATCTAGTATGACTGAAGTTTTTTTTTCTCTATGTAGTCACAAAACTTACACAGGATCTTTCCGGGTGCCCAAAAGCAGCGAAGCCAGATCCGCTCTTACTGGGTTCTTCTGTGACAAGCTGATGGCGTGCTTGTCGAAAGTATGCTCCACTGTCCCACCTTTCCCCAGGTCCCTTTCAGACACAAACACATAATAAGCATGAGGTCCTGAGCTGTCAACAGAGGCAAGTTTAATTCAAAACCACTGTCTTCCTCCATCAAACTGACCTTTGGAAGTTCCAATCCAGACGGAGGGTCATGTCACCTGTGCTGCTAAGCAATTCCTTTATTAGCTCCTGTCTGCTTGGTGGGCTGATCCGCCACACTGACCCTGAGCTGCCCTCAATGTTGGCTGTGACTATGTCTTCATAGCTGTACATGGTAATAAACTGCATGGCCACCTGTGGACACATTTCATTATTGGACACTAATGGACAAGCCAACTGTTATGTCTATCAGTATCCTCTTTTCCTCAACAAAAACCTAATAGGATTCTTCCACTGGCTTTTGGATTATTGCAGAAAATCTCTCTGTGTCCAATGAAAGTTTATGATTTCTATACGTTTTGTTTATCAATGCTAAACTTCACAAATTAACTTAAATGAACTTTGAAGCCTAAATACAATTGCCTTAAAGGGATTATGATGCCATCATGCCAAAAAGGAAAATTCTTACACTCACTAGTCCTCTTTTACAACCTCATAGTGTTTAAAGGATTGGTTCACTTCCAGAATGAAAAATTCCTGATAATTTACTCACCCCCATGTCATCCAAGATGTTCATGTCTTCTTTTCTTCAGCCGAAAAGAAATTAAGGTTTTTGAGAAAAACATTCCAGGATTTTTCTCCATATAGTGGACCTCAATAGTGCCCAATGGCTTGAAGGTCCAAACTGTGGTTTTTTTTGCAGCTTCAAAGAGCTCTACACAATCCCAGACAAGGAATAAGGGTCTTATTAAGCAAAACAATCTGTCATTTTCTTATTAAAAATAAAAATGTATATACTTTTTAACCACAAATACTCGTATTGCCCTAGTTCGACCTCATGCATTACGTAGTCACACTGGACAGGTCACGCATGACATAGGTGGAAGTTCCGATCCAGTGTTTACAAAGCGAATGTGCAAGGAAAGTCAAACGCCCTTTACAAAAAAGGCAAAACAATGATGTTGGATGATTTTGTTGGAGGAGAGCATGAGATTTGCATGAGAGTTTTTTGCCCTACCCTACCTTTTTGAACTAGAGTACACAAACGAAAAACTAACCACACGTGACCTTTCCAAAGTGATTATGTAATGCATGAGGTTGTGGACGTGCGTTTGTGGTTAACCAATAGAAAATAACCAATCATATCATTAGATAAGACCCTTATTCCTCATCTGGGATCGTGTAGAGCCATTTGAAGCTGCACTGAAACTGCAATTTGGACCTTCAACCCGTTGATCCCCATCGAAGTCCACTATATAGAGAAAAATCCTGGAATGTTTCTCAAAACATTCAAAAACCTTCATTTCTTTTTAGCTGAAGAAAGGAAGACATGAACGTCTTGAATGACATTGGGGTGAGTCAATTATGAGTAATTTTTTTTATTCTGAAAGTGAACTAATCCTTTAAACACTATGAGGCTGTAAAAGAAGCCTAGTGAGTGTAAGAATTTTCCTTTTTGGCATGATGTTTAATCTCCCTACAAACTCTGCAGTACCATTTAGCCACATGTTAGCAACCGGCTTTAAAAATAAGCTTTAATTCATGTTCCATTTGCTGTCATAAAAATTGTGTACATAACAGCATTGTATCGGACTTCCTGCTGGTATCAGTATCACTGGGTGACAACTGTTATTGAGTGTAATATTAATGTGAGATTGAGAGATATTACTGTTGATGTCCACTTACAGCATTTTTTCCAAACAGATTGGCAAGACGATTGTAGTCCTCCTCAGTGTAAGGCTGGATGGACTGCTGCTGCACACTCATTGTGAATAAAGGCTAAAGGAGGACATATGAATCAAATCTCAAATGTAAACTCTCAAACTGATCAAAAGGTCAAACTCATAGAAATGTTACAATTGTATTTTACCTCATAACCGCCAAGCCTGACTGTGACAGTGACATCAACAGGATGGTTAACCACGCCCACTACCGATTTAACTAGTGAAATGAAGAGTAGTGGGAACCAAATGATGCAAATGAGGAAAAGAATGATAATGCCGCCCATTCCATACTTGACAATCTTCTTTTTCTTTTGCCCTTTTGGTTGGGGATATTTCTGCAGAGGAAAAGTTTAAGAGCAAAAGTAATGTACACATTAGAATCAAATCATAAAATTACAAAAATAGTGATCAACCTAATCAAAATAACATTTTAAATGAGCCATGAGATCATTACCAAAAATTTGGGACATGTCTGAATACTGAATATGGTTTAAAACACTGAACTGTACAATTCTTAAAGGGGTCATCGGATGCCCATTTTCCACAAGTTGATATGATTCTTTAGGGTCTTAATGAAAAGTCTCTAATATACTTTGATTAAAAATTCTCAATGGTTGTATGAAACAACACCCTTTTTACCTTGTCAAAATGAGCTCTGCAAAAATCATCTCATTCTAAGGGGTTGTTCCTTTGAATGCAAATGAGCTCTGCTCGCCACGCCCCTCTCTTCTCTATTATTTTTACAGATTAATTAAAAACCACTGCATGGATTTTTATCATTATAGGGTAGATCTGTACATACAATGCCAACACACATTAATGTTCAAACAACATGAAAAAGTGAACTTAGCATCCGATGACGCCTTTAAAAAAAACAAACACACGCACAGAAAATAAAACCAATGGGTAAAAAGTTATGAGTGGCAAAAAAGCGGCAGCTTTCACTTGAACATGCCATTAAAGTTAATTAATAACTGAAAATATCACATAAGATACTATGGAAGCCGGTTTTCACCACTGAATAAAAAATAAAAAAGGTAATTGTGACTTTTTCTCTCACAATTCTAACTTTTTTCTCGCAATTTCGAGTTTACATCTAGCAATTCGGAGTTTGTTTCTCAGAACTGTGAGATATAAAAGCACAATTGCGAGTTATAAAGTCACATTTGTGGGATATAAACCCACAATTGCAAGAAATATTGCAATTCTGACTTTTTTTCTCGCAATTGCGACTTTGTATCTTGGAATTCTTACTTTTTTTCTCACAATTGCAAGATATAAACTAGTAATTGCGAGTTATAAAGTCCATTTCTGAGGAGAAAAAAAGACTGATATGTTCACAGAATTGCGAGTTTATATCTCACAATTCTGAGAAAAAAACGTCAGAATTGTGATAAGTCGCAAATAACTTTTTTTAATTTCTTATTCAGTGATAATGTAGTGATGTAATGGGACATCAATTTCTATTTCTAGAAAGTGCCATAAACATTCACTTTCAATCTAGGATCCTATGACCATATATACACCTGAATGACAAATGAAAAACTAATCCAAAATCTGAGGTATAATCAAATTTTTTTGCATTCCAAAGAGGACCTGCTACCTTTTCTGTCTCTCGGCTGCACTTGATGATGAAGATATTAGCGTAGATGTCCTCCACGCACATCCAGTTGGAAAGAGACAGTGTCGTATCTGTCCAAACCCAGTCCATCACTGCTCGGAGCTCAACTAAAAATGGAACGAGGCGGAACCTAAGGAAACAAATTAATTACATTTAAGCCTAATCTAAAAAAGAGTGGCTATTATATCGTCCTATTATCAAATAAACCTTTGAAAAAGACTGAAAAATGAAAAGGAAGTGCCCACCCTTGGAAAAGGAAGAGGTTGAGGTGATTGAATTTCTTGGTGAGGAAGTTTCCAAGGATTCGTGTAGGGTAGCCACAACGGATCTGATACGCTGACAAAGTGAAGTAGATGCACTTGAAAAAATACCAAAGCTGGGCCACTGAGTTATGATTGAACATCCTGTGAAAATAAAGGAAATCAAATACTCCTTAAGAAATATCTCATTTGTCTTTGATCATCAAAGATCTCAGAAGTCAAAGATCTGTGAACCTTCTTCCATTCTCAAACTGCATCTGAACACAGGTGGAGAAGTGTCCTTTACCTCTCAGTGACAGCAGGAAGGATGAAGAACATCCACAGGTGGATACCGAAAACCAGTATAACCTGGAAGATGAGCTTCCCCAAGATGCTCTTCCGCAAGTAAAGTGCACGGTCAATAATCATTGTGCTGAACTGAATGAGAAGCATGACTAGAAACGCCTCAGGGACCTGGTCCTCAGACAGAGAGGAGGCTATATCTGCTGCCGCCGAGTGTTTCTGAGACAGAGCAAACAATTCACATTCAAACTGGTTTCAAGTCAACAAGTAATTTGGTATCCTAAATGTAGTTGCGTGTTATTATTTCCATTTAGACTCAGCGGTTGAGAATGTTTTACTTTAGGGTTGGTTCCAAATCATGCCAATTATACAATTCCAAAAGCAATTCTGTAGGCATTCCTTTAAAGTTTTTGGACTAAAGATGTAAGGTTTCCTGTACTTACTCCAAAAGCCCAGAAACCAAAGACGATGATGATAAAATCCACCACATCGGTAAGGAACATAAGAGCGTAGACATCAGTAGCCGCCCGATACTCTGCATGAAGAATATTCTGGAAGAATCCACAGGTTGGCTTATAGACATTCTTCACTCTGCATAGATGAAAACACACCACAAGATAAAATGAACAGCAGTCAAACCCAAAATATCACATTTATTCACATCATGAATTCCACTCAAGATGAGCAGGGACCTATGAATTAGCAGACAGCTGGTGATATGACATTACATTAATATGTGCATCATAATATATCAATATACTTTTTTAAGTTCAGTGTATAGGTAATCAAAATATACATTGTTTATTTTGTATATGTGATAATTTGCAATATTTTATTACATTTTTTCCCCCTTCATCTGCACTGGATATAATAATTTTCTTATCGTGTAGACAGTTTGGATTTTGGTGGAATAAAATAATGATAACCTTACAGTAAGGTTCTATTTGTTAAAATTAGTCAACCACATTAGCTGACATGAAGTAACAATGAAAAATACTTCTGAAGCTTTTATTATTCTCAATTTCAACATTTACTAATATATATATATTATTATGATCAAAAGTTGTCTTTGTTAATATTATTTAATGGACTTGAGGTAACAGCTGCATTTTTAACAAAGATAATTAACAAAGATACTAAATACTGCAACAAATGTTTTGATCATTAACATTAGTTAATTAACTATTGGGACCTTATTGTAAAGTGTTACCAAAATATTTGAGTATGTGCTGACTAATGCCAAAGTGCTTGTGTGTCTACTCATAGGTTTGCTCTGAATGGGAATCTATTTTTTCAAAAATATTAATATGGTAAAACTTTATGCATTTAACTTTTCTAAAAGTATTAAAAAGTTAAAGAACTGAAAATCGTTGAAATCTATTTGTAATAAACAGCAAAACTAGTTTAATTATTTAATTATTTATGATCATCAGATGATCTAGATGATTTATCAGGCCTGGCAGACCATCAAAAACTAGACTATGAGATGCTGCTAAGATCTAGTCTTTTCTTGCTGGCTTGAGACACAAGCAACAAGAATCTTACATGGATAAGAAAAGTCCTTTGAGTTTTCCTCCAATGGCATTCAACAGTTTTTTACTGGTGTCCTCGCTGCGTTTCTTTGACTTCTTCTTCTTCTTTTTGGGTTCTTTCTGTTTAGTGTCTGTGAAAGAATTGTTTATATATATTTCAAAATAACGTTACACATAACAAGTACAGGTTCAGGTGACTCAGTACAATCTAACACACATAATATTTTAGGTATTTAGGTATTTTAAATATATATGTATATAATAATCATTTATTCCAACAGACCTTTTTCCGACTGTTTTTTCTTGCGGAAGCGAAGGAAAAGACTCTTCTTCTTTCCATCCTCCTTTACTGTATCAAGGGTTTCTGTGGTATCTGTTTGTATGTTGGGCTCTGGGTCAGACTGTATTTCAGCATCAGTCGGTGTTTCTGTCGATGGTGTCACTGACAGCACCTCCGTGTCGGGCTCTGGCTGTGCTCGGCTGTCCTCTTCATCTGAGAGCTGAAAGACTTTCTCGTCTCTTTCATTCTTGTTCTTCTCATCAGATGAAAGATTGCTCTTCTCTTCCAGAGAGCCCTTTTGGTCCCAGAGACCATAACGCTGAGAGAGGCAAAGGGGGAAAAAAAAGTATATGACGAACAAACTAGATGCCAAGTCATAATATAAGAAAAAAGGTGTTTGTAGATTATAAGTCTTCACAGAAACTACATCGTTATGGTACCATAAGACTGATTCTGAATTCCATGTAGAAGGCACCCTAATGTGTCAACACTGGATTTTCTTTTAAAGTTAGACATGCAAAGTTAACCTCCATACCAATTCAATTCTTCTGAAAGATTTTAAATGCTTTTAACTCTGATTCTAAGGTAAGCATCTGAAGAGTTCAACTAGTCTAGGCTTGTTTTTTGAGTAGGCTAGACTGAATACCTGGAGAAGTGACCGGTGAAAGAAGAGGACCAACAGCTGAAGCAAATCATAACGAATGTAGTTGTCAGTTTTCTCCAGTCCCAGGATGCGTGGAGGGAAGAATGGCTTGTCCTCATTTAACTTCAGCTCATACTCAGTATTCCACGGGAAGAAGCCAAACTGAAACAGGTATTTGACCACCACCATGACCTGTGGAAAACACAACAGGCCAGAGACACACAACAGGTTATTACTGATCCACCCACAACTGTTTTGCAAAGTTTTAAAGCTTTATTTTACTGTATATAGAAAACTATCTTCTGCTGGAAAGCGACAGGCCATACCACCTTAAAGGATTAGTTCACTTCCAGAACAAAAATTTACAGATCATTTACTCACCTCCATGTCATCCAAGATGTTAATGTCTTTTTTTTTTTTTTTTCAGTCGTAAAGAAATTGTGGGGCTTTTTTTAGGATTTCTCTCCATATAGTGGATTTCTATGATGCCTGTGAGTTTGAACCTACAAAAGCTTCAAAAGGCTCTTCCCAGCCGAGAAGGGTCTTATCTAGTGAATCGATTGGTTATTTTCTTAAAAAAAAACAAAAAAAACAATTTAGATACTTTTTAACCTCAAATGCTCGTCTTGTTTAGCTCTGCAATGCGCATGCATGCTCTGTGCAATCCGGTTCAACACAGTTAGGGTATGTCGAAAACTCCCATCTCATATTCTTCAAAATTATCCTACATCGCTGCAGAAGTAGCAACCCAGTGTTTACAAAGTGAACGTGCAAATAAGGTCAAACGCCCTTTACAAAAAAAAAAAAAAAAAACTTAAAACAGTGATTAAAACTTAAAACAGACAGAATTTTGAAGTTTTTCGACATACCCTAACTGTCTTGACCTGAAGTGAACAGAGAAAGCATGCGCATTGCAGAGCTACACGAGATGAGCATTTGTGGTTAAAAAGTGTATAAATTGTACTTTTTTTTTTTGGAAAAAAAATTGTTTTCCTTTCGAAAAACTGTTTCTTCCTTTGAAGCCGCATTTAAACTGCATTTTGAAAGTTCAAATTCACGGGCACCATAAAAGTCCACTATATGGAAAACATATATTTGATACATACTATATTTGATAAACAAAGACCTCTAAATGTTCAACATGATGTAAACTTTGCTGAAAAAAATTGTTGTACACAATGTCTTCTGTCATCGATAGTTTATACTTTCTTTAGCAAGTAAATGACTTTTAGTGTCTTTTTGCTTTTGATGTCCTTTTAGTTTTTATAAAGTAAACATAAGAATAACTTTTATATTGTTAGCCACATTTCAAGATGAACACTTACTGGACTGAAACACTTTAAGTTTACTTGACTATCCATTTATTCAAAAGAAAAAAAAAAAACATGCAAACATATGCATTTCTATTTTAAAATGTTTTTATGTAACAATTTTATTTTTATATTTTGTCTACACTTTTAATAAGCAGTCCTTTTCTGACTATTTTTTCATATGTCAAGCTTTACAGGGTCAGTCAAGCTGTTTTTGAAACATAGCAGTTGGTTTATTTCTGGCTCAAGGTGGTCACCAGCCTTATACAACTTGACCAAAATATGCCACTAGGTTAACCTCGGCCCCACTAGCTCGTGGTCCAAATGCAGGGCTCTACAGTGCGACCATCGCATTTGCGACTGAAAAGTACTGTGTGCGACTATGAAAAAATATTTAGGAGCACCATGTGCGACTGGCCCGATCAGCATCTATGTGTTTGTGCCAAAGGGAGCTTCAAAGGTTTCTATGTGTTTTTGCAACATTGAGTAATGTATCACAGACATATCTTATGAATCCTTTCATAAACAAAGTGTAGAGAGAGTGTAAATATAGATTCATTGTGCAGTGTAGAGAGCTTCATTGCTTATATTGGAACTTATATTGTGAGATTGCGGTGAACTAAGATGAGTGACAGCTTTTAATGAATTTTAAGGGAGTTTGTAAATGAGATATTGATTTAATACAACAGTTAAATAAACAAGAAGTAAACATTAAGTGACTTACATTTTCTGATTATAACACCATTGCTTGAGCTCTATTTCATCATCAAAAATAGTCTGTAACAAGCAGTGTTTCGTTTATGAATGAACATGTGTTTTTAAATGTATCTAGTGAGTCAATGATTCAATTTCCCATTTATAAAAACAGTCACTTGCTTTATTCCTGAATGAATCAGCCGTCCAAATGAATCAAATGCATGATAAGATTTCGTAATTAAATCAGTGACTGGCACAGTAAAGTATCTTTAAAGTATCTTTTCAGTTATTTAAATCATGTAATATTTCTGTATTCAAAATGTTATACTTAAAACATTAATCTCAACATGAATTTATAAATTTAATTGCACTTATGCCACCTCTGACCGTCATTAAACATATGAAAATACACCTACAAGCCACTTTTGTGTTCTTCTAAGTCACCTCTGTAGTGCAAATTAATTTTGTTAATACTGACTGAATTTGATTGGTAACTTATTCTACTTGTTCTTATTCTGTTGTTTTAATTAGAAATTTTAAAAAGCTTAAAAAAAAATTGACATAAAAGGTGACATACTTTTAATTAAGTAATAAACTCCCCTGTAAATCACTTTACGGAGTCAAATATCACCCCGTAATGGGAAGGCTAATTTTTGATCAGATTTTTTAAATACTGATTAGAAGGTGCTCCTAAAATTTTGACTGTGCTCCTAAAAGGAAAAGTAAGCGTAGAGCCTTGAAATGGTCCACCACCTACACCAGCATAACCAGCTAGTTATTAAATCTAACTCACCCAAGTATGATTTGTCAATAGAACAGAAATAAAGGTTAAAATGGCATTTCTGCCCAAAAAAAAATCTGGATAGGACAATGGAGATATGGCAGGAAGCAAGTGGGAGAGAGAAAGGGGAAGGGATCAGAAATGGTCCAGTAGCTGCGATTCGACCTCGGGACACCCAAAGTGCAACTATAGGTCAAGGCAATCAGTGCCGACAAAATGTTTAGTTTTTAAAGGTAGCTAAAATAATGTTTTATACTGTATAAAATAAAACTATCATCATGTACAAAGCAAAAAAAAAAAAAATCATGAAGAGACCATGATGATAATATAATGAGCATTATATTAACATTTTAATTATTATTTTTTATTATCTGAAACATATCTAATTCAAATCCCAAAAGAAATGTTACAAAGGCATTGTCTATTCTTCCCACCTCTGTATAGATGATGGCCGTCATCCAGAACCTCTTGGAAGGTCGTGGCACAGACAGCATTGCCCAGAGAAAGACGAGAATTGGCAGCACCAGTGAGATGACAGAGGCTGTCACCAGGTTATTGAGCACGATAACGAAATAACAGACCAGCTCAGAGTGGGCCGCCAGAACATTATAGAGCGCAAAGAGCAGCTTCAGCAAACGGTTCTGAGATGAGTAGAACTCACGACTCTGTATCAACTCCTCAACAATGAACGGCCTGAAACAGAGAATACAGAGACGATAACTAAACAGCGAAAGAAAACATTTGATGCTGAACTTAGACATTTATTTTGATTTTAATGATACAAAACTGTGCGTAAAGGCAAACATTCTAATTAAAATGAGATTAAAATGTATTTCTAAAGCACTTTAAAAACGTCAGAGAATGCCAAAGTGCTGTACAGTTAAAAGAAGCCATTAAGAAGACATGGTTCTAAAAGGTTCTCTCAAACATACTATTTCTAACTCCAGACATGTTTTCTTAAGTTTCACTCTTTAATAATGGCAGTAATCATACAGTCATGTCATATAAAAGCAGCTGAAAGCAGCACCTCTCTGAGAGCAGTTCACTTGCAGTTCTGGAGCGCCGAGGGCAGTGGGTGTGTTGGCTGTAAAAAGGTTCTGTATCAAGCTCTAATGTGAGTTCGGAGGATAGAGTTGTGCTGCTGAAGTCACGGGCCTTTGGAAAACCACCCAGTGTTTCCAGCTCAACCACACTGCAAAACAAATGGGACGTTTGGTCGTAACTGACAGAAACAAAATATATAAAAAAGACATGGCTTCCTGTGGCATCCCGCTGGATATCCCACACTGAAATATCATTGGTCCAAAATCCTTTCCTACTTTATCATCAAGTACTGTACTGTACATTCTAATTAGCTGTGACTGTGGTGTCGCAAATAATTTTTGCTTTCATTACAGACATGTCATGTCATGTCATGTCATGTCTAGTTAGAACACGGCATTACAATCACCATAAAAAATATCTAATCGAACATCCAAAAGGAAATGTTTTAAAAGACTTAGACCACCTAGAAAATCTGTGATTTAAAACCTAATTTAAAATTGGAAATAATCAGAAAGTTTTATTATTTTGCAAAGTTTAAAATGCATGTTAAGAACGCACTGCAAAAAAAAAAAAAAATAAAAAAAAAAAAAGGCTTGTTATTTATTATTTTTGTCTGGTTTCTAGTAAAAATACCTAAAAATTCTTAAGTTAAGATGCATTTACAAGATAAGCAAAATACTAAAAAAGGTAAAATACTCTTATCCTACTGGAAGATAATTTTACTTCTTTTAAGCAAAATGCACTTAATTTAGTTTCTTTCCACTCATTTTGCTTATCCAGTACAGTTTTATGTAAAGGTTTGGGAAACCCTTGCAGAATCTGTAAAAATGTGAATAATTTTAACAAAATAAGAGCAATCATTCAAAATGCATGCTATTTTTTATTTAGTACTGTCTTGAGTAAGATATTTTACATAAAAGTTACATAAAATGTTTACATATAGTCCACAAGACAAAAAATTGCTGAAATTATTAAAATAACCCCCTGCAAAAGTTTGGAAACTCTTGGTTCTTAATACTATGTGTTGTTACCTGGATAATCTATGACTGTTTTGTCTTGTGATGGTTGTTCATGAGTCCTTTGTTTGTTCTGAACAGTTAAACTGAGCACTGTTCTTCAGAAAAAGATCTTTGTTAAAATTATTCACATTTTCACAGATTCTGCAAGGGGTTTCCAAATTTTTGCATAAAATTGTAAATGCTTCTTAAATTTTTGAATATATTTTGACTAGAAACGAGACAAAAATACTTAGTAAGATAAGCCTTTTTTGCAGTGATTTAGTTCTTAATTATTGATTATTATTTGTGCTCCGTTAATAATCGTTTTTTTTTTTTTTATGTCAATGTTGAAAACAGCTTTATATTTTTGTGGAAACTGATCCATTTTTTCTTTAACGAATATAAAGTTCATGAACAGCATTTATTTGAAACAGAAATCTGTTGTAACATTAGAAATGTCACTTAAACCTTAATTACACCAAACCTTTGAACTGTAGTGTATCATGGTTTCTACAAAGATATTAAGCAGCAAAATGGTTTTCAACATTGTTAATAATAAGAAATGTTTCTTGAACACTTGAACACAATTTCTGAAGGATAATGTGACACTAAAGACTGGAGTAATGCTGCTGAAAATCCACCTTTTTAAAATGTATTCAAATAGAAAACGGCTATAACATTAATACATTATTAACAGAAAACAGTTATTACATTTCAAAATGTAATAATATTTTACAATATTACTTTTTTGGGATCAACTCCAGCCTTGGTAAGCATAAGAGATTTTTAAAAACACTTCAAAATCATAATCATTCATTTTGACCGGTAGTGAACGATGAAGAAGAAATATTCTGGAAAAAGATCCTTGAAAATTACCAGGTCATTATAACAAAAAGTCCGATAACAAAAGGTCATTTTTTGTCTTATGTACACATCTATGTAAGAAAACTGGCTGCTGGGTAGGTCAGACTCACTTGACGTTACTGTTTAAGCGAACGTTGTCTGTGTCAGTTTCATCAAGACATGTCTCAACGGTGATATTCTCACTGTCCTGAGATATCTGATCATCCATGGGCTCTCTAGAGGGTCTCTGTGGATGGCACAATATTTGTGAGAACAATGTCAACAACGCATTGGGAATTGTGTTTTCGAGTGAGTTGCCCACCTGGCTGACGTTGTGAATAAAGAGGTAGCGCTCCTCAGAGAGGACCATTGAAGTGTCTACATACTGCTTGGTGAGCAAATTCAGCCACATAGTGAATCCGTCCACCATGGCCAGGAAAAGCACCCACAGGAACTTCAGTATGTCCAGAATCCGCTGCACTATATCACTGCCAGTGGCCTGAGATGCTGTAAAATCAGAATGATCCAGTGGGATGTTATGTGAAATTCACTGCACCCTCAAAAATTAACAAAATCCTTTCTTCCAAGTATACCTGAAACTGATTCAAATGTAGAATCTTATATATAGACTACAGAAAGCAAGGTAATGTGCCTCAACTTGACCATTTCAGTGCACTTTTAGCAGTCAGACAGATATGTTCTATGCAATTGTTTTATAGAGGGCAACAAGATACAATTCTAATTTCAACACTATTTTGTCTTCAGACATAGTTCTTTATAACAAAATAGGTATCATCTGTATACAAAGTGACCATCATTTGGTTTTTGATCACTAAAAATGGGTAATATTCAACAATCTGGAGCCACATTGAGATCCCCATATCTCTGGGACTGAACGATGGAAGTTAACATTCCAAAAGAAAAGTTTATTAACTATTAACTAGAATCTAAAATCACATTGTGACATCTTTAAGACATCTTGAGTTAGAGGCACACAAACTTTAGAAAAAGAATATTTATGGCACTCAGATATGTTCAGTGCAGTTTTCTTGACAAAAGGAAATGAGATGTATCTCTAGTTTCAACATTATTTGCTCTTCAGACATTCCTCTTTAAAAGAAACGAAGTATCGCCAACTGACCCACATTTGGTTTTTGACCACTGAAAATGTGTACAATTTAACAGTTTACTAGGGATGCACCGATACCACTTTTTCCAGTACTCGCCCGATACCGATACTTTTATTTTTGGTACCTGCCGATTCCGAGTACCGATACAGATACCGATATTTTTCTGTGTAACCAGTAAATTTGTAAAATATTGCGTACCGAAACTAAAATAATATAATATGGTTAATGTTAGTTGCTTAACTTCATTTATCAAATAGATAGTCAAACCAAAATTTATTCAGATACCTTTTCTCACATTATCAGACAACATTTTTCACATTATCACATTATCATAAACTGTGTCCTGCACCCACTACAAAAAAAAAAAAAAAAGAAAAAAAAAAAAGAAAAAATTAGGTGGTGTATATCTGTTGTCTGAATAATTTTTGGTTTGGCTATATACCCCTTAGTTATTTTTATTTTTACACTTAATTATGCCCATTAAAATGTGTTTTGTTACTTTCACTCTTCAATTTATTTATTTATTTATTTATTTGCTCTATGGTACATCATCTTTAATTTAATGGCATTAAACTGCTCCACTGCAGCGGCTCAGTACTGTAATCACGCGTTTTGTTGTAATATTGTAGGGAACCACTCTGTCATGAATCTCCCAACTCTGATATTTTCTGAAATATAAGTTGCGTTTTTTCATCTGAAACATGCTGCTATTGGGGCTACAATCTAAAGAGACACAAATAATGCAGAAACACTCATGAAGCAAGCAAAACAGGCCCTCAAGTACAGTACAGCCTAGCACATTTCACACAGACTGCTAGTTTCACTTTCGCCGTACATTCGTGTATGTTTAAGGTTTAAAATAAATGATCTTTTATAGTGAATACCCCTGTACATTTTGTTTTATATTTACGAATTTTAAGTGAGCGAATATCAATAAAGATCACGCAACAAAAGTGCGCGCTCTGTCGCTTTCTCTTTGTCTCTCTCTCTCTCTCTACCGTTAAATAACTTGTGCATTGCTTTACTTACTTGTTTTTGACATATCTGACCGAACTACAAATGTTCCAGTGATGTCAAGGCGCGATCTTAACTCGACAAGCACGCACATCTTTGCTGCTGCGCGCTCAATCCACTCTGCGTGCTTTGCCTATCACCAGCTATACAGGCATTAATACTGAATGTTTAACATTATATTACTTGCATACATATACTTTGTAGACATTCTTAAACTCGAATGACTCTATTCTGCTGTCTGTTGTTCTGTTGTCCGTGTTTCTTTACCTGAATACCCACTTGTCACATGCTGTGCAGTATCGGCGTTTGGTATCGGGGCATTTAACGAGTACGAGTACAGGGGCTTAGTATTGGGCCCTATGCAACATGCAACAAAGATTACTAAGTTCAACAGATTTTACTAGCAGACCTACCAATCTCTGTGTAAAAATAACATTATGATGGTGCCATCTTTCTGAAGTCATTTTTACCCCCCTGTAATTTGACTCTGAATCTCAGGTGAAAATTGCCATTTTGACCCCCCTCTACAAAACAGCGGGTTACTCAGTAAATATTCATCCACAGCATTTAAGATTTTGGCTTTCATCACTCTACATGTCCATCTTTCCTCAGAAAAAATATTGATTCGACAGAATGACCCTATTTATTTTACATTTATTCCTCATTCAGAGCTTACTTACCCACATCCTCTCCTTCTTGAACCTCCTCCACTTCTTTGGAACTGCCATCAAAAACTGCTTCACCCTCGTCAGCATTATCTGACAACCACCAAGAGAAACAGACAACTCAATATTCCATTGTAATATGATGAAGTCTGCAGCTGACTGCTTTGTTTCTTTGTACGTGTATTATACTGCATGTTTCATATGCATATAGGTCATGTTTAACCTGTAGCCTGAGAGGTTTGTTGTTTCTTTGCTTCCTCTCCCTGCTCTCTCTGCCTCTGCTGACGGTCTTTCAGAGCGTCTTTTGCGCTGGTGACCCAAGCCTGGTATGCCAGCTGTGGAAAACAGTTTAGACACACAAACTTTACATACTTATCCCTATAAAACTGCCTTACCAAACACAGACCAGAGCACAGAGAACAAACTCAATACAAAGCATGTCACCTGAAAGGCAGTCTGTTTACGAGGTTTCTTTTCCTCCTCAATGGATTCATCTTCCTCTCCGCTGTCAGACTCAAACAAGTAGTATTCCCCAGAATGCAACACTAAAACAAAAATATACACTCATACTTGAACTCTGACAGCAATTCTGTATTCTGAATCATGTGCTTTCTTTCCTGAAAATGTGTTTAAACCCCTACATGATGTGCTCTACAGTGGTCATTATAGTTATTCTCAAAGCAACATTATCATTTTTTTTAGTTTAACTTGAAATTCTAAGCTTGATATTCTGTGGGATGGTAAAGTAGCTGATGGTGAGTATACCAGTCGCATGGTCTATCCAAGGATATTGCCACCCTTTGGACTTCGATTTGGACCTCTCCTTCTTCTGTTCTTTGGAGTCTGTCAGGTACGTAAGGGATGTACAGTATGACTGAAGCAGTGACACAACTGCACACTCACAACTTGCATGTACAGAAAACCTTCTTGATCTTCATGAAAGTCATTCAAAAATCTGTCATTATTTTCTCACAACGTCCTAAACATACCTTTTCTTGTTAAAAGACTATGCAAAATAACAACTAAAAAATCTGTTATAATTATCTCATTCGAAACCTTTTTGACTTGTATCTTCTGTGAAACACACAAGAAGAAGTCTTAAAGTAGTTCACATTAGGCGCGTTTCCATTACAGATTTGCGCAAAACTTTGGCGATATTTTATAAAAATTGATAAAAAAAGTATTGCGAAATGACAATGTCTCCATTAACTGATGTTATGCGACTAAAACGTAATTTGTTCCTCTCGCGTTAAGTCATGGCAATGGATTTTGGTGGGATTTGGATGGATTTTGGCTTTATTTGATCGAAAGAGGTGTATGGATGTATCTTTACAGAAGCAGCGCATAACATAGTATAAACATAACATCAGCTCTGGTGACCGTGTCGGAGCTTATGCATGCCGCAGATGGGTGCAGCGTACACAGTCTAAGCATTAATATCAGGGAAAGCCCCTTATACTTGAGAACGGGTATGTATGAAGTGTTTCTTTGAGTTTATAGTACATTGACATATGACTTTTTACATGTGCTATGTGACCTGTAAACGCGAAAAAGCCGTTTCCATTGCAGTTTTGCGAAATGTTCCTTTTTTGAATTGCCTGAGAAACCACCTCATGCGAGTGTAAAAACTTTTTTGCGATATATGGGAGTTTTTGTGAGATTGGCTCGTTTTCATTAGACATATTTTCAATTCGCAATTTAAAGTTGCGCATCTTGAAGGGTAATGGAAACGCGCCTACCATTCTTCAGTACAACGACAGTATTACTGCTAAGTATAAATGAAATTTGAAAGTGATTGCAGATGAAAAGAATGTCATATAGATTTGTATCAACATGAGGGTGAGTAAAGTGACAGAATTTTCATACACTCATGGCCAAAAATATCGGCACCCTTGCAATTCTGTCAGAAAATGCAACCCTTTTCTCAGAAAATTGTTGCAATTGCAAATGTTTTGGTACTCACATGTTTATTTCTTTTTTTTGTTTGCATTGAAACAACACAAAACAACTGAGAAGAAAAGTCAAATCTCATACAATTTAACACAGATCCAAAAAAAATGCACTGGACAAAATTATTGGCACCCTTAACTTAATATTTGGTAGCACCCCCTTCGGAAAAAATAACTGAAACCAATCGCTCCCTGTAACCATGAATAATGAGTTTCTTACACCTCTCTACTGGAATTTTGGACCACTCTTCTTTTGCAAGTTGCAAATTGCTCCAGGTCATTCAGATTTAAAGGATGCTTCTTTGAGATCTCTCCACAGGTGTTCTATGGGATTCAGATCTGGACTCATTGTGATGCAGCTTTCTGACACTGGCCACTACGTTGCGCCCCAAAATTCTTTGGTAATCATCAGATTTCATGACACCATTCACACAGTCAAGGCATCCAGTGCTAAAAGCAGCAAAGCAACCCCAACACATCTTTGAATCTCCACCATGTTTGACTGTAGGGACTGTGTTCTTTTCTTTGAAGGCCTCAAAGTACCCTGTGTCTGCAGATCAGCTTGAATTTGTTTGGAATTTAATCAGGGTTCTTTAGCCACCATTCAAACAATCCTTTGTTGTAATTTTTCATTAATTTTGCTTCCATCCAAATCCAGGGAGGTTAGCTACAGTGCCATGGGCTGTAAACCTCTTGATGATATTGCACACAGTGCACACAGGAACATTAAGATCTCTGGAGGTGGACTTGTAACTTTGAGATTGTCTATGTTTTTCCACATTTTTTTCTCTCAAATCCACAGACAACTCTTTACACTTCTTTCTTTTCTCCATGCTCAGTGTGACACACAACACAAAGGTTGAGTCAACTTTTCTCCATTTTAACTGGTTGCAAGTGTGATTACTATATTGCCCACATCTGTTACTTGCCACAGGTGTGTCTAAATACAAATTAGAGGAGCATCACATGCTTGAAAAGGAATTATTTCTTATAATTTTGACAAGGTGCCAATCATTTTGCCCAGTCCATTTTTAAGTACTGTGTGAAATTGTATCTCTGTTTTTTGTGTTGTTGCAGTGCAAACAAAAACAATAAGCACATGAATACCAAAACATTTGCATTGGAATAATTTTCTTAGAGAAGTGTTGAATTTTCTGACAGAATTGCAAGAGTGCCAATATTTTTGGCCAGGACTGTATGTGGGTAAACCAGCATTTTAAATGTTATTGCTAATTTGATAATGCTTTTAGCCACTTATAAGAGTAAAGTACAAAAGTGTTTAATGCACTTTACCATATTAAAATCTATTCTAGAGAATTCCACAGATTTCTACACACAATCAGAGCCACATCAATTAAGCATAGTTATTTCAAACCACAGCTGATCAAAGTAAAATTAATTTTTAAATAGTAATGCATTTGTACCTGATGGCTGCTCCTCTGTATCTGTATTTTTACGTCCTTCTTTATACTTCTGCTGTTTGTCACGTATGCGTTTCATCCTGAGGAAACATAAAGATTGAACAATTGACTAGCCTAGACTACACTTTTTTTGGATTATGGCAAAAAAGGACAAAGTCTTAACTCACGATTCCTTTAGCTGCTGAATTGATTTCTTCTCTGCCTGCTGATAGAAATGCATGTTCTTTATAATGCTGGCTCGGAACAGCTCGAAACCCCTAAAGCACACACACACACACACACACACACAAAGCAAACATACATGAAATATCAGGCAAGAAAGTTAACTTCATGTGTAAGAAATTCCCTAAATTATTCACAAAATCACTGCTTTTTGTTGTATTTAACCACTCAAATGTTGAACTTAATACTTTGCAACACAAGTGCAACACAATGGCAGTTAAAGTTAGACTTCAGGATGGGAACCTTTGAATTCAGCTTGGCCTAGATGCATTTAGGATGCCAAACGAACATGGTAGCCTCCAGGGAGACGTTCGCAGGTAAAGATAAACATTCAAGCTTAATTAATAATTTCATAACAATAACTAATAATAAATAATATTTTATTTGCACAGATGGTCAAATTAATTTATCTGTAAATAATCGATTACTTGCAATAAAGCTGCTAGCATTGCCATTTTGTTTCTTTATACGCAACTTTAGAGAAGCTCCTGCAGACAGCAGGAGACTGGGGTCATAAGTCATATATTTCAAGCAGGAATTTCTCATACCTCACTTTGAATGGAATGTATGAAATAACTGCCCCTCCTGATTTGTCCAGGAGGGGGCACACTTACCGAGAGGCCTGTCGCGCTGTTGCTTGAAGATCTGCAGATACATGCACGAAATAAAAACTGAGGAAGACTCTCCTCTGTAGCAAGAGGAAGAAGAAACAGATACTGTCCCAGATGATGCCAGCCTCTTCCACAGGCAGAGAACAGTCTTTATCACACACTGAATTAGCTGAGGAAGAAACACATACACATAAAAATGATTACATCTTACTGCGAATGCCTAGCAATACAAGAAAAAAAAATACTTTTAATATAAATCTTAATATCTCACAGTAAATTCAATTTAAGTCAGGCAAATTTAACTTGTGTTCTGATCGGTCAATTACCACACTAAGCAGCCAAATATTTTTACATAACATCTGCTAGACTTGATATTTCCGTGTTGGCCGTGAGAACATAACAGCACTTCTGTGTCTCTTAAAACACTTTGCACTCTCTTTTTATATAAACACAGTTTGGTATAGTTAAAGGGATAGTTCACCCAAAAAAAATGAAATATCATTAATTTCTCATGCTCATGTTGTTCCAAACCTTTAAGAACTTCATTTATCTTCAGAACATAAATAAAGACATTTTTGATGAAATCTGAGGGCTTTCTGAGCCTACATAGGGCCAGAAAGGTAGTAGAGATATTGTTAAAATACTCCATGTGACATCAGTGGTTCAACCGTAATGTTATAAAGCTACAAAAATACTTTTTTGTGCCCAAATAAAACAAAAATAACAAATTTATTCGACAATTTCTTCTCTTCTGTGTCAGTCTTCGAAAATATCTTACTTTGTGTTCCGAAGACGAACAAAGGTCTTACAGGTTTGGAACAAGACGTGGGTGAGTAATTAATGACAGAATTTTCATTTTTGGGTGAACTGTACCTTTGATTGCCACCATCTTGTGGTCCTTACTTAGATTTATCTTTTTTTTTTTTTTTTACTACAGACAAAAACAGAGAATTTTGTAGTTTTTATGTAAAATAATAATATAACAATGTACTTTGACAACAAAGATAAGGAGGAGGTGCATTGTGAGAAAAAAAAGGACAACCCAGCAGTAGTGTAAAACTTACGGTCATAGTAGCCTTTGACTGTGCACACTAGACTGAAGAGCTGAATTACCCAGCAGAAGTTTTTCCGCATCTCCAACACAAACACACAGGCCAGGATCTAACACAACAACAGGGCTGTTGTAAGAAAGCTGTTGTCTTTGTAGCTGTTTGCACATTACGTGGTTTATGATCAGTCAGTGTAGTTAACTACTCAATGAAAGACTGCTCACTCACAGACAGGATGTTCTTGGAAATGATCACAGCCACATTGTACATGATCAGACAGTCCCACATGACCAGACGTGTACGTGATGGCTTGATCAGCAGCCGTGTGCCGAAGAGCAGGAAGAAGAAGCAGGCCATAAGATAACCCAACCCGAACACACTAATCCGTGTTGCTCCGGTCACAAACACCACCGAGAGCACAAACCAAAACATGTAGCGAAACACCAGCACCTTTGCCATGTCCAGATAGGACCTTCAATACACAGAGAGAGACATACAAATTAATGACGCAAATAGTCCCTAAACATTGTAAAAATATAACAGTCTAGTTGTTGTAGAGTAATTTTTACAATTAAAGGATTAGTTCACTTCAAGAAACATCATTTCTTATCGACTGAAGAAAGAAAGACATGAACATCTTGGATGACAAGGGGGTGAGTAAATTATCTGTCAATTTTTGTTCTGGGAGTGAACTACTCTTTTAATTATCTATAGAACAGTTTCTTTATCATAATACTCTCATTATTGTTTATAAACCAATAAGCCATATTAAAGTAATATGAAAATGAAAACAGTCTGAAATTTTATCACCCTTTGCCATCCAAGATGCAGATGAATTGTTTCTTCATCGAAACAGATTTGGAGAAATTTAGCATTTCATCACTTGCTCACCAACAGATGGCCTGTAGTGAATGGGTGTCATCAAAATGAGAATTCATACAGCTGATAAAAACACCCTAATTCAACTCCAGTCCATTAATTAGCATATTTTAAAGTGAAAAGCTCTGTCCATCAAGATTCTTGCTAAAATACAAGCTCTCTATTCATAACATTTTCCAGTGAAAAAGTTGTGTTGTCAGAATCAGGAGAGAAATATGCACAGATCAAGCACCATTTACAAGCAAAAACAGTTTAGAACAGTTCTAAAAGAGTATGTCACTGGATCTTTCTGAGAAGACAAAAGGGGATAGATTTTTTCACTGAAGGAAGGCTTATTACAGATTTTAGCCAGAAGCAACAGTTTTAAGTTAAAACACATTAATGATGGGTTTCTTTCTTGAACACACACACAGAGGGTCCAATACTGGAAAAACTGAGGATGAGTACATTTTCTGAACTATTCCCTTAAAGCTCTTTTTGCACTAGACCTACAACAAGTTAAGCTGTTTTGATTTCTCATTCTTTACTAAAGTACACACAATGTGTTACCTGCAGTTGATGAAGTTTGGTGCTGGGTTAAAGGGCATATCCTCCATGGGGTCAGGTTTGTCTTTGTTCTCTCCTCCCATGACCATCCACTCTTCCTTTTTCTCATTTTCAAACACAGTCCACTGCTGGGAGGCACACATCAGCAAAAGGAAGTCCGCTGCAACACATTTGATGTATTTTGGAGGGGCCTCAGAATTCATAAATCGCTAATGGTAAATAACCAGAAGTATAACAGTGCAGTAACTCTGAAACTACATGCATTACAAGATTGAAATAATATGATAAAAGTGACCATTTTGCAACATTAAGAAGCATTTTTGAACAGCTAAAAAAGTTGGAAAAGGCTGACATTGTTAAAAATAGCTGTGCCTACCCCTACGTTAAAAAAATGTGAATTTGCCCCTAAAACTATTTTTACAGCCTCACCTAAAATTAATTCAGGTTACTGTATTAGATAACAATCTATGTTTTAATGGTATTTAGGTTTTAAATGATAAAACAACAGATATACTTTTCAGGACTAATAGATAGTTGACTGAAAAGGCATTGTTTTTAAAAAAAAAATAAATAAAAAAATAATAATAATAATAAAAAAAAAATTGTTAGCAGATGCCACTTGGTTTTATATTTTAATGTAATGTAGCATAACGGGTGTGTAATTATATTGCTGTTCTGTTGGTTGTTCAGTTGAAGGTGTCACTTACATATGAGGTTCCTGGAGTTGGGGATGGTGTAGAAGTCAGGTAAGTAGATCCATTTAACCAGAGCTGAATGGATAGTTACAGAGGTTCTCCATCTCCAAGGGTAATCTATAGTCATGTGAAACCAGTCAGGTTACTAGAGTCCGGTCACTTACCAAGAACTTGTACTAATATTAAGCAGCATAGACACCCTTATGAAAATTAACTATGGTTTTACTACAAATAAACCAATAAAAAAAAAAAAAAAAGAAAAACGTTACTACAGTTAAACCATGGTAACCACAGATTAACCATGATATTTGTAGTAAAACTGTGGTTATACAAACAGTATACTTAATAATATAATTAAGAAATATACTTAAAAACAAGTTTGTTACACTTTTACTACAATAAAATCCATAGTTATTTTTCTTAAGGGCACGCATGATGTATTCTAGTAATTAATCTATGGTAATTGTTGGTGACTGTACACATACATCAGACAGCTGTTGCATCGTGCTTTGCTGTTACACAACATGATTATGATGTAGGGTTAGCCTAAACTAGGCTAAGGTGGAGTTTAGCTGGCTGACTAACACTAGTTTTGGGTCAAATAAAGTCAAGTCAAATTTATTTGTTTACTGCTTTTCACAACACACACTGTTTCAAAGGTTTACACAAAAACATCATGTTAATGTTTATAATATCCTAACGCATTATTGTTACATTCAGCAGGGTGAAAATAGCCTCATGGGCAGCGCACCGACATATAGCACTGCTGCAGCTCAAGTGTCCCGAGCTTGTGGACCTTTCCCGATCCCATCCCAATCTCTCTCTCCCACTTTGCTTCCTGTCTACATACTGTCATATCAGAATAACGGCAAACATCTGGCAAACAGCAAAAATGCAGATAAAGTTGGACATGCAATTTTTTAATTTTGCAATTAAAAAAAAAAAAAAAAAGGCATTTGAGATTTACTACCATTTATAAATCTCTTTTATGCATTTAAGATTTTCTGTCTAGTATATATCACTTTAGGTAAGTGCACTGAATGTATCTCTATAATATGTGACCCTGGACAGCAAAACCAGTCATAAGTAACACAGGTATATTTGTAGCAATAGTCAACAATACATTACATGCGTCAAAATTGTTGATTATATTTTTTTGCCAAATCATTAGGATATTAAGGTTTTTTTTTTAGGATATTAAGTTTTTCCTACCGTAAATATTTCAAAACTTAATTTTTGATTAGTAATATGCATTGCTAAGAACTTAATTTGCTCAACTTTTTGATTTCCTTAATATTTAGATTTGTTTGCATCCTCAGATTCCAGATTTTCAAATAACTGTAACATGGCCAAATATTGTTCTATCCTAACAAACCACACATCAATGCTGAAAGCTTATTTATTCAGATGATATATAAATCTCAGTTTAAAAAAAAATATATATATTATATATATATATATATATATATATATATAGAGAGAGAGAGAGAGAGAGAGAGAGAGAGAGAGAGAGAGAGAGAGAGAGAGAGAGAGCTGTGTAAAAACAGTATATATTTTACGACAAAATAATAATCAAGGAGTTGAGATTTGCTATAGAGTACGTCACTTAACGTGAGTGTACCGTGTGTATCCGAGTAAGATTGAATATAATAGTTGTATAAATTGATATTAATTAATAATTTGTTAAATAAATTGAGTTAGAGGGGTTTGGACACTCATTAAGCAGGGGAAGTTGAGAGACCAGCAGCCCAACAGCTTCAACTCAGCCGTTAAAAACAGTTCATCTTTTAAAAATGTGTCTCAAGAGCCTTGTTTTCTGTTCTGTTTCATTGCCAGATGTTGAACCTTTTTAAACCAAGAACCCTTGTGTAAATGTCCAAAGCAAAACAAGGCTGTGCAACCCATATATTCATTTAATGTTAGACAAAAATGATTGCTGTTACAGTGATATGGTGATACTAATATTCAGCCAGACATCACTATTGTTTTGAATAGAGTGGCAGACTCACCTATACAGAGGGCAGGAGGAATGCCCACACACAGAACATACTGGTATATCATGAAGACAACCAGAAACAGGCAGTACTTTGACCAGATCTTGGCTATGGCTCCTCTGCGCCGCTGCACCATGATGGCCACCAACCAACAGCCGTGGACGATAACTACAAAGTTCATACGCTGGCCAATAACATTCACAGTCATGAGGAAGCAGATCTAGAGGTGAAAGTGATGCACAAGTTATCATTAGATTTAACATTTGTGTTTCGATAGCAACTAATATTGGAGTCATTCTATAATTAGGGGTACATGTCATGTCCATGGACTCTATTATCAATTTTACCAACATGTCACTTCAAGCAATGATCACTTTTATATCAGGGGACATTTCTAATTAATTTAATACAAAAATCCAACAGATACCTATCTTTTATCTTGCAAAAATGGCATATTCTGTATTGGAATTTGCTGTTTTTGTGCTGTCCAATTTGGTAAATGTAAGGTTTTGCTCTTCAGATTAGCTCTAAAATACATGTTTCTGTATATATTTCTTATACATATTTAATACACATTAAATCATCCATTTTGCGTGTGTCTGAGAAATCAGTGTCAACTGTGTTTCTTCCTATAAAGCCCCCTATAAATCAGCAGTGGCTTGTTCCAAAGTCATATGTCCAACATCACCTGATGTAATTTTCTTTTTTGGAGGGAAATTTGAAGACAGTGTGGTAAATCATAACTTTTCCTCTTCAATATTTCATCTATTTTATTGCATGCACATAGCGTAGCTTAACTGACCGTCAAATGTGTTATCAACATGTTCTGGTGAATTTGCGTCACATGTTATATTTATAAATATGTAGAGAAAGAATATAAAAACATAGGTTAATCAAGGTAATGTACTAATTGTCCAAGGTCAGCTGGTTGCACAAGGCCCTAAAATGGCCAAAATGTCAACTGTAACACTGTATTTGTCAAGGGTTATTAAGTATTCAGAATTCCTCATGATTGACTTAAACCTAAATAATATCATAGACTTGACAAATATCTATTTTTGCTTGGTCATGATTGATGAAAAAGAACTGAAAAAGTTAAGATAAAAAGTTTTTATCTTAACTTTGTTATGTGTTAAAACTGTGTTATGTGTGGTTTTTATGTCATAGATCTTTTAAATGTGAACTAAACTGTCAGAAAAAAAAGATAGGGATATCTCTGGAGATGGAAGTCTTGGGTAAGGATGGTGAATAACACTAAATTTAGCATATTGTGGATTTATGTCAAAGAAAAGTTCCATCCTTCAGAACGCCCATTATGAAGCTGCAAATTCATATTTTTAAATTAGTTAGATAACTTCGAAAAAAACTCTGGTGAACAGACTCAAAAACCTTCAAACAAATGTGTTATCAAACGTGGTACTTCATTCATTTTTCATTTGACACAGCATTTGTCTGTAACACAGTTGACACGATAATGAATCAAATGTTAATTTTCATTAACATATTTAAAAAGTCATTAGAGCTTAAGCGTGCCAAATAATTAAATTAGCACATTAAGGGGAAATATTATTCAACCACCTAGTTTATTTATCAAAAAAGAATACTGATTTCCTGACTTTTTGGCTGACATGAAATGTACCCCTAAAAATAGAATGACTCATTGTGTATAAAACCAGGAGTGCCAAAACTCAGTCCTGGAGGGCCGCTGTCCTGCAGAGTTTAGCTCCAACTTGCCTCAAGACACCTGCCGAGAAGTTTCTAGTATGCCTAGTAAGAGCTTAATTAGCTGGTTCAGGTGTGTCTAACTGGGGTTGGAGCTAAACTGCTAAACTGCTGCCCTGCAGGACCAAGTTTGGGCACCCCTGGTATATATACACACAAACACCATGATCCTTTAGGACTGATTTCAGATGATTTTGATTTAAAGTGATTGCAGAATTTCCAATAGCATATGTTTATGATTATTTTGGTTTATGTGGATGTCATACTTCAAGGCCAAACTTGTAAAAGCTGTAGTTGAGCAGGTATTTGATGCAGTGGAGGAGACCCTTGTCCAGCGTGTCACGGGTGGCCTGAGGAAAGATGACTGGAATTGGGGGAGGTGAGCGCTGTAGTTGTCTGTAGTGATGAATTTGGTGCCGGTACACTGTTGCCTCAAACACCAGCAGCATCAGGACCAGCAGATGATCCTAATAGAACAGAACACAGAGCCAGTGTGCAACTTACTAAAACAGTCTCCGCATACGATGTAAAACAAATGATGATGTGTCACAGTAAAAGACAAAAATATGCATACTTCTTGTGAGCATGTAACTCATCTCCAGGCTCACAGGCTTTATTTAGTATGTAGTGTACAACATTGTTGTCATTTGACCTCATGACCTCATGTTAAGTTTAGCAAGTGGTGTCCAGTTATTATCTTGAAAATTAAACTTTTCTTTCCTTAACTTTGTGAAGAAAAAGCAAAAGTAAGTTTTTTTTAATAAAATAAAAAACCTCAAAAATTAAGGACAACTTTTGACCAATTAAATTTCCTTGACCTTATCCGTTTTTTTTCCTTAATCATTTTGAAATTGAGATTTTATTAAATTACATTTACAAAACATGTGACATTTTAAACTTGAGCATAACTATGAAAACATATAGGTCATTCTATAATTGTGGGTACATCTCATGTCCGTAAAGTATATTTTTAATATATTTTCATCAATATAAAGCCCCGATGCTTAATTTTCAAATACACAATTATATTTTTCCCAATCACACTACTATATGTTGAAAAAGTCATATCTTTTGTTCAAAAATGATGTTCATATCACATATAACCCTGGTATCCGGCTGTCCGATTTTGTAAAGTTGCTCATTCTACTCTGCATTTAAGCATGAAAATGACCTCAAATATAAAGTAATTTCATAGTTTTGCCTTCAGTTAGATTAGGTTAACAAGACATTTGGGTGTGCGCTTCAAAAATAATAAATTTTATTTATGTATGAAAAATCATTGTAAACCCCACCCACTCCCAAAAAAAGGAATGGTTTGTCCCATTCTCACATAATTTGCACAGTATGATGATATTTCCTCTAGAAGCACATATTTCTACAGATCACCTTTATTTATATAGCACTTTATACAATATAGATAGCTTCAAAGCAGGTCATGTTTGGGTTTTTGTGAAACAGGACAACTTTTTTCTTCACATTGTCAAATTCTAAATGTACCCCTAATTATAGAATGACCCATATAGTCATGTTAAAAATACCACGCTATAAAAATACTACAAAAAGCAAAAAGAAGCCATATATGGAGATATTTACAGCTTATATATGGTAAGGATTTAACTTTTCTTTGTTTAAATGGTAAATCTGAATCTCACCTTGGTGTAACCGAGGACAGTATCATCTTTCCTGACACCAAACCAGTTGGCTGGGTCCACAGGTGCTTTATACAGGGTGGAGTTCATCACTTCATCTGATTTTAAACTCGTTTCATTGACCATTGGCTACAATTCAGAGAGAAAAGATGTAAACAATGTGGCCTAAACCAGCAAGTTTCCAGCATGAAGTTATTTTTCTGTCATTACTGAAAGTGAAATGTACCAACATAATATCTTGTTACTACATCATGTTGAATCTGTTTAGGACACTTCACAATTACTGAATGGAAAGAAACAAACTGGCGAGAAACACAAGGAACATTTCAAGTCCACTAGACATGTTTTAGGCCGCAAGGCAAAATCCTGTCAGCAGAACAGACTAATTACTCTGAAGAGGAAAGTTTGGCCATTTATATGGCGATAAACACAAGGCTTTTAAACAGCCAACCTGAGGAATAGCCGTAGCATGTGTAAATCACCTGAGGAAAACAATTCACTTTTTTTCCCAAACATCCATAAAATGCAAGACTAAACACATCAACTTCAACCATGCTTGAGGGTATTTGTTTAATTAGTGCCAAGTTTATGAGACCAGCAGGGTGCCGAGACGTTGTTGCTGTTATTAATCTTGGTACACGTGTGGGAGGAAGTGAGTAGTTGGTGTTTTCTCATGCAAAAGTCATAATAATATGCTGTTCTGAGTAGTTCCATTTGGCAAAAAAAGGAGTCCCATATATATCTGATAAATACAAAATGTGAACTGTGATTCTGAAAATGTCTGAAAATTAACACCACACTTCCCCTCAATTAATAAGTTAATAAAATATTTTTAAATTTAAATTTAATTATTTATTTTTTTTCAAATCAAACCAGCAAAATTAATAGCGATGCTTACCTTAGAAAACATGTTTTAACTAACAATGCATAAAATGTAAGCATGCGTGTTTGGGTGTCCTGTCTCACCACAGTGCAGTTGTTGGAGTAGTCCGGAGGGTTGACGACCCTGAGCTGGTACAGCATCTTGCAGATGATAATGACACAAACCCAGATGGTGGAGAGACAGGAGGCCATAGCTCTGAAACGGCCATAAGGCATGGCAACACTCCACAGCACCACCAGGACCAAGTTCATTGCAGATGGCTATGAATGAAGGGGGAAAACAAGAGGGAAAATACAAGGGAAGTGAAGTGTGAAACACTGACATATTATCACCTCATAACAAGATAGGCAGAAGCAGATGGTTGTTTCTCTGGCGTGCAGAGAGGCTACATAAATAACTGCAGGTTATGAAAACGACATAATTAAATGGCCTAAATATGAAAAGTGTGCAGACCTCCAATAGCGCCACCCAGACAACAAAAAATGCCACAATTTTGACAATGTGCAGCTCCAACACTCTCCAAATGAAACACTGGACATGGGTCAAGGTGTCAGAGAACTTCCTAGACAGAACTATTAGTCTGTCCATCACCAGTCCCCACTTGCTGGGTATCGCCTCTGAAAACAGAGAAAGAATGCACACTACAATTAGGAATGTGTATGTTGGCAACCATATTGGTATTGGCCAATATCAAGAATAAAATTCCTTTTTTTTAAGCTACACCAGCACAGAAGCAGAATTTATTACTCTCACCGTCAACTTCTGATGGATCATCGCCCTGCTCTGTAATGAGTTCTTCCTCCTCGAATCTTACTTCCTCTGTGGATTGAACCAAATCTGGATTCTCTATACCCCTCTTCCTGTAGGAAAGGCAACAACAGCACTGTTAGTGATAATCAGAAAAATTCAGTAGAAAACTCATATATCTTAAATGTCTCAAATATTTCTCACATAAAGCAATGTGATTAAAGGAGAAATAAACAGCAATAAATAGTAACAGAGGCTATTTGCACTGCATTTGAATTATAATTTTAATTCAAATTATTAAACCGATGCCACCCTTCATACACCTACCCTAGTCTTACCCAATACTTTATTTTCAACTTTTGATTATTTCCTTCATTTTTATTGAAAATAAATGCCTTTCCGATGTGATATGAGATTTGAAAAGGAAGAAAAAAACCTGGGTCGATCACATCAAAAAAGACTTCGGTACGACTCTCTGCACCACTGGAGCTGACAATTGATAGCTGTCTTTTGTATTGTTGACTACACCAATCACACGTTGGTGGGCAGAGTTAGTGTAAATAGCCTCTGCCAACAAGGCAGGCTATTTTCACTTAGTGTATATAGACACTCCGAAATAAAAAATACCTTGTGAATGCATCAGATTAAAAAAAAAAAGCCAAAGCCACACATTTTTATATCATAATCTATATTTAATTATACTATATTAGTATTATTTATATACATAATATTATTTATTTCAATATACACAGCAAAATTTTATATTTTAAATAAATTACACTTACTATAGTATTATCAACCTATTATGCATAATCATTGTACATGTAACCTTAAACCTTAAAATTAAACTTGACTTCAAAACAGCAAGATATTCATTTCAGAAATGTTTCTAGGGCCTAGTTCTGCTATTTTATTTTTGCATGCGAAATAAAAAGAATACAAGGAATACTAATGCATCACTAACAAAAATGCAATAAAAATAATGCAACGTTATAATAGACCAAATTAACATGTAACTTGTGGAATTTGCAATTTTGCTATAAAATGTTTGAATGTAAATAGTTTGTTGTTGTTTTATTTTTAAAAATACATTTCTATTTTATATAATCCCAAAGTCTGAAATAAAACTTAAGTTGTGATATGTTTTGTTGTTGTTCTTGATTAACGGATAAGTTTGCAGATATTTTATTTTATTTTTTTAAAATCAGGCAGTAATGTAGTTAATTAACATTTCTCAGTACTTAAATGTATAATTACATTGTAACAAGAACACCTTAAAATAAAGTAGTTCTGCCACCTGCTTAAATTATTTATTTATGATAATAACACATTGTGTTTCTTTTAAATGCAAGTGAATTTAATAATATGTATAATTAAGATGGTCAGAAATCAAAGACAATGCTCCCATAAATGCATGTCTATATGAAAAAAAAAGCATTGGACAGAAGTACATTTATTTATAAATCTTTCTTATAACTGACAGTGTGGACTACACTACAGCGCTGCAGCTTTTATCAGTCTGTACAGACTGTACTGTTTTTCTGATTTCTGTTTTTTTTTTTTTTCCCACAGAACATAATGAAAAAGTTATGATGAAAATTTAAACAAATGTTTATAAATAGCATTCAGAAATAATGGTGTTAAAAATGTAACATAGGGTAACTTGTACAATTCAAAATAATTAATGCCTTTTCGAATAAGCATTTTATTTTGGTAAATAAACTAGTCTAGAATATGTGTCAATATATCTCATGCCTGTGAATAGGAGTGACATTCTCCAGATCTGTGATCTTCATGAAGGGCTTATGGAAGTAGTGAAGCTGTAGAATACAGGCCAACAGGAAGAAACCTGGGATCAGAATACTGGTGAAGAGCTCAGATAGTTTAAAAGTCTCCAGTCCCATGTCAGCCAACCTAAAGACAGAGAGTCACATTCAATTATGACAAAAAAATATACCTAAAAATGAAAATTCCACCATCACTTACTCACCCATATAATGTAACCCAATTGACTTTCCATAAAACACAAAACAAGAAGTTTTTATTACAGCAGCTTTTCCCCCTCTTTTGGAGCTTAAAGGTCCCACAAACATTTATTTTTATTGTGTTGAAAGGAACATTCAGATAAACTTCTCCTTTTGTGTTACACAAACATCATCTGAAACACTTGTAAAAGTAAATAGCAAACCAGGGAACATACTGCTCTTTATCGAATCCAGTGAAGTTGCCCCAGTAGCATGGAAAGTCCTCAAACTGAAAGGTGTAGATAGCAATGAGCACCACCATGGTGTAAGCCACCACCGTCCACCAGAAGACCTTTAGCAACCTCCTCCAGAGAGAATAGTACACCTAAGGACAAAGAGGTTTTTCAGTCAGTTTTAAGACTAAATTTAGTGGAGAACATTACATCTCATACTGTATGTGGGCTGGTAAAAGTGTACCTGATACAGGCACAGGCAGAGCAGAAATAGCAGCATGTAGACGATCTTGTAGGCTACAAGCTTTCCTGCGAAGCTGACCATGATGAACATGCCTCCACACACGTAGATCCAGTACTTTGCATACAGACTCATCACCAGCCCACCCAACACCTTCAAGATCGACTCATTTCGACCTGTGCTCTCTGAAAGACAGAAAAAAGTACTCTCTAACTTTACTATCTATGGTGAAATTCTTCAACCTCAAAAGTTAAAGATACACTGCAGAACAAGCAACTATTGGCTGTTAATTTGCTTGGGCTCCTAAAAAGCATTTTATAGTTCCTCAGATGACTTGAAATATAACAAATGGATCATGTGGGCTAATTTTATAGTAGTTACATGATGCTTTTTTTTTGTCGTAACAGCTTAGCTGTGTTAGTTTCTTGTTTCTTGCTTTTAGTGGAAAAGAACAGCTTAATCTACAAAATGTCTCTGTGATTTCTACAGACATTTATGAGTCATACAGGTTTGGATTAATATGAGCATGAATAAATGACAAAATTATTTCTTTGTGTGTGTAAACTAGCCCTTTTTTTAAAATACAACGTCCAGTGTGAGAAAGAGATGGGAAAAATAGATGAGGTGGAGCAGAGGGAATTATGAATTACTTAAATAATGATACTAGGCAGTTATTAATGATTTAATTTCCTGAATTCCAAACGAATCAGAAAGAAATCTAAATATCTTTGTGGTTAGCACTCTTGTTCCAGACACAAGAACAGATCCTGGTGTTCTTGCTCACCTCCAGTGGTGACCTCCTGCAATGGTGCAGTCATTCTCTTCTTCCTGCTGAACATATCCTTTACCGACTGTCTCAGCAAAAGCCAAAATGTCAATGTGAACAGCAGCTGAGGATAAAGGGTAAAAGAGTCAAGCAATATTTACACTTTCATCACAGTGTATTATGTAACACCATAAGAATTATGACTGATCATGTGGTGTACGTTTGGTTGGATTGTGTAAAGATGCTGCAAGTGAGTACATGTTTTCCTATTTCTCAGAATGTTCAAGGTTTATTACTGCCATCTGTATCCCAATGCATAAAGCCATTTAGAATCTGAATTTTATACAGAAAATGGAAGTGTTTTTTTCCCAACTCTGTTCCTGGAGGCACACCAGCAATACACTTTCTACCTTTTCTGACAGATCCATTTCAGGCCTTGAAGTCACCACTAACAAGCTAATGAGTTGAATCAGGTGTGTTGGAGTAGGAAGATTTTGTAAATATGTACTGTTTGTGCTTCCAAGAACAATTTTAGCAAACACTGTCATCAAGGAACATCCTAGGTTCAATACAGTTGTGGCGCAATGTTGATTATCCACAAAATTGTTAAATGAAAATGGAAAAAAGTGTGAGGCACTTAGAATGGAAATGAATGGGGACAATTTTTGAAGGATTTAAAGAAATGTTAAGCTTATGAGTTTATAAAATCTCAACAAATCTCAACAATGTTAAAAGTTGCATATTATTTGAGATATAGAGTTGTTCTCATCAGTTTTACAGTCACTTTATGCATTGAGTTTTGCGCATTGATTTAGGTAGTATTGCAAAATTGTATACAGTTTTACACAGAAAAGATTAATGAGCGATGAGAATCGTGTTAAACACATATTGTTTATGTCTTTTGGCTATATTACTGAACCACTGAAAATTTTATATATTGGGCCCATTCACTTCCACTGTAAGTGCCTCACTGTAACCCTTCTTTAATGATAAAAAAGTGAATATTATGCCAGAGCGTTAATGTGGTAGATGTGAGTTTAAAGGAGAAGTCCACTTCCAGAACAAAAATTTACCCCCTTGTCATCCAAGATGTTCATGTCTTTTTTTCCTCAGCCGTAAAGAAATTATGTTTTTTGAGTTAAACCTTTCAGGATTTTTCTCCATATAATGGACTTCATTGGTGCCCTGATTTTGAACTTCCAAAATGCAGTTTAAATGCGGCTTCAAATGATCCCAAATGCGGTTGTAAATGATCCCAGCCAAGGAAGAAGGGTCTTATCTAGCGAAACAATCAGTTATTTTCATTTAAAAAAATACAATTTAAATACTTTTTAATCTCTAACGCTCGTCTTGTCTCGCTCTGCCTGAACTCTGTGTATTCTGCCTTAAGACAGTTAGGGTATGTCGAAAATCTCCAATCGTATTTTCTCCCTCAACTTCAAAAATGATCGCTGCAGAAGTACCGACCCAGTCTTTGCAAAGTGAACATGCAAAAAAGATCAAACACCCTCAACAAAAAAGGTAAAAAAAAAAAGTCATATAAGATGATTTTAAAGTTGAGGGAGAACATGAGAGCCGCATTTAAATTGCATTTTGGAAGTTCAAAATCGGGGCACCATATCAGTCCATTATATGGAGAAAAATCCTGAAATGTTTCCCTCAAAAAACATAATTTCTTTATGGCTGAAGAAAGAAAGACATGAACATCTTGGATGACAACGGGGTGAGTACATTATCCGTTAATTTTTGTTCTGGAAGTGGACTTCTCCTTTAAGTCTGGTCTGCGCTGTCCATTTCTTTGAAATTCTATAGTCATTTTAGAGTTTGCAAAATTGTATACAACTTGTATTGTTTATGTCTTGTAGCTATTGAAGCAGTGCAAACTTTATTGTGTATGTATAGGCCCCATTCACTTCCACTGTAAGTTCCTCACTGTAGTCGTTTTTTTCAATTTTTATTCAAAGAAAAGTAAGGCCATGTCAAATTGAATTTTCATGGTAATAAACATGCTGTAAAGCATGCTGTAAGTGCTTGATTGAGCTAACAGAATGTATTATTAAATTATCAACTTCTTATTCTTCAGTATCAACTAGAAAAACTACAAAAAATACATTTGCCGCAGCTTCACTGTCCTCACCATGGCTCCCAACCGCAAACAGGGGTACTGTGTTCGGTCCAAACCCAGCTGGCGCAGGCTCATGGTGCCAATGTGCTGGGGAAGTTCGGTTTCTAGGTCCATGGCCCACACATACTGCAGGCAGCAAAGAGCCAAACCATACAGCAGGATGAAGGGAGAGCAAAGAGTGGCACAGCGTTGACGTGCCCGCAGCATCCAGATCACACACGACCACAGCAGCAGCACAAATGTCAGCCAACTATGGTATGTTATACTCCACACCTGCAGGGGGCAAGAATACAAATACACAGTCATCAAAAACATATTCTTGAAGATTGTTTTGATATAGAAAGGAATGGAAATAGGGCTTGGGGCTTGGCTGCCCAGTGTCTATTTGGTCAGGTAAAATGGGTCCAAAAAATACTACTATAGAATGCGGCAGGGATGACATCTTTTGTAGACCGAAATATTTACTACTGTCCTGAGTAAGACATTTTACATAAAAGATATTTACATATAGTCCACAAGACAAAAAAATTGCTGAAATCAAATAACCCCATGCAAAAGTTTGAGAACCCTTGGTTCTTAATACTGTGTGTTGTTGTTACCTGGATGATCTATGACTGTTTTTTGTTTTGTGATGGTTGTTCATGAGTCCCTTGTTTGTTCTGAACAGTTAAACTGAGCACTGTTCTTCAGAAAAATCCTCCAGGTCCTACAGGTTCTTCAGTTTTCCAGCATCTTTTGCATATTTGAACGGTTTCCAGCACTGACTGTATGATTTTGAGATCCATCTTTTCACACTGAGGACAACTGAGGGACTCAAACACAACTATTAAAAAAGGTTCAAACATTTACTGATGCTCCACAAGGAAACACGATGCATTAAGAGCCGGGGGGTGAAAACTTTTGAACAGGATGAAGATGGCCAAATTTTTCTTATTTTGTTGAAATATCATTTTTTCAAAATGTTTTCACCCCCGGCTCTTAATGCATCATGTTTCCTTCTGGAGCATCAGCGAATGTTTGAACCTTTTTTAATAGTTGCATTTGAGCCCCTCAGTTGTCCTCAGTGTGAAATGATGGATCTCAAAATCATACAGTCCCTGCTGGAAAGGGTTCAAATATGCAAAAGATGCTGGAAAACTAAAGTATCTGCAGGATCTGGAGGATTTTTCTGAAGAAAAGTGCTCAGTTTAACCGTTCAGAACAAACAAGGGACTCATGAACAACCATCACAAAAACAAAAAACAGTCATAGATCATCCAGGTAACAACAACACACAGTATTAAGAACCAATGGCTCCCAAACTTTTGCAGGGGGGTTATTTGAACATGTTTTTTGTGTTGTGAAGTATATATAAACATCTTTTATGTAAAAAATCTTACTCAGGACAGTACTACATAAATAACATGCATTATGTATGATCCTACTATTTTGTTAAAATCATTCACATTTTCACAGGTTCTGCAAGGGGTTCACAAACTTTTGCGTAAAACTGTAACTTCTGGGTTGGCATAAATACATAATAATTGCTGCACTTTTTTGAAACTTTTCATTGTGTATTTTAGGGCTGTCAAACAATTAATCGCGATTAACTGCATACAAAATTTAAATTTGTCTTGTGTAATTATTATTTATATACACATACAAACAAATTCATGTATATATTTAAGAAATATTTACAAGTATATGCATTTATTATCATTTTTATATAATTTATATTATATTATATATAAATATAAATATTTTGTACATAAATAACATTTCTCTTAAATATATACATTAATTTGTGTGTATTTACATATACATAATAATTACACACAGTACACACATTTATTAGGCAAACTTAAACTTTTATTTTGCATGTGATTAATCGTTTGACAGCCCTAGTGTATTTTTAATTTAAGGACTCTTAAAAATTTTCTGTCATTATGCAGGTGTAGATTATCGTTCAACAATGAATCAGCACAAAGCTTTACATCTATAGATAGAAGAGAATATTTGTTTTACCATCATGGCTATGAGGGCACAAATGTAACTTTGCTGCAAGATCATTCGTCCCACCAGACGAAGAGGATTATCAGCTGCAGCCTCTCCACTGGGCCCTGCACAAAAAAAAAAAAAAAACAAACAAACTGAGAAACATATACTTAAATATGAACTTCTGTAAGTGTAAATGTGCCAATGTACACTGCCCTACCTATATCATGTTGGCTTGAACCATTGGTTACAGGTTCTTTAGAGATTTGTGATTCAGACAGAGGTGACTCTCCCGTGGTGAGAAGCGTTTGCTAAACCAGACAAACCAAAAAACACAATGGTTTCACACAAGGGGTGACATTTATTTTGACAAGTAAATAATCCGATTTTTATTCCTCTAATTAATCAAACATTCACTCCAGGATAGTTCACCCAAGGCACAGTTTCAAACTTGTATGACTTCTGTTCCACAGAAGAAAGAAAAATGATGACAGAATGTTCATTTTAACATAGTAACACTTTACTGAAATCAGTAGATTACTTTTTTCTGAAATACAAATCTGTATAAATAAGTATAAATCTGACTACTCCTTATCAGTAATTTTATTAGTTACTGTTCATATAAAAATATATTTATCTGCATTCCAAATGTGTTCCATTTTGATGGTATGTAGATTGGCATTAGTATACTAAAATATAAATAACCTTGTTTACATTCACACAAGTACATATTATCTGCTTAACAAATAATAATGTGATGATCATTATTAACACTGATTTTTACTAGCCATTTGTGATTTCAGCCCTATTTCACATGTTAGATAAAACTTTTGAAATTAGTTTGACAGGTCAGTACAAGTTGTGCATTTTGCGTTGTTGGTAGGAAGACTCATAGGCAGAGTTTGTGAAGAACCAGAGTGATTCAAGTTTTACCTTAGTGTCATCATCTTCTTTACTATGTCTCCTCGCCTCCCATGGCCTGAGCTCCACTTCCTCTCCAGCCTCACCCTGTGCTGCTTTAACTGTTCCACCCTCATCGGTCTCCACAAACAGAAAGACATTACATCAGTTAATATATGAATCACCAACTAACTCAAACTCCATTATTGTACACAAACAATGAGTCAAATATTATTCAGTGGCTTACAGGGGTACAAACGTAATGTGTGGTTAACTGAGATTACTGTGCATTCTGTTCAAAGAGCTTTCGAAAGAATAGTTCAGCCAAAAAGTCATTAAATGAACTGCTTCAGATATACCGGAATATAATGTTCCTTTTTAAGCTAGACAGGTTCCGCAGGCTGGAAAACAGCATGAACGTTTTGCTCATTCACACACAGTGAACAACTTATGGTAAAGTTGGCAGAACTGTAATTTTTGGGCCAAATTATCCCCTTAATTGAACAAAATGAATGAGTGTGTGAAAGCACCTTGTCTGTGTGGGCAAGACCGTAACTGCTGATTTTCAGCACAATAGTCACAGAGATGTACAAGAGGAGAAGAATGCCAGGATTGACGTACACTGGCCAGTCATGCTGTGTGTTGAGGGTGACGTCAAAGGAAGAACAGTTTCCAGGTTTTATTATATCCTTCAGGCCAAACAGTCTGGAGTAAAAAAAGAGAACATTAAAACTTTTAAAATTCCATTTTCTGAAGAAAACTTGATTGGAAAACATGCAAACTTTGCAAACCAGCTACTATCTACCTGAATGGGGACATACCTAAAACTCAAATACTTTTACATTTAAATAACATTTTAAATAAGCAACAAAATCTAACATGAACCATCCCATAAACTGCTTAAAAATATTTCTCTAATTTGAGTGATCCGTCTTTATTTACTGTATGCATTATAGGGCTACGTTAATCCGGATACATTTGAAAACAGAGTTCTGTCCACTGGTGTTTTCAAGCATTTTCCAAAAGTTTCTAATCCAGACTGAAATGTCAGAAAATGTTACATTCGCCTTACTGCACGTGTAAAACCTCATAAAAGCTCACTGAGATGAAACAGATGTAACATGATAAGTTTTCACACAATTCTTCTGGCAGGACCATTTTATTTATGGAAATATCACATCATTCATTGACGCATCCATAAAGGATTATATCACTTCCAGAGCAAAAATTTACAGATAATTTACTCAACCCCTTGTCATCCAAGATTTTGAGGAAAACATTTCAGGAATTTTCTCCATGTAGTGGACTTCCATGATTCCCGTGAGTTTGAACTTCCAAAATGCAGTTTAAATGCAGCTTCAAAGGGCTCTAAATGATCCCAGCAGAGGGGTCTTATCTAGCGAAACAATTGGTTATTTTCTAAAATAAATGTACAATTTATAGACTTTTTAACCACAAATGCTCATCTTGTCTAACTCTACGATGCCCATGCGTAGTCTGTGCACTTTGGTTCAAGACAGTAAGGGTAAGTCTGTTTTACCTTATTTTGTAATGTTCTGTGCATGTTTACTTTGTAAACAATGGGTCGGTACCTCTACAGCAATGTAGGATGGTTTTGAAGTTGGAGGAGAAATGAAATGGGAGTTTCTTGACATGCCCTAACTATATTGAACTGGCATGAATAAAGTACGCATGCGCATCGCAGAGCTAGACAAGACGAGCATTTGAGGTTAAAAAGTCTAGAAATTGTAATTCTTTTAGAAAATAACTGATTGTTTTGCTAGATAAGACCTTCCTCGGCTGTGATCATTTAGAGCCCTTTGAAGCTGCATTTAAACTGCATTTTGGAGAAAGATTCCTGAAAGGTTTTCCTCAAAAAACATAATTTCTTGAAGAAAGAAAGACATGAACATCTTGGATGACAACGGGGTGAGTAATATATCCCTAAATTTTTTGTTCTGAAACTGAACTAATCCTTTAAAAGCAGCTGCCCTCATGTTTTGCCGCAGGACAGCAATTATGAGCAAATTTTCTGTCATCTTTAGCAACAGTGTGAAAGTGAATAGCACATAACAGGCACATTTACAATGTCTATTGGTACAATATGCGTCACATGACTAAACGTGTCATCGTTTTCAAAAGCCTCCATTTTCATAGTGCACACTACAATGCGAAAACTGTGTTTTTTAAATTTACCCACTTTGGAGAGCGTTTTCAAAAAGCTTTGTTTTCCTTGATAAAAACGCTGTCCCAGTGTGGACGGAAGGCAGAGAAAAAATACACATTTTCAAACGAAAACATATTAGTGTGGACATGGTGTGGCCTAGGTAAAGCACCTGGAATAATTATGATTTTTTAAAGTTTTTTGCTCACCAAAACTGCATTTAGTTGATTAAAAACACAGTAAAAACTGTAATATTGTGAAATATGATTACAATTTAAAAAACTGTTTTCTATTTGAATATATTTTAAAATATAATTTATTCCTGTGATGGTAAAACTGAATTTTACTTCATTACTCCAGTTTCAGCATCATATCATTCTAATATGCAGATTTGGTGCTCAAGAAACATTTCTTATTATTATCCATGTTGAAATCAATTGCACTGCTTAATATGTTTGTCGAAACCGTGACATACCTACAAGTCAAATGTTTGGGTTAAGATTTAAAAAAAAAGTTACAAAGCCATTTATAATGTTACTAAATACTTCTGTCTCAAAAATTAAGAAGCAAAAACTGTGATGATAATATGAACACTGATAATAATACGAATTATTAATAACTACCATTATTAATAACTGAGCATCAGATCAGCATATTAGAATAATTTCTGAAGGATCATGTGACAAAGAAGACCAGAGTAATGCCTGCTGAAAAATTTAGATTTGGCATCACAGAAATATATATTTTTAAATGTATTAAAATAGAAAACAGTTCTATTAAATTATTATGTTTCACAATATTACTGTTTTACTATATTTTTCATTAAGCAAATGCAGTCCTTGTGAGGAAGACAAACATAAAAAAATCATAAAAAAAAATTTCAAAAACATAAAAAAATCTTAATTATTCCAAACATTTGACCTGTAGTTTATTCTTTCATTTGAAGTCCTTGAAAGGGATTTTTCACCAGGTATATTGTCCGCCAAATTAAAATGATATAGGGTGAGCTAAGCTTAGGTGTGTTCAATTTTAAGTATGTATAATAGAAAGAGCTTACCTTTGCACAAACCACTGTTAATCTTACTACGACAGCAGTGTGCATGAGACATTTTGTAAATGACATGTTTAGGACAATGATGTATAGCAGAATTTTGTTTTATCTCACTGTGACAGCTGTGACAGTTATTTGCAACAGCACAGAGGTCAGCAGAGATTTATGTGTCAGGAAAAATGCACAGAGCTGGCAACCTCACCAAGCTGGGTTTTACAACCAGTAAGTGTGGGTGTCACTCTCTAGACACATATTTAAGGCTTAAGTCTCAGTGTTGCTTTTCAGTGGGTTATGCAAGGCTGGCAGGATACACCACCTTCACCTCCCCAGCCCGAGGCTCTATTTTGGTCCAGCGATGACTCTCGCATTCATATCACACCCTGATTTAACACCCCATGTAATGAACGCCATAGAGCTGGAGTAAGATGGGGTAAGAAACTTAAAATCCTATTTGGAATGCAAGTAATGATACTGTTATATGAACAGTAACTTTTATAAGATCACTGAGAAATAAAGATTAAACATTAACTGAAAAAGTTACTGATTTAACTGGTTTAGTATTTTACTTTGATTACACTTTAAAAATTCTAGAAATATAAGAATTATATATAATAATCATTTATATGCTCTGTAAAAGGAGCTTTTTTCCAAAAGATTAATTTTACATGCCATGCTATGATAACTAAATTTAATGTGTTTATTTAAAAATGTGTTTATACATTTCCCTTAATAACACATTGGCTGATGTATCATCATTCTGTACATGCTAAACTTATATCTAAATATGTTAAAATAAAATAAAAGTAAATATTTTTTTAAGGGGGCATCTTCTTTCATCTTACCCTATTGTTTGAAGCACATTAGAGAGCAATGTAAGTCCGATGTTGTGTGAATGTGGTCATTTTAGTGTACCATGGTACAAACGAAAGTACCAATTAGGTATTAAAAATTTCATACCATCATAACGCCACCACAGTACCTTCTTGGTGGTACTACCAATAATGGTCACTGTGATTTTGCCAAGTAGAACATGCTCCTGAATCAGCATTCTTTTGTTGGTCCTCGAACAAGATTCCCATCAAGAAAACAATGTCCTAACCTCAACTCTAACCATTAACTTGATGGTTCCAATCCCATCCTTATGCTTAATCCTAACTCAAACCATACTGTTTGATAGCAATGTTGTCCCAGAACCAACAAAGATGTTGATCCAGGAAATTGTGTCAATGTTGTCCTACTTCTACAAATCACGGTAACCAGCCTCACTGGTTTACAGGAATGCTGTTCCAGGACAAATAAGGATGTCGAACTAGGTACGCATACTACTTGAACAAGAGCAAATCAGAGCAGTTTTTCAATAACCACACGGTGAAAATGATGCCATCGATGTGCAGTACAGTGAATGTGAAAGGGAGAGTAATAAACAACATTACCTGGCCCATAGGCCCACTGGGGAGAACATGTCTTGCGCGAATGAGCTCTGATACAGGTAAAGACACACCAGGTGTCCTCCTGTGAAGAAGGCCACCATAACGCACAATGCATTAAATCCCAGATGGCTGATGGGAAAGTGGCAAGCCCACCATGTGCACACTCCAATAAACAGAATAAAGTAGAAGGCAGAGAATGCAGAGGGTAAAGTGATTCCTGGAAAGAAAAAAGACATGAATTTAAAGTCAATTCGCATACACTTAAAATAGATTAAAGGAGAAGTCCACTTCCAGAACAAAAATTTACAGATAATGTACTCACCCCCTTGTCATCCAAGATGTTCATGTCTTAATTTCTTTACAAGTAAAGAAAGAATGTTTTTTGAGGAAAACATTTCAGGATTTTTCTCCATATAATTGACTGCTAGGGTGGCCCGTGTTTGAACTTGCAAAATGCAGTTTAAATGCGGCTTCAAACTATCCCAAATGTGGTTGTAAACGATCCCAGCCGAGGAAGAAGGGTCTTATCTAGCGAAAAGAATGGTTATTTTCATAAAAATAATACAATTTATATACTTTTTAATTCTCAAACACTCGTCTTGTCTTGCTCTGCCTGAACTCTGTGTATTCTGACTCAAGACAGTCAGGGTATGTCGAAAACCTCCAATCGCTCCAAGTACCAACCCACACTGTAAAAAACAAAAAAACACAATTTGTTGAGTCAACATAAAATAATTTGTTACCCAGCTGCCTTAAAATTTTAAGTTGAATCACCTCAAATATCTAAGTTGTCACTTAGTACAACTTTACATTTCAACTTGACTAAACTTTTTTGAGTTGACTGAACTTAAAATTTTAAGGCAGCAGGGTAACAAATTATTTTAAGTTGACTCAACAAATTGTTTTTTTTTTGTTTGTTTTTTTACAGTGCAGTCTGTGCAAAGGGAACATGCAAAGAAGATCAAACACCCTTAACAAAAAAGGTAAAACAGCAGTGGGGTGGGATGATTTTGAGGTTGAGGGAGAACATGAGATGGGAGTTTTTTGACATACCCTAACTGTCATGAACTAAAAAAAACTGAGTTCAGGGAGAGTAAGACAAGACGAGCGTTTGACATTAAAAAGTATATAAATTGTACTATTTTTATGAAAATAACAGATCATTTTGATAGATAAGACCCATCTTCCTTGGCTGGGATCATTTACAACCGCATTTGGTATTGTTTGAAACTGCATTTTGGAAGTTCAAACTCGGGGTACCATATCAGTCCACTGCTGAAATGCTGAAATGTTTTCCTCAAAAAACAATTTCTTTACGACTGAAGAAAGAAAGACATGAACATCTTGGATGACAAGGGGGCAAGTACAAGTACAAGTACATTATCTGTAAATCTTTGTTCTGGAAGTGGACTTCTCCTTTAAGCACAAAACATTTTCCACACAAGTTCTTCTACCTTTGAAATCTTGATATCGCCTAATGTTGTGCTCTGAAATGCATCAAAACGTAATTCAGAATATAAAACTAGTTCTGATCTCTGATTCTCTTACCAGCTAGTGCTAGCAGTGTGACGGCCAGGATGCGGCCCATGTTCCTGAGGAAGCGCTGTGCCGTGGCACGCAGACGGGCAGCTAACTGTGCCGCCCCACTGCTTGAGGAAGGACTCTCCTCATCTTCTGTCTCACTACAGGATAACATTCCCTCATCTTCTCCTTCTGCGTCGTCATCATCATCTTCTGTTTCATCGTCCTAAAAAGAAGAGAACCGAGACATGAGAAAGACTACACTCCACTTTCTACTTGAGGTCATTAATCTTTGAGAATGATGGAAGTTCTACTGAAAAGACGTGATATTGGTTAGCTGGTGTCCCAAACTGTAAAGCCAAGACTGAGGATGGCAGCCTTTGAAAGCACTGTAAAGACAAATGTACTTTTGGAAGGAAACTGAGAAATAGATACAGTAAGAGACTGAGGTATGTGTTTAGAAAGTGATAAATGCGAACAAAACATCAAAAAGGTGAAGGAATTTTTTTTAGCCTTTGTACGCTTGAATGCACATGTGCGTGTGTGTTACTCTTGGCTCCTCAGGGTCATAGCAATCATATCTGGCTGGGGCTGCAGAGCCAGACAGGCATGTTTGCATCATGAGGTGTTTTTGGACACTGTTCAAACCAGTGACCTGGTGCAGTCAAAGAAGTCTATAATACCTGGAGAAAGAAAGGGCATTTTCAAAACAACTATCTTCTTTTGTGTTCAACAGAAGGAAGAAATTCATATATCGGATCAACTACTGTAAGTAAACGATGATAAAAATGTCATTTTTGGGTGAACTATCCATTTAAATCCCTGTTTTGGAACAAAACAAATACATATACAAGCTTGAAAATGTTCATTGTTGAAAATGCATTGTTGCATTTTCATCTTGGTCCATTTGGTTTTCAATGTTCCAAAGCTTGACAAAACTGTGTGCAAGTCACATGCGAGTAAAACTGTCCTCTCACTGGTCAAAGTCCACCGGTTTAGGTTCCAGGATTTCGCTCATAGCGTCAAATATCAAGATGGATTTACAAGTTAGCTCTGTAGACTTCATCTGTCATCAAGCACACATGATTTAACAAACATATACGAGTCTTCATTCCTGCTATATATATATGTATATATATATATATATATATAGATAGTTTTAACAGTACTTTGCAGGTAGGTTTCTTGAAGCACCTTGGAGACGTTGCCAAGGTTTCTGGATTTAGTCTCAGTTTATTCTGTTTCTTCATGTCATTCCAGACAGACTGGATGATGATGAGATCAGATCTCTGTGTGGAGCACTGGCTGTTGTCAGACTCCTTGTGCAAACAAAAATCTGACTGAATTATTATTACAATTAATGGAAAAATGAATGTTTGGAAATGTAAACTGATATTTTCTACTCACACACTATAGCAAAAGATAGAAATAACTGACTTAAAACCATTTTTTTATTGGTGAAAATACTAGTGGCCTAAGACTTTTGCACAGTACTGTATATATATATATATATATATATATATATATATAATATATATATATATATATATATATATATATATATATATAACCCTCTACAGCAACAGAAAGTTTTTCTGATTGTAACCAATTAAAATGTTTGAAAAGTATCAAAGAACAGTCCAAAAAGGTGTGGGAATGACTATCAAGCACCATTTAAATGTGGGACATCCTGTTCTAACATTTGGTCACAGGAGCACATGGTGTGATAAGAAGGCAAGATTATATGTGTGTGTGTATGAAGGTGTAGAGAAGACTTTTGTCAGGTTTTATGTTTTTTTTAATGTTGCATGTTCAGAAATTTTTCAGTTCAGTTTTTCTTTTCGTTGCCTCAGGGCTATGTTGTGCAATAAGGGATAAGGAAGAAGGGGTCCACAGATCCCACTGACAATACATACAGGCAAGAAATGTGTGACAAAAAGGGAAGATGCAAGGTTCCTGGGGGCACAGGAACACCCAAAGTGATGTGCAAAAAGTGTAACATGCACCTCTGTTTCACAGCAGAGAAGAAGTGCTTCTTGAAGTTTAACATGAGTAAAATCTCATTCCATGAAGTAAATAATATGACACAATACACTACATGAGGCCTGGGAAACTTCGGTCCTGAAGGGCCACTGTCCTGCAGAGTTAGCTCCACCCCTAATCAAACACATCAGCACCAGCTAATGAATGTATTTTAAGATCATTAGAAAACTACAGGCAGGTGTGTTTAATTGGTGGTTTTCCCTTTTCACTTAATGATTTCTTGACATTTTTCGACAGATTTGTGATTTAGCATTGCTCTCTAAACATTGTTCTATGATATGTGAACCAGCCAGCCAAACCTTGATCCTTTCGTTTGCATCATGGGGTACCCTTGGAGAAAACATAAGAAAACAAAACACACACAACCCAGTTTTCAAACTGGTAATCTGGTACAATATCAGCTCAATATCATGGCTTTCACCAACTGTTTGGTTACCAACATTCTTCAAAATATCTTCTTTTGTGTTCAACAGAAGGAAGAAATTCATATATCGGATCAACTACTGTAAGTAAACGATGATAAAAATGTCATTTTTGGGTGAACTATCCATTTAAATCCCTGTTTTGGAACAAAACAAATACATATACAAGCTTGAAAATGTTCATTGTTGAAAATGTCAATTGTTACAATGTTCCATTTTCATCTTGGTCCATTTGGTTCTCAATGTTCCAAAGCTTGACAAACCTGTTTGCAAGTCACATGTGAGTAAAACCGTCCTCTCACTGGTCAAAGTTCACCGGTTTAGGTTCCAGGATTCCGCTCATAGCGTCAAATATCAAGATGGATTTACAAGTTAGGTCTGTAGATTTTATCTGTCATCAATTCAATCACACATGATTTAACAAACATACATGAGTATTCATTCCTGCTATATATATATAACCCTCTACAGCAACGAAAAGTTTTTCTGATTGCAACCAATTAAAATGTTTGAAAAGTATCAAAGAACAGTCCAATGGGAGTGGGAATGACTATCAAGCACCATTTAAACGTGGGACATCCTGTTCTGACACTTGGTCACAGGAGCACATGGTGTGAGAAGGTGGCAAGATTATTTGCTTTAGTAATCTTATTCAAAATGACATGAACTGTACATGCAAAATATGTGTGTGTGTATGAAGGTGTGGAGAAGACTTTTGTCAGGTTTTATGTTTTTTTTTTTTGCATGCACCTCTGTTTCACAGCAGATAAGAAGTGCTTCTTGAAGTTTAACATGAGTAAAATCTCATTCCATGAAGTAAATATGACACAATACACTACATGAGGCCTGGGAACTTCGGTCCTGAAGGGCCACTTGTCCTGCAGTTAGCTTCAACTAGTGTTGCTTTCGTCAACGAAAATTCTGACTAAATATCGTCGTCAACGAACCTTTATCACGTGATGAAAATGAGACGAGACGCAGCATAAATGCTGGTCATGTGACAACGACTATAACTAAATGTATAATGCAATATTGTTGATGAATAAAACAAGACTAAATGTGGTTTACAAAATAAAAACTATTATTATTTCATTTTGTTTAGTCGCATTATTATTATTTTGCTGGCGGCACTGGCGGCATTATTTAGAAGACGACAACAAACAAAGTTAAGTCTGACACAGAGAAAGAGACCGATGGCCGGCCAGCCGGGGTTCGTCTTTGGGAGAAAGAGAAGAAATGACATTTGGACAAATTTTCATTACATAGAAGTGGAAAAGAAAACGGAATGTGTTGTAGAAAAAGATGAGGAGAAATGCGGCCACAAAAATCACAGGAAAAAACCACTGTGTGTGTATTTCTAACATGTTTGGATGGTAAAATAAATGTAGTAAATTCAAATCAGAGCGTCTTCCGTGTCTGGAATGGGTGTAATGTTATTCTTGAGTCTATCCACCTTATTTTTCAATGCGTAAGTAAGCTGTTTTCTGGTAATGTGTTAGACATCCGGTTCAAAATCCGCCATAGGGAAGTAACGAGAAGAATCTCAAACTGCAGTAAACGGTAAAACAGTTTGCACTACAAACCAGTGTATTCACAATTAAGATAATACATTAAAATAATATGGTAAGACACACCAGTTTGCAATATCAAGCAGCAAAACGAGCTTTTTGTGCAGCTAAAAATGGCTGGAAGTGGATGAGACCGGAAGCCAGACACAAAAAATTTACAAATGGCTGCACCCACTCTTATGGGAAAAATAAGGTGGATAAGGTAACAATAATATAATAAGATAGCCTTGTTTGAAATGGGTTTGGCTAAAATAAAATTTTGGTTTCATCTATACTATGTACTTATGCTATATTGACTGGGTTAAATATAATTGCATTACTAAAAATACAACATAAAATACTAAAATTCTAAAATACAACATTCACTGACTAAAACTAGACTAAACGTCATCAGTTTTTGGCGACTAAAACTAGACTAAACTGTCATCAGTTTTTGGCGACTAAAACTATACTAAAATAGTCATTGATAATTCTGACTAAAATAAGACTAAAATGCTCACTTTTAGTTGACTATAACTTGACTAGACTAAAAAAAGAGTATGAACGTGACTAAAACTAAAATGACAGCTTCACACAAAGACTAGACTAAAACTAAAATTAAAACAAGCCGCCAAAAACAACACTAGCTCCAACCCTAATCAAACACATCAGCACCTAGCTAATGAATGTATTTTAAGATCATTAGAAAGCTACAGGCAGGTGTGTTTAATTGGTGGTTTTCCCTTTTCACCTAATGACTTCTTGTCATTTTTCATAAGATTTGTGATTTTGTATTGCTCTCTGAACATTGTTCTATGATATGTGAACCAGCCAGCCAAACCTTGATCCCTTTGTTTGCATCATGGGGTAGCCTTGGAAAAAACATAAGAAAACAAAACACACACACAGTTTTCAAACAGGTAATCTGGTACAAAATCAGCTCCTCATTGCATCACTGAAAACTTCGGATTCTTTCAGGTATGTGAGATGAGTTTTCAAACATCCACCTGCTCTTGCTGGCATATATACTTCTGCTAGAATACACTTCTGAAATAAACTTTGTGACTTACAACAAAGCAAAAAAAAAACCAAAAAAACAAAACAAAAAGCTTTTAATGTGTAAAATAACAGTGTGTGTATTTAATCTGTTACTGAACTGAAGGGATAAAATATGGTGCAACAGCATCAGAAGACACAAGACTATCACTGTCTGCTATGAGGACATCAAAAGAAAGCCTGTTCACTCCAAGAACGATAACTATAACTATAAACTTTTAATAAACGTCATAAATCCAAAAGTATAGTGCAGTCCACACAATAACTGTAGTGATAACAACACAAAGGAACAATTCTTTTTTCAGCTGATGAACAATAATAACATTGGCAGCTAATCAGAAACCACCAACTTTAAAGAACAAATGTCAAAGGATATCAAAATGTTTTAACACATTATCAACACTCTGGCAAAAATACATCATTAGTACATTGATTAAAATGCTTTACATTTTTTTTGTCTTGAAAAAGGTGCTTGCAAACAAGTGGCCAACTGGGACTATGTAGATTGTCATAGACATTAAACATTGTGACGAAAAGTGAGACTCGACCTATTTTTACAGCCTCACTGCGTTTAAAGCATACTCTCGCAAAGTATTATAACTCAAACTTTCCAAGATTCCAGATTTTAAATAAAGACCAAGAGTTGGTGGAAACTTGACACTGAAGTTATTTGACAGTGTTTGTTTATATGTGACATAGTTTGTTTATAGCCTAACTTTAGCTTTTTACTTGTGGCGATTGTATTTGAAAAGCTGTTCAAAATCATCTCTAACAAAACATGCAAGAACTATAAACTTTTGTTGGTCACAGAGCTTATTTTCTGCAATAAATCAAAAGTCATTGGAAAAATCCTATAGGGAAATCGGGGTGATGCTAATTTCAGGGTTTGCTGACAAAATTAAATTATCCCTTCTTCTGCACTCCATATTTAACGTTCTTGGGGCGAACCAGCCTTTATAACGCTTGAAACTGTTTTTAATGGAAATAGTCCAACATACATTCATTTTAGAATATATGCATTTCCATACTCAACTGTTCTAATGAATACTGAAGTGGCAAGAGTTTTAAGAAAGTTGCATGAAGTCAGCCAATCAGATTTGAGCTTGCATATTGGTCAGACTTTCCATAGGTATTCTGTTTAAGGCTGATATTACAAGTCTGGCTACAAGACCGCCCATAAACATTGAGGACCGGACATTATTCTAAACATCAAAAGTCTCACTGTGCAGAACTAACTTTGTTTTCCTTCTTAGTCCATCTGTTCCTTTAGCTAATCTCTTGACCCTAAATATGAAACCTGTTTTAGACTCTTTCAAGGGCACAGGAAGGTTGGATTCTTTCAATCTTTTCAAAGCTTTTCGGTTCAATGTTTTATCAGTGTTCTGCAGTGTCAGGGTCCTCCCTCATTCCACAGTCTCATGTGACTCTATTAACACCCTCTAAAACACTAAACACAGAGCGGCATCTGAGCTGAGGCATCAGCTGCTCTCCACGTAAAGAATCTTCAAGCCAATCTAAACTTAATTAGTGAGTTGGCCATACACTCTCAGAATGAAATGTGAAAAATGTGTGTTCATGTTTTTACTTGTATCTGAACAAAAGACTAAACAGAAGAAATGAACTGGAGAATATTTCAAAGAACGCAGAGCTCTATCACACCTACCTATTACATAATCGCCACAGACCAATAGTAGTACAAACATGTTTAACATCCAGAGAAAACATTTCTAAAAATTGCAAGCTGTTTCGACCTCCCAAAAACAAAATTCAAATTAACTACATTTTGTCCTTATTTTGCAGTGGTGGACGAAGTACACAAATCAAGTACTTGAAAAGTACAGATACATATAATAAAATATTACTCCAGTAAAAGTACTCCTTTTTTCAATTTGAGTGAAAGTACAAAAGTACTCATTTTTTTATGTACTTAAGTAAAAAGGTACTGATAGATAGATTTATTTTGCAATTTTATATAGGCTCAAAACAAAAAACTCAGCATGATAAGGTAAAAATTCAGAAAATGAAAAGTTTTTAAATTTAAATTACAGTTAGTTAAGCAACATCACACGTTTTCATCATCACGACTGTTCAATAGTTCAAGTTCAATAATATTAGGTCACTTTTAGGCGCAGTATTGCAGACTGCTTTTGTTCTGTTTCAGCAACAAAAATAATTTCACAGAAAAACAGCAAAACCACGGCGCATCTCGATTCATTGCTGAATAATTCATTGTTTTGAATAAATCAGTTGAGTCAAAGTTTCATTATCCCACGCACAAACATCTGAAGAATCAGTCGTTTGAACTCTTGATGACACTTGCCATCACCTATTGCCGTTTTAATTTTGTTTAAAAGTACCTTTTCCCCCCATAATTTATTGTGTATATTCAAAATAAATACTTAAAACAGTCTCATAACATTATTTAATTAATTTGTATTTTTTTCAGTGTAAATTATTTTATTTGCTAACGTACAGATAATAATATTCATATTATTGCAATAGAATTTATAGAACAAATGTAAGAATTTTAAATGAAAGATGAAGTGTTAATGAATTAACACTCTTAAAAATAAAGGTGCTTCACGATGCCATAGAAGAACCTTTTTTCTCTAAATGGTTCCATAAAGAACCTTTAACATCTGAAGAACCTTTGTGTTTCACAAAAGGTTCTTTGTGGCGAAAGAAGGTTCTTCAGATAATAAAAAGGTAAGGAAGAGATGGTTCTTTAAAGAACCTTTGACTGAATGGTTCTTTGTGGAACCAAAAATGGTTCTTCTATGGCATCGCTGCGAAGAACCATTTAAAGCACCTTTATTTTTAAGAGTGTAGGGGGAAAATGCCCTCTATAAAGGCAAAAAAAAATATATATATATTGTTTTCAGTTACAATAATTAATACTGAAATTCGACGTTAGTAACTTACTTTTCGCAGCAACAGTCCCTTGCGCGCTCACAAGACTCTCTCTAAATGGATCATTTGAATCAGTTGTCGACTCGAGAACAGCTGCAATCTGATCATTCCAATTCGTGAATGAATCTTTTGGTGCGATTTGTGAACCGAATTAACAGGTTCGTTGAAAAGAATCTGTTTGTTCATGAATCAGACACCGCTTCTGCATCTCAGAGCATGTGATATATTATAATCAATAACGATATGTTTTATGAAATGTAGTCAAGTAAAAAGTACAATATTATGCTTTGAAATGTAGTGAATTTAAAGTAAAACTACTCAAAATAAAACTACTTCAGTAAATTACAGACAGAAATGTACCAAAGTAAAACTACTTCGTTACTGTCCACCACTGTTATTTTGTTCAAAAAGACATCACACCAAGTCATTCTTTGATTTAGCTTGAAGTATATCATTGCCTACTACTATAAGGTACTATAAGTTTGATCAACTAAACGCTGGAAGACCAACTAAACCAGCCGGCCAACTAAAACAAGCAGTTTCTTACTTTGGGTATATTATTAATATATCAAACAAGATTTAACGTCATGAACCTTGCATACTTAAACAATGACTAGCTCCTCATCTGGTGCACTCATCGTTCCAGCGTGGAAAGCTTTAAACAAAATGCAGTTTCCTGATGGAAAAATGCCAGATGTTGTGTGGTGTTTGATGTTATGAAAATGCCTGTTATGTTCGGAGTAGTTTTTTCCTTCTGTTTATTTTCCCTTTTTCCTTTCAGAGCTTTCCACTCCAAGCACATACTGTTTACCTGAATGTTAAGAGAGTAATTTTCATAACTGTCTTCATAAGCCACATAACAATCATGACTAAGCATCTAGTTTGCACAGCTGAAATCAAACAGCAATACATGTAATTAAGAGCAAATTAACGCCTTCATGTTATTTAACAAACTGTCAGTTTTTAGTGATTTCACTGACAATTCTATGATTGCATTAAAAGTCACATAAATGCAGCTATACTGCATTTATTGTAATATTGTTTGGAAATTAGTGCACTGGTCTTTGTTGTAGCATTCCTTTTAACATTCAGTAAAACAGCGAGTGCAGAAACATGTATAAACACATTCATCTGATCAAACTGGCATCAAACTCAAGTGTTGGGCCATAACAAAGCCCATTCACTCAGTCCTTTCCTGCAGGTCAACGCTTTGGAATGTATTGTAATTAGGTTGCTGCTACACCAATTTACAAGGCAGGTGGTTGCTAGTTGGCTAAAATGCTACAATAAACAAAATGTTGGCATGAAGCTTTATGTTATACTGGTCCAGAAGTCCTTTGAAAATCAGAATAGTAATAGTAATAATAAGCCTCACTTAAGAACCATTGATCAATACTGATTAATTTTGGCAAATTCACTAACATCACATTTCAAAATGGTTTAAAAAGTTGTTTTAACATTAATCTATAACAGATGCATTGTATAATAGTTTTAGATACATTATATAACTTTTTATTGATGTTTGCTAAGGCTAGGTCGGTGAATGAAATGTACAGAACTAACAAACACCACTCACATTTTGTTCAGAAAAATCTGTATCATTGAAAGTCTATTGCTGCCTTTACTTTTTTGTTACTTTGGTTTGTAACTTACAGAGTTTCTCACCACTTTTTCAGAAAGGGAGCTTAATAGTTAAAGTGTATTGCATCATGAGCTTGTAGCTTGGCAAGATACATTTTAAAGTAGCTCTAACAAAATTGGCATAATCAAACTTTAACAGTCACACTGCTGTGTTTTACTCATTCCTTTGCATTTGAGGGTAGAAAAGAGTCAGACGGTTAAGTAGAGTTCAGCTTTGAAGGTATCTGGAAATAATATTTATATAAGTGTTATATATAGTTTTGAAACAGTATCTACTGTTAGATTCCAGTAAAGCAGACATACATGCCTGGTTAAGCACTTTGGGCCTCTATTGCTAATTGATCTTGTAAAGATCCTATTTTTCTATGCTGACACACAGCGAGCCAGCCAGCCACTGTTTGTTGATGTTGTTGCCTTGGCAACAGCGGCAGGAAGTTGTCAGACTGTAGGCTGCTGTAAAGTGCTGAAAAGAGTCAAATGGGGAAAAAAACGAGAAGAAACGCAAGAGCAAAAATCTCATAAAACATCACAGGGTGGAGATCGAACAGAAGTCAACACTTTCAGTATATGAAAAATATTTAAAGAGATTCAAACCTTTTATGACATGGGAAAATGTAATTAATTGTTAAAAATCTGTTTCATTATTACTATTTTCCACTTCAAAAAGAAAAAACTGAAGTTTCAAACACTGAAGTACAAGCTTTCAACCTAAAAATGTTTTTTTTTTTTTTTTTTTTTTTTTTTTTATGATCAAGTGTGCCCAAATCAGGAGTTTCTTCTTGTTGGTTTGAAATGAGAAGTACTGTATCAGAGTTTTATTTCTTCTGAAACCAACAAGTAAACATATTTTCTGTACATATTATTTTCCTACAATATTTTTTTATTCTTTTTTTTTTTTTATTTATTTATTTATTTTTTTTAAGATTTATTTTTGGCGCTTATGCCTTTATTATAATAGGATAGTATAAAGACAGGAAGCAAAGTGGGAGAGAGAGAGAGGTGGGGGGGGGTCTACTATCTATAAATTTCTATGATATAGTGTTCTCCAGACACAGCTTGGGTCTATGGGATTTTTCGTTTTGTTTTGTTTTACTGTCCACTAAAAAATAAAATAAAATTACATAAAATTACATAAAATAAAATAATCTCCTTAATAAACTGCATAATGTCTGCGGTTTAAATGTCTGATTTTGGTTGAATCACTAGGATTATATGAGCAACAGTAATAGTGATGCTGGGTTTTATTTGATTCTATCTGCTTCTATTTCTTTCTTTTTCTTTTTTTTTTTTTTTTTTTTTTGTTCCTTTTAATTCTTGTTGCTATGTTTGTGAGAGTTGCGCAAAGAACATCCATCATTTATACCATCATAATACATAGCAAAACAAAACTGCTTTGAATTTACTTGCCATGTGACCTTGTGGTTTTGACAGCATATTTTTTAAAGAATGATTTTGCCATAGTATTTTACATATACATATGGGTCAAAGACGAAAAAGGGTTTAAGCACAAGAACAATAAACAAGTCAAAGAAAAGTCCCCAGGTCTCTCTCTCATACACACACAGACACACAGACACACAGACACACACTTGCATTACATAGTAATTCATTTCATTCATTTTTAATCCAACAAAGTAAATCAAAGAGTCCCAGCAATAAATGTTTGTTTACAAGTGTACACAGTCCAAATAACTGAACACTTTTGGCTTGGCAGCATTAGTCTTGCAAAGCATTTCTACGTAGTGTATGTTTTATCCTCCAGACATTTAGACAGGAAGGTTCCATATGACCAACTTATAAAATGACCAACCACATTTTTACATGACATAAAGAGGCAGGTAATTCTCCAATTGATGATACCACAATAATCTGGTAGTATGGTGCACATACACTTTGTGGTCACAATTTACCTGCATCTAAAACTACTAAGTACAGATTATTTTATGGATATAAGACTCAGCAATAAAGCAGAAGTTGCAGTTGTTCCTGAGGATATCTCATTTGCTTGTCAAAACTTCAGTTTAAAAGAAAGAAAGAAAGAAAGAAAGAAAGAAAGAAAGAAAGAAAGAAAGAAAGAAAGAAAAAGAAAGAAAGAGAAAGAAAGAAAGAAAAAAGAAAGAAAGAAAGAAACCACAAACTGGTGGTTAAATGCTAAATCAGAGCAATATGATGTTATACAGATCACAGAATGTACCCTTTCAACCTTTTCATGAATGAATAAAATAAAATAAAATAAAATAAAATAAAATACAATAAAACGAGCATCACAAAGAAAGAAAGAAAGAAGGAAAGAAAGAAAGAGAAACCACAAACTGGTGGTTAAATGCTAAATCAGAGCAATATGATGTTATACAGATCAGAGAATGTACCCTTTCAACCTTTTCATGAATAAATAAAATAAAATAAAATAAAATAAAATAAAATAAAATAAAACGAGCATCACAAAGAAAGAAAGAAAGAAAGAAAGAAAGAAGGTAAGAAAGAAAGAGAAACCACAAACTGGTGGTTAAATGCTAAATCAGAGCAATATGATGTTATACAGATCAGAGAATGTACCCTTTTAACCTTTTGTTGAATAAATAAAATAAAATAAAATAAAATAAAATAAAATAAAAAATAAAACGAGCATCACAAGTTCATGAACAGGATATAAAACAAGGTTTCGTGTGCCATAAAGATAGTAAGATATTATAAAGATTAACATCATTTTTTTTTTTTTTTCTGTAAAATAAAATAAAATAAAATAAAATAAAATAAAATAAAATAAAATAAAATAAAATGTTTTCCTCATAGGGACAAAAAAAAAAAAAATGTTCCCAGGTCTCTCTCTCTCTCTTTCTCACACACACACACACACACGCACACGCACACGCACACGCACACGCACACGCACACACACACAAAGTAAAATAAACAGTCCCTGCAATAAAAGTTTGTTTACAAGTGTACACACAGTCCAAATAAGTGAACACTATTTGGTATATATACTTATATGCAGGGCCGGCTCTGTACATCTGGGGGCCCTCAAGCAGGATAATTTTGGGGCCCTGCCTTGTGGTGAATAGTGGAGTAGTGCCATTACAAACCAGCAACTGTATACAATCTAACACATTTTACACATTTTGGGGCGAATGGGCAGAAAATGAGGCAAAGGCCATGTATATCAGTTGCCAGGTTTCCATCCAAAGATTTTTTTTTTTTTTTTTTTTGGTGGAAAAAACAAACAAACAAAAATTTTGATTTAGCGCTGTAAAATTTTGACCGATATAGCTGATGGGAATGCCATTTATCTGTAAATATTCTCATGTGTTGACACAATATTTTTCCATTTAACTTTAGTGCATAAATTATACATAGATACTTCAGATGTTACAAAAATCTGTTTAGAAACACTTTTTGTCAAGAAAAGGGGCTTTAACTCAAATTAATGTTGTCACATCATGACAGAATTAGCTTATAGGCAGCGTCCGCATTCGTGTTGCTCATGTTATACCGTTTCCCAGTTCAAAAGCGCATAAATCATATTCATATTATTAAACTGACCATTTACCTTTCGAACATACATATCTCAATTTGATGTTCCTTTTGTAGGCTACGTTGCAAGTTAAAATTTATTCATTTTGTTCTGAAGATCTTGTTTTACATGAATATTAGAATGAGAAGTACAACATTTTAAATTAATTTGTTTTGGCTTGTTAGTAGCTTCTTATAGCCTATTTTCAGTCTTGTTGTCTTGTACTGTTCCGGAAATAAAATAGCATGTTTGGCTGTCTGTATTTTATTATAACAATGAAGCTGCGTTGTCAAGTTAGTAATGCTTAACTGCGCGCAGGAGGTGCTGGCAAGATCACTTGATTTTTTTTTGGACACAACTTCCAATAGTCTACTCATTCATTTGTGGTCATATAAGAATAAGACATTATTTAAAACTATTCTAAATATTTATTTTATTTGTGTACATTCACGGTAAAAACAAACATTGTGCTTTTGTATAATAAAGGAAACTAACAGGATGCCGCTTTCTCAAGAGCGCATCAGAAAAAGAAAAGAAATTCTGCATATAGGCTGCTAATTGTTTCACAGTTTTTTTTTTTTCTTTTGTTTACAACAGCACCCATTGTAACTAATGACTAGTGGGGGGCCCCTAGTCGTGGCGGGGCCCTAAGCAGCCACTTAGTTCGCTTATAGGGAGGGCCAGCTCGGCTTATATGGCACTTTTGGCTTGGCAGCATTAGTCTTGCGAGGTATTTCTACGTAATGTCTGGAGGATATAACATACACTTAGACAGGAAGGTTTCATCTGACCAACTTATAAAATGACCAACCACATTTTTACATGACATAAAAAAGGCAGGTAATTCTCCAATCGATGATACCACAACAATCTGGTAGCATGGTGCATGTATACTTTGTGGTCACAATTTACCTGCATCTAAAACTACTAAGTACAGATTATAAGAAAGAAAGAAAGAAAGAAACACAAACCCAAAAAATTGGTGTGTCATTGCCATTTATGCAATTTATGTGTCTAGTTTATGTGTCTATGTTGGGACCACTGTATCTTATGATATTTTTTAAAGATTATACCCCTTATATTATATATATTATGAACAAGTCTGGCCTCTAAAGTGCTCATTGTATCATCCAGGAAGCATGCAAACAAAAATTTGCCTCCCAGCATAATGATAAAATCCCTGACTCACACAAGTTATGTAGCAGCCAGCAATCAGTAGATTACATCAGCACTAGCCGCTGCAGTAGGCCATGGGTGGGCTATGTGAGGCTCAGACTAAAGCAACACTACTTAACACAGTCTCATAATAAGCTGCTCATACATAAACAAAACAGTAAATCAGAAGTAGGTCTGGTCTATGCTCAGCTCACCTCCTGCAGAAGTGTAGACATGTGAGGCATGGGCCCTTCCTCTCTCTTCTTCAACAGACGGCTACACAGTATCAGGGTGATCAGAGAGATGATGAAGATGCCAAGATCCGGGGTCAGGAGCCACACCATGCTCCAAGGGTCTTCCAGCGGAAGCCTACAGGAGAAACCATAAACTTAGCATTTAAATGCTATATCGGAGCATTATGCTTTTACACAGATCAGAAAACGTAGCCTTTCAGCCTTTTCCTGAGTTGAATAAATAAATAAAAAAAAATAAATAAATAAAATAAATAAATAAATAAATTAATTAATTAATTAATTAAATTATAAATAAAATAAAATATAATATAAATAAAAATAAAAATAATAAACCATACAGCATATCTCAACTGCTTGACATCTTGCACTGACACAAAATGTAAACTATGTTATCGCACAGGTCGGGCAGTAAATCATGCTAAATGTAATAAGCCATAAAGATAGTACAATATTACAAACATTAACATGTTTTTTTTGTTTTTTTTTTTCTGTAAAGCTGTTTTGAAAAAAAAAAAGGGGATAACAGGGTTGAAAAATATAGTTATTTTATTAGGTAAAATATACTGCTCAAAAAAATAAAGGGAACACTTAAACAACACAATGTAACTCCAAGTCAATCACACTTCTGTGAAATCAAACTGCCCACTTAGGAAGCAACATTGCTTGACAATCAATTTCACATGCTGTTGTGCAAATGGAATAGACAACAGGTGAAAATTATAGGCAATTAGCAAGACACCCCCAATAAAGGAGTGGTTCTGCAGGTGGTGACCACAGACCACTTCTCAGTTCCTATGCTTTCTGGCTGATGTTTTGGTCACTTTTGAATGCTGGCGGTGCTTTCACTCTAGTGGTAGCATGAGACGGAGTCTACAACCCACACAAGTGGCTCAGGTAGTGCAGCTCATCCAGGATGGCACATCAATGCGAGCTGTGGCAAGAAGGTTTGCTGTGTCTGTCAGCGTAGTGTCCATGGAGGCGCTACCAGGAGACAGGCCAGTACATCAGGAGACGTGGAGGAGGCCGTAGGAGGAGCGCTACCTCCACCTTTGTGCAAGGAGGAACAGGAGGAGCACTGCCAGAGCCCTGCAAAATGACCTCCAGCAGGCCACAAATGTGCATGTGTCTGCTCAAACGGTCAGAAACAGACTCCATGAGGGTGGTATGAGGACCCGACATCCACAGCTGGGGGTTGTGCTTACAGCCCAACACCGTGCAGAACGTTTGGCATTTGCCAGAGAACACCAAGATTGGCAAATTCGCCACTGGCGCCCTGTGCTCTTCACAGATGAAAGCAGGTTCACACTGAGCACATGTGACAGACGTGACCCAGTCTGGAGATGCCGTGGAGAACGTTCTGCTGCCTGCAACATCCTCCAGCATGACCGGTTTGGCAATGGGTCAGTAATGGTGTGGGGTGGCATTTCTTTGGAGGGCCGCACAGCCCTCCATGTGCTCACCAGAGGTAGCTTGACTGCCATTAGACCCCTTGTGAGACCATATGCCGGTGCGGTTGGCCCTGGGTTCCTCCTAATGCAAGACAATGCTAGACCTCATGTGGCTGGAGTGCGTCAGCAGTTCCTGCAAGACGAAGGCATTGATGCTATGGACTGGCCCGCCCGTTCTCCAGCCCTGAATCCAACTGAGCACATCTGGGACATCATGTCTCGCTCCCTCCACCAACGCCACGTTGCACTACAGACTGTCCAGGAGTTGGCGGATGCTTTAGTCCAGGTCTGGGAAGAGATCCCTTAGGAGACTATCTGCCACCTCATCAGGAGCATGCCCAGGCATTGTAGGGAGGTCATATAGGCACATGAAGGCCACACACACTACTGAGCCTCATTTTGATTTGTTTTAAGGACATTACATCAAAGTTGGATCAGCCTGTAGTGTGTTTTTCCACTTCAATTTTGAGTGTGACTCCAAATCCAGATCTCCGTGGGTTAATAAATTTGATTTTCATTGATAATTTTTGTGTGATTTTGTTGTCAGTACATTCAACTATGTAAAGAACAAAGTATTTAATAAGAATATTTCATTCATTCAGATCTAGGATGTGTTATTTTAGTGTTCCCTTTATTTTTTTGAGCAGTGTATTTTCTTGGCAATAAAAAAAATTCATATTTAATCAATCAAACAGTGTAGAGAGTATACGGCCTTGCTGTTCCCTTACTGTTCCTTGAACTGTGTTATCTAGCTCTGATCATTTTCAGACAGTTCAAAGTGATGCCTCACTTATACATGCTCTCATTCTCTACATTCTCTACATACCTGGACACTCCAACATGTCTTGATAGAGTCTCCCATGTGCTGCCTACAGAGAGAGTAAGTGAGAAAGTTTAAATACTCAGGATAAAATGAGTCAGAGTACGGTCTAAGCACTGGACATTGTCGAGCAGGTCATAAAGACGAACCGCAAATGCTCTTGAAAAGCTACCGAAACTTTTCCATGAGCCACCGAACCCTCCTTTGGCAGAGTCAGCCAAAGGCTACAAGCCGTTAAAGTCATTGCATTTAGCTTGGCGACTCCCTCAAGATGCTAGGGACTCAGGAATGAGAGGGGCTAATAATTTTGCTTCTCGAAAGGATTATAGTACATATCATGTGATTTGTGACCCTGGCAGCAAGTCGCACAAGGTCCAGGTTAAACTTTCGGATACAGTTTTATTTTACTTTTAGCTTTCAACAGATTAGGGTTAGAGAAAAGGACTTAGATGACCAGACTGGTGTTTTGGAACCAACAAGAGGTTTAGATCCAGGAACACATCCTGCTTGATAAAAATCACAGTCACCTGTGAATGCCGTGTTGGAAAATTGAGTTTCAATTGGTAGTGTTTTGTAACATAGCTGGCCTTAGTAGCTGGCTTCTTGTTGGTAAGTCGGACCTTGTTGAAACAAGAAGCTTATTGAATACAAACTTTGGTGACAAATGGATTGAGTGTGCATTTTTATATTTTAATTTTTTTTGCAATCATCAGGCAATCATCAGAATGAAATCATTCTGATTGATGAATATAAACGTAATGTTTACATGAATGCTAAATAAAGTGATCGAGTTTATTTGCCTTTATATGTCACAGGTTTCAAATCGGATTTTATTTTTTGACTTTGGAACACTGCACTAATATGCTCCAAAAATATGAGTTTCCTGTTCATTCAAGACAAGCATACTAGCAATCCACCTGCTTATTTTCTTTGTTTTAAAAAAGCAGACTTAAATACTGGTCGATTTTAGGTTCTAATTAGGAGACGATGGGCACACAAAGCTTTGTGCTGTGCTGCTTACATTTATCAAGCAGTAAAAATGCTATCAAACAGTTTAGAAAAAGGCACCCCTTACAATCCAAATAAAAATTCAAATGAATTTGGCCAATTTATTTAGATCCAGAATTTCAAGTGGCCTTTTTTTTGTTTTGTTTTTTTCAGACTGGGCTACTAGTCTGATTACAAACGGATTATTAGGGTCCATGTGAACGCAAATTATGAGAACAAGACCAAAGTGGTATGTCCTCATTACACTCACTACACTACTACATAGAACACATATTTTTAACAGTCAGTATATAATTACTTATTCAAAAGAGTACTGACTAAGAGAGTATGCGTTTTCAGACTCAGCCCTAGATGATGTAATGTGAATTATATATCAGTCTGTGACATTAATTGTGTTAATTGATCAAGATATTCTTATTAAAGGCTTAGTTCACCCAAAAATGAAAATTCTGTCATTAATTACTCACGCTCATGTCGTTCCAAAACCCATAAGACCGTCGTTCATCTTCAGAACACAAACTAAGATATTTTTGATAAAATCCTGGAGCTCTCTGACCTGCATAGACAGCAACACAACTGACACGTTCAAGGTCCAGAAAGGTAGTAAGAACATTTACAAATTGTGTAATTTTATGAGAAAGAGAATACTTTTTGTGTGCAAAGAGAACAAAAATAATGACTTTATTAAACTACTTCTTCTCTTCTGTGACGGTCTTCAGCACAAGTGTACCACAGCACACATCTCTCTTAGTTCATCGTTTGTATATTCTGGGTTAAATAAGTAAGGCTGGGCAAAAAATGACAAGTCATCCTCTCTGTTGAAATCTTTAGACTGTTTTATGTACAGCACGTGTGTTCTTCTGCTTGTAAACAAGGCGCAGAGCATCCAGGTTTGACGTCACGAACATGAACAGGGTAGTTCCACTGCTGTCTATGCAGGGTCAGAAAGCTCTCAGATTTCACCCAAAATATCTTAATTTGTGTCCCGAAGATGAACGAAGGTCTTACAGGTTTGAAATGGCATGAGGGCGAGTAATTAATGACAGAATTTTCATTTTGGGTACAAACAAACAAAAAAAAACAATAAGAACCATCACAGAAATTCCAATAGTTTCCATTACAAATATCATTACAAACATTACAAACCATCAACTTTTAACCAGTAAAACCTTTAAAAAATGATCTCCTGTAGTGCGTTTCGGGAATGATTGTGATGTTACCATTTTTCACCTTTGAGTAATTACTGTAATTACTGTTCTCCAGGAGAAAGACTATCCTGGACCAGCAGCTTCAGGTGGTTTTTGAACATGTTGGCTGGTCATCTACCTACTGACCAATCTGGTCTGACTAATAAACATTTAGTTTAAAAAAAAAAAAAAAAAGAACCCTAGTGAAAAATAAATATACTAAAATGTATTTAAAATACATTTATTTTAAATATACTACAAATACATTTACATATTATGCACTTACTAAAAATGCCCTAATATTGTACTACCCTGATATTAGTATACTAAACTGGTATATTTAAAGTCTGCTAAACAATGAATTTTGTGCTTAATGCACAATTGTGCTCCAAGTGTTTAAGCAGTGCTTCAACTAAAGTCCAACTAAAGATACACTTAATTATATTTGATTGTGCTAAAGTGGAACTATTGCAAGTATACTTTAGGTACACTTTAAATATTTTGCATTTAAAGACCGATATTATTTAAAGATCATACAATCCTTATCAATAGTGATATTAAAACATATTTTAGGCTTAATATAAAGAAATGTGCATTGTGCACAAGTAGTACTCCAAATAAAGTTTAATTACAATTTTTATATGAGTAAGCCTCAAGCGATATGTCAGTAAATATGTTAGTAGACTTGAACTTTATTTAGTATAAAATAAATGCATTTCAAATCTATTACCTTTTTACTAGGAAATGCCGTGTTGTTCTTTTTTTTCTTTTCATTAAAGAATGCATTCTTTTTCTGTGAATGCTGCTAATTATTCTTGATGAAGATGATTGTACTTGCACTTAAAACAAGTCGAACTTACAGTTGTGTCCCAGTGCATCATCAAGACTGGGGATGGTATATAAGCAGATCTGGAAGGTGACGTGTGCCAAGAGGAAAATCAGACTTGTGCTAAAAAGGGCCTTGATGTAACATCCAGTGTGCCCTGTGGAATGGAGAAGAAAAACACAAGGTTGGCACAAATTATAAAAAAAATGTATTAATGAAGGCTGATCATTATTTTACATCAAGGCTTCTAACTGACATGACAGTCAATATTAAATTAGCCTAGTTTCATCCTCAAAATAAACCTGAGATTTAGTCCCCATATAAGGTTTAACTTGACATTTTAATAAAACTTTAAAAGTCATGATTAAAAAAAGTCCATAGACGCAATATGTGTCAACCACCCGTTGGTTGTCATAACAATAGCTTTACAGGCTTTGTAGAAACCCTCGTAATATTTAATTGCAACATTTACATTGCAGCCACCCAAAGATGGGATTTCTAACAATGTTTTTCCAACAACGCAGCAGTATAGGAGCAAAATGAGCACATGTGTGAGTGTTTAACTTTTGCGAGAATTAGGAAAATGCAATGGCAGGCCCAGCTATTCTAATCATGGCAGGACTGTCAAAACACACTTTTTTTGCTGCGGCTGAAAAATCATTTCTGTTAAAGCATACTACACGAGTAAAGAGCACTGGAACATCCTCTGTAAAGACGTCCAAACTAGAGCTACAACAGGTCACTGTTAGGGTAGAGTTTTTATTTTTGTTTTAAAGAGAATTTTGACTTTGTTGCAATATAGGCAAGGGCTAGTTTTCAAACTCATTTGGACCGAACTCGCGCCTTCAGTTGAGAATGTATTTAGTATGGAGAATTATTGGTACTTACAATTGGACTACTTTTATAGAGCGCACAACACTTTTAAAACATACACAGAAGAAATGAGTGTATACATGACTAGTGTTAGTGTGAAGCTTTATAGGGCGGTAGCTCAATTATTGCTGCTTGCTAAGGAATCACTATTGGTATTGCTCATACTGTGCTATTGCTCACCATTGACCGCTCACCCATAACCTCAAATTTTGCACCTTATTGAATAAACTTGTGTTTTTTTTTTTTTTTTTATTTTAAAGCTATTTTTAGTACGTTTTTCTTTTGAGCACCTAACTGTAATACACATACATGCTGTGGCAGGTCTATTAGTTTGCAGATCTATTACTATAACACTTAGTGCACAGATCTATTTTGACATATTCATTTCAGAAATGACTCACTGACTGTTAGCACTCCCAGAACTTTATTTAACTTGTGAATGAATTATATATACAAAAAGCAAGCAAAGACTCCCCCATCTAGGGCCCTATGATGTCCGTGATGCGGAAAATGTGGACGGAATCCATTCATAAAAATGGAATTTACAGTTTAACACGGAATGTCACGGAATTTATCAAAGTTTGGACTAGTTAATCAAACGTAGGTCATTAAACTTAAATCAATTCACTGTATCTGTAAATATTAGGCCTTAGAAAAAGAATTAAATATGAATCCTGCATGTTCTGCTTGTCTCCAGGTCTAAATGAATGAATGAATGAACGAACTGCACAGAAGCTCAGTTTTGTTTACTACTCATACTAAAGTGCGTTTGACACTCACAGTGATTTCAGCGTCTGCCCTCTCATTAAATGAGGACATAAACACATGAACAACATCTACAGAACTGCTTTAAGAGTCACTTCATCAACATTTTGCCGTTTCATTTGGGTAAAACTAGCGTCATATCATATACACACAGAAATCTAAAGGAATTCACGACAACCCTTCAAAATAAAAGCTCAGTTTAACTTGAAGAAATTGTGCCAAAATAGGCCTATATTACTATTATTTAGTAAAATTTATGTGATACTACTACTACTACTGCTACTACTGTTAAAAAATTAAAAATAAAACTTTATTTTTTAAGAAATAATCACACAATATATCTTCCATGTTTAAATTTTAATAGTAAATCACATTCATTTGCCAAAAAAAAAAGGTTTAATTTTCATTAATCAAAAGATAAATTGTTTTATGCCTTCATTTGATAGCCAGAAAAAAATTTAAATACAAAACAGAGAATTTCTGAGGCGGAAAAAAAAACAAAAAACAAAAAAACATTTCATAAGGCTTTTGTAAGAAAAAAAAAAAAAAAAGTTGTTTTATGCATTCAAATAATTAGACATGCTAAATCAATAACAATAAAACATAAAAACATAAGGTAAGAAATAAATAAAACATTTCATTGAGTTCTAAACATGTAATTTTTGTTACATTTTTGATGTTATTGATGTAAATTGATGTTATTATGTTATTATACAAATTTCATGATTTTAATTAATTAGACATGTTTTTTGATTAATAACATTTAATTTAACCATTAAAAAGAGTCCAGAAAAAAAATAAATAAATAAATAAAAATGGAATTTGGGAAAAAAATAAAAAGAAAGTTGGAAAAAAATATATATATTTTGGATTCCATAGAGCCCTACCCATGCTTGTAGTTTTATGCTTCCATAGTGTTACAAAAAGTTACATAGTGTAGCTTTAAAATCTCAGGGCATACTTCAAGTTAATATAGTATGTCTTTGGGGTTTAGCTGATTTAAGCTATGATTTAAATAAGTGTTCTTAGAATTATTAAAAAAAAAACACCAACAAAATTCAAGTGTGACTTCTGTATTCAGCGCATAATAAAGAGTGATAATTCAGTGCACTCACTATTACAATTCACTATGAAACTTTTTTGTTGTCCACCATGCGAAAAAGTTCTGATTGTTTAGAAAGGTACAAGTATAACCTTCCACAAACCATAAAATTTCATTCACATCCATACCACAAACGGCCACACAAAAGTTTAAGACTTAGGGTTAGGGGTTTTCATTAACCGTAAGTGCAAATAGTAATAGTGCCTTAGTAAGCACTACTTCTAGGAAGAGAAAAAAAAAGCTGCACTACAGCCTGAAAAGAGTACCACCTAAGTTCTGTGGTTATACTTTACTGTAAAACACTGATGGAAATGCACCACTGCATAATGTAACCTGTAAAATAAAGGTTTTACTGGACAGATGGGCCACCCCACTGGTTGGGGCTTTCAAGTTGTTCTGCTTAATGCAAACTGCACTTTAAATTCCAGTATGTTTGAAAACGGATAGAAGTTTTCTGGCTAGACGAGGTGAGTGAGGACACCTGGGTAAGAATGAACACTCTGGACACACAGAGAGGCCTCAGCAAAGCTGTATTTGTCTTTCCAGTTTGTTTTGGCATTTTCTCTGGTTTGTTTCCAGTGAGATTCAATGAAAGGACACTTCAGCGCTTGCCGCAGATAGCAGCGCCGCTGTTTACCTCTAACCAGTTACGCCTTATAGCGAGAGTGTGAAATCTGTGGAGCCATTATGAGATTTTCTGCAGAACTAGATGACTGTGATGTCTTGTGTTTTGACACATGTAGCCATGATTGTTTTAACAAGAATCACTTGACATAGCTCCATAGACCCCAAAATGGTGTAGAGTTACTGAGTGACTATGGAAAGAATAACAGCCTGCCTTACCAAACCAAGCAAAAGGATTTACACATCAGCTGTGGGATATTTTTTACACAATTTTAAAGGTTGTCCTGTAGTCAAACACACTGTTTATTTTGGCGTATAACTACAATGTAATACAATCAGAGACAATTGGATTTTTAGTATTCTCAATGTTAAATAAACACACATTTAATTCGATCACCAAACTGAAAGCACTCTTAGGGCGTTTTCACACTTGGCTCATTTGGAGTGTTTGTTTCGGAATCTGTCACGTTTTCTTCCTTGGTTCGGTTAATTTAGGCATATCAGATCGGCACCAAAATCATTACAAGATTTTCAGACCAATCTTTTCACACTGAGGACAACTGAGGGACTCATATCCAACTATTACAGAAGGTTCCAACGCTCACTGATGCTCCAGAAGGAAACACAATGCATTAAGAGAGGGGTGTAAACTTTTGAACTTTTGAATTTGAAAATTAGGGTAAATTTAACTTATTTTTTTATAATTTAACTTAACTTACTAATATGTAAGCATCTTACGTAACCTCTGAAGAGAAGCACTAAACAAAAAAATATGATGTTTAGGCAAAATAAGAAAAATGTACACATCTTCATTGTGTTCAAAAGTTTACACCCCTGGGTCTTAATGCATTGTTTTTCCTTCTGGAGCATTTGAGGGTTTGAACCTTCTGGTAGTATATCAGTGTCCTTTGCTGCAGCAAATTCAATCATTTTAAGCCATAAAAATAAAAAATAATATGCAGGTGCTGATATGCAGGTGCTGATATGCAGAGATACTTGTGTTTTTAGTAGTCACATTCAGTACAAACAAAAAAGTGTCTCCTTATACAGGCCAATATCACTTTTCTTGATAAATTATAAGGAAAATTTAATCCTTTTAGCCTTGATTTTTAAAAGGCTTAATCTGGAGGCTTTCATTGGCTTTGTGCCGCATCAATGTGAGCATTTATTCTTGTCTTAGTATTTATATAAGCCTCTAATCCTAATTACTTAAACTTTAAACATGAATGATACCTCAAATTGTGTGGCTTGTTGGGGGAGGTGTGCTGTTACTTTTGCATTCGTTCAGACTTACAATCTTCATACGGCAAAATGATAAATGGCAAAATGTGCACAGAGCACATTATGGCCAAAAATATATGTACTAATAAGAGAAAGCTGATGTTTATCTGAAGATTTTATTAATCACACAGTGGTGTCATTTGTTAATAATCAGATTAAGTTGTTTCTTCAAATGTTATATACAAGTTAATGAAACCTCATTCTAAAAACAAATAATGCATGACGATGATAAACTACTGGTCCCAAGAGTATCACAAGCTTCCTGTGGTTAAGGAAGTCATTGCTGGTACAAAGAGCGCAGCTTACATAAGTCTCTGTAACTGGTGGGACTAGAACCCGAGTTCTGACCCTGGCAGCTGGGGGCACGTGGCAGTCACACCCCAGAGAGCCCTGCTGCTCTCCAGAACTTTCCTATCCCACATACAGTGATGGGAAAGTATGCGGAAAGTCTCATCGCCCCCACATACCAGCTTGCATTTGTTTGGAAAATGTAGAACAACACAGCCATTACAAATTAAACCACTTTAAATAATCTTTAATGAAAATATATTAAGGACAAACATTTAATCTTTCTTGATCAAAAAATGACATCATCCAAGAAGAAATAAACTACACAGACTACATAAATAATATAGAATGGCCACCAAATAATTTAGGTGTGTTGATCAGGTTTTGCATAATGTTAAAAAAATTATATATAAAATAATCATATATATATATATATATATATATATACACACATACACTTTTTTTTTTTTTTTTTTGGGTTTAAGACACATTCCTAGTTACACAGAGACTGCACATCATTTTAAATGATAGCCCAAAAAAATCCCAATTGGATTCCCAGGATGGACTTTTTTTTCATTGATATCCTGTTTCACTCAGGAATACAGAAATAGAGAAACAAAAGGCATTGTGATTATTTCATATTGACCTCAAGTTGTTTATGACCTTTTGCCAAGAAAGTAACCTTATTAAGGCATTTACATGCTTTTACACCTCATCATTTGTGTTAAGTCAACCATCACATTGGACCTTTGAGTTTGGAGAACAATAATACAAATTGTGCATGCAATGTGCATGCAATATGCATTAGACAGCATAAAAGCAGTCCGTGAGTGTGCCGTCCGAGACACAATAGGCCTGTATCACAGTGGTTGATTATGGGAAGTGCTGCTCAAAGCAGTGTATCTCTACTTCTGTTTTACCTTCACATTGGAAACTTCTCAGGGAAATGCAAGAACAATTTGAAATATGAATGAATAGTGCATTTCCAGAATAAAAATTACCTGATAATTTACCCCCCCCCCCCCCATGCCATCAAAGATGTTCATGTCTTTCTTTCTTCAGTCGAAAAGAAATGAATGTTTTTGAGGAAATCATTCCAGGATTTTTCTCCATATAGTGGACTTCAATGGGAGCCAATGGACTGAAGGTTCAAAATGCAGTTTCAATGCAGCTTCAAAGGGCTCTACACAATCCCAACCAACAAATAAGGGTCTTATCTAGCGAAATGATCTGTCATTTTCTAAAAAAAAAAAAATAAAAAAAATATATAATTTTTAACCACAAATGCTGGTCTTGCACTAGCTCAACAAAGTGAACGTGCAAAGAAAGTCAAACTGCCGTTACAAAAAAAGGTAAAACAACAATGTCAGACGATTTTAAAGTTGGAGAAAAAAATAAGATACATTTTTTTGTAGTTGTATTGAAACTGCAGTTTGGACTTTCAACCCATTAGCCACCATTAAAATCCACTCCATGGAGGAAAAAAAAAAAAAAAAAAAAACAGGAATGTTTTCCGCAACCTTAATTTATTTTTGACTGAAAAAAGAAAGACATAGACATCTTGAATTTAGGTGAATAAATTATCAGGAAATTTTTATTCTGGAAGAGAGCTAGTCCTTTAATGTACTTACAGTCGGGTTCTTTTTCTAATTTTATTGATTATATTTTCATTCTGTATTAACTGCCTTTGTTGGGGGGCTATCTTGCAGCAACTGTAGCAATATAGACTTACTTTCAGATTTATGTAACCATTACGTGTAATATGTACTTGAAACCTTTTCACTTAATTTAGTTTATGTCATTCCCTGGATGATTTACTTGATTTATTACATTTGTTGCAGTTATGATTGTAATAGTGAGTACACTGTGTAAATTCTCTGTATAAATATATTTCTATGCAAGTGTACTTGTTCTGCAATAAATCTTCTCACATTACATTGCAAGTTTCACATCCATAAATGCAAGTGGTCTGAAAATGTTAACCCGATAACCCAATATTACTCAGTTCATTTGTTTTATTTTGAAACAATACAAGTGCTACTGTACTACGCTCTTAAAAATAAATTGTTCCAAAAGGGTGTTTTTGCAGTGATGCCATAGAAGAACTATATTTAGCTCCGCAAAGAACCTTTTAGAAACGAGTTCTTAAAAGAACCATTTTTGAAGAACATTTTAAAAATCTAAAAGAACCTTTTGTCCACTATAAAGAACCTTTTCTACATTTGAAAGGTTCCATGGATGTTCAAGGTTCTTCATGGAACAATCAATGCCAATAAAGAACCTTTATTTTTAAGAATGTATATGGACATCTACAATTCCTCCAATTAAATTTGACTATACGTGACCTTTTATTTTATTTGACCTATTTATACCTTTTATTTTATTTGATTTACTTATTTATTTGATTTGTGAATTATTGATTGATATTAGAGGTCGACCGATGTATCGGTTTTGCCGATTAATCGGCACCGATAGTTGATTGGCGGAACTATCGGTTATCGCAAAAATCCATGCCGATAGTTTTTTTCCGGATTGGGTCCGTTGCTGGAGCGGCTGAGAAGGTTGTCATTATACAGCAAAGTCCCTATAGTCTTTGTTATACGGCACGAGAGCGTTTAGACACTTGACACTGCACGCTGCACAGAGCGGGACACTTCAAAGGCGGATTTAAAACATCGTATACTGTATACAAGTATACTGTAGTGCATGTTTTTATGTCATTACTAAGCTATGAATTTGTTGACTAGATGCTGCATTAGTGGAGAAATGACAGCAGTATACTTTTGCCCATTTGGTGATCAAATAAAGTCTTGTAGACTGGCGCTTGCACTGAACGCGACGCGTCCAGTGTGTGATACCTGATAGCTGCGAGTTCTTCTAGACGCGGCGCTGCACTTTTGCCCGTTGTTTGACCAACATTATTTTTATGTTCTAGAATAGAAGCAGTTAAATTGTGAAAGTACACAATATCCATATGTATGCTATTTCAATACTGTGGCCTTTGTGTAGATATTTAAAGATGGCCATCTTTAGCTTGATTGTTGATGTAATGGTAACACTTTACAATATGAGTCCATTTGTAACATTAAGATTGATCAAAGCTGCAGAATAGAAGTTTTGTTCCTTGTTAGAGTGTATTAATTTCAGCATTTACTGATATATTTTAACATTTTTTGTTGCCTTTATTAACTATAATGATCAATATAGGCTTTTTTTTTTTTCGGCCAGTGTGGTCCAACCTAGTTATCGGTATCGGTAAAATCCAATAATCCAATTGATATGATCGATCATATTTTAATTTTATTACAGGTTATATGTGATCTTAAAAAAAAAAAAAAAAACAGCAATGATGTGTGTTTTATGTTTATTTACACAAATGCTCACAACTCTGTTTTTTACTAAGCTTTTTATGTATAGTTAATACATTTAACATATTTATGAATATGTGAATTTTAATATGAATATAAATTTTAATAGTACAATGTATTTAAACAGTACACGTTTATATGTTGAACTTTATTTATGCAGGTGCTGTATTAAGCAGTACATACAGCATTAAATAAAAAGATTTCTGTTACCATATAAAAAACATTTAAAACGTTTATCTGACAAATAGATCTAAACAACTTCATCTGCAATAAAGACAGCAACCATTGTGCCAAAGTCACAGGAATCAAAGTAAGATTCTGAAAATTCTGAAAAAAAAAAACAAAAAAAAAAAAAACCTGAAAGTGGGAGATTGCATTGATCGGTACATTTGTTTGAGATGCCAGATGCCTTGCCTTAAACACAGATGAGAGTAGACACTGCAGTCATCTTCTAACTATTTATTACAGATGTACAAGTGTCTGGGTGAGCTCTATGCTTCACTATGCTGTCAGAAGTAAGAACACACTGCTTCAAGTTGCGTGTCATCTTTGTGAAAAGGTCTATTCAATGACAGCCATTCTTTAGCATCTGCAAAAGCAGTTATTACTGTCTTTCTAGAAATAGGCCGAAGGTAACCAGGTCAGCAAGCAAAACAAATCATTCTAAATCATTCAACTTAATAAACATGAAATCCGAATAATTAAGGAAACTGTGACTACGAATGTGAATTTGACCTAAGTGTACCCAGCCTAACATTTCGTAGTGGTGATCTACATTTTCCTACAGCCGCCTTCGTCTCCTAAGCCTCTGATTGTGCACAACTGGCTTGGCCTTCCCCGGATTTCCCGGCCACAGAATGTGTAGCTAATCGACAGTAGGAAAAAAACAAGATGGTTTTCATTAAAACCATTAATACTGTTCAATGTCAGGTTTCGTTTTACTGTGACTGGGAGTTGCAGGGAGTTTCTGAGCAGGAATTCTCTCAGTGCCAGATTATCCCTTGTGTACAAGGGATGCAGATGACCATCATTTGAGTCACATCTTCCCAGCGCTGCAAGCCTCCCTTGAGAGCACTGAGTGCACTAATGTCCAAACAGCGGAAAGCAAATCTTGTTGCTGTAGGAATTCCACACCTCTGTAACAGAGGTAGAGCAAGGTGAAGCAATCTCCTACTTCTCTGTCAAAACAATAAAGCTAATCTTCAGACATAAGGAATGTAACTGACGACCTCTGAAAACATAAAAGGAAAAGTGGGTTGATTAGTGTGTGTGGGAGGGAGAGAAGTTCAATCTGCTATAGAAATAGAAAAAGGAAAAAAAAAAAAGAAAAAAAAAAAAAGGTACTGACATCAGACTCTGAAGATGATGGATTGAGGTTAGGTATAAATGTTGCAAACTAAGGAATTGTATTCTTAGATTATTTTTTTTACTTTTTTTAATTATGTTTTTTGCTTTTTTTTATTTATATACTTTTATATAAGAATAATTTCACATTCAATTTTCCAATTAATATAGAAATAACATAAAAGTATATTTATATGAATATTTGTTAAATATTGTTTTTATGACTAAAGGTATTACCGATACCAGTATTACTGATGTCTCTAGAAAATTGTTCTTTTTTGCCAATTTAACAATTAATTACAGGCATGTACTCAACACTGCAATATAATTGAGAGCTCTCAATTTTAACATGTATTAGACCTTAAAAATAACAATTTCTAATTTAAGTGAACAATTTTCACATAAATCCATTATTTACCTGTTCCCGTTAGCAAGTAGAAAATATACAGAAATTGAATAAAGTAATCAAACATTAAACACTAAATTAAATACACCTGAATCCTTAAAGCTACAAAGTTATTGATTTTCTCTTTTTTCTTTTGTTCTTTGATTAACAGACATCACAGCATTGGTTATTAAAGGGGTCATCGGATGCCCATTTTCCACAAGTTGATATGATTCTTTAGGGTCTTAATGAAAAGTCTATAATATACTTTGGTTAAAAACTCTCAATGGAAGTGCAAAACAACACCCTTTTTTAAACATCAACCCATTCTGAGGGGTTGTTCCTTTATATGCAAATGAGCTCTGCTTGCCCCACCTCTCTCTTCTCTCTGTGGAGTGACAAGCCTGTTTACATTAGCCACACTTAGTGCGTTTATCCACGAAACTTGCTAATTAGCATGTTATTAGGAAAGGTGATTGCAGAGATTCATTACAAAAACCCTTACTCTGCTGTAGGTGAAGCTGGATCACGAATGATTTGCGCAAACATAGACGCATTTATGTAGATCGGGAGGCACATTCCCTTCACAAACAAACGTAATCCACTGCATCTTCAGCAGCTCAGATGTCGGGAGTAAATAACGACCACTATGTTCATTATTACATCCAACAACACAACACCTCAATCGCTCAATTGGAGATATTCTTGTCTAACTCACATCCCTGCTCCAGCATCGAAACAATGAAGGTCGGACTGATACTGCCAATTTAGGGCGGGTCTGAGGTAAGACGCTCATATCAATCAACTATTGTGGGAGCGGCCTCTGTCGGTGTGACACCACACCTGACAGGCATCTGAGAATGGCTTGATTTGAAAAAGGGGATATTATTTTTACAGATTAATTAAAAAACACTGCATGGATTTGTTTCATTTGTTTCATGTGTAGATACACTGCCAACACACATTAAAGTTCAAACAACATGTAAAAAAGTGAACTTTGCATTCGATGACCCCTTTAAGTTAATTTGGAAGCTATAAAGTAAAACTAATGATGAATAGATGATGATGCTTTTTTATGCTACAAGTGAAGTTTGGTATTACAACAATATAACATACTGAATGAAAATGGATATTTATCATACATTATTATTTTTTTTAATTAAATTCATGTTATTAAATTATTCGTTATTTAAAGCTTAACTGTAAATGTAAGTCTGCATTAAATAGCACCAAAGGCAATCTAAATGTAAAAAGGGTGAAAAGAGCATACACAAATATTAATATTATCAGTATATTACCAATTATCAATATATATCACTACTAAAAACTATACTGCATACAATTAGGGATGTAGCTATTGATTATCTTAGTAATCGACTATTCTACCGATTATTCCATTGATTAATCGGGTAATTGGATAAGAAGTCTTTTTTTATTATTTTTTTTTTATTAAAGAGCAATACTAAATATACAAGAGAAAATAAGATAGGTCTCTTAAAATGAACAACTAATTTGTTTCCTTTTCAGAAAAATGAACATTTTTATTGCTGAAATTGCATACATTAATAACCACGAAAACTAAACCCATTTAATTCAAAATGCAAATACAAATACAAATATATATATATATATATATATATATATATATATATATATATATATATATATATATATATATATATATATATATATATATAAACAAAAATCTATTTCGCATTACTTTAGAAAAAGGTAAAGTTTACAACCTAAAACAAAGGCATAAGTCAAGAAATTGAGGCATTTAGATGTAGGCCTATTTACACACTATTTAATTCAGCTCAGAAGGACATGAATGCATTTAACTTGCAGTTACAAATGCATAAACAACATTTTGTTATACTGATATTTACATGTATTTTTAAAATGAAGATATTTTAAACGTGAAATCAAAACCACCAGGAGGTGGCAGTAAGTCACTGTTAAGTAAGTGAGTCATCGCAATTGAACTGAATCACTGACGTTTTGACGTTCGAATCCACCTTTTGCCGAACATTTTTTTCTCCCTTTTCAAATCTCATATCACATCGGAAAGGCATTTATTTTCAATAAAAAAGGAAGGAAATAATCGAAAAGTTGAAAATAAAGTTGGGTAGGGTTAGGGTAGGTCTAGGGAGGGCTTTATTATCCCACTAAAGCGGCATCCATTAATTAAAATTATAATTTACACTCAATACGTTATTATTGCATACTGTTTTATAATGTACTACAATACTGAGGTGCAGATAATTGCCGCTATTTGCACTAAGTAGTATAAACAGCAGAAAATCCTGCTATTTTAACAGTGTAAATAGAATCCATTGCTGTTTGCACTTAGCCTCTATCACTAGTGCAAATAGCCACTGCCTATAAAATAGCATCTGCTAAATGACTAAATGTAAATTACAATGTTTAATGTGTCTTTGATACAAGAACTTTTATGGCAAGAGCGCATTTATTTCCTACCAATAACAAGGGTTGTGAGTTCTGTCTTTTTTCTTTTAAATACTGCCCTCACAATGTAAAAAAGGCCTATAGACAATCACTGCGGTCTTGCTATTTGGTCACCCGTTCTAATAAATAATAACTCATAAAACATTCACACTGTCAGTTTTTAGGATTGACAACCGCATTTACTTACAGGCGTAAGTCTCAAAATTTCCCTTTCACACAGCAGCTTATAGTCGCTTTACGAATATTATCTGTATGAACGTGCAACAGGAGTCAAGCCTGTATTACTTACAAGTAACCATAGCAACAGTGACCAAAATAATATCAAAGATGGCGATGTCTGTAAAACTGAAAGTATTACCAGTTTCTGACACAACAAAAGTCCAATCGAGCCACGAGTTCATCCATCAAATCAAAATGGAGCATTTGAGCCGTGTACAGCATACAAAACTGGCTCCAGTGGAGACTGGATATAAACTTTCAGATGACAAACAGCTCATTTGTCAGTCACCGTAAGTTACCGAAACCACAAATTAAACCATGCAGCACACGCACTGAATAACGTGACGGACAACTAGTTGTTCAGTCCTGTTCTGTTCACACAGCGTGTGTGTTCCAAGAATGGTTGGAGGTTGTGAGTCCTGAAAATTTACGAGTGTGAGTTTGGTTATCGAATACGGTTGTCACACCTGTAAATAACCGTACTGTGTGTGAACGTAACCGTATTAAGGACTCAAATACGGTATTGACAACCGTATTCTGCTGCTCTGTGAACGTGGCCTTAGAATCTTTAATTTTTTCCCCCAGCTTTTCTCTCAGTCTACTTTCACACAGGCACACAAACTATTTCTTCCCAGGTTTCTTTAAATCCCTATTAACTATATTCTACAGACCAGATGTCTCAATTTATATAATTTTATACAGTACAGTTTTAGTTAATGATAAGAACCCTGGTGTGCACAGGGTGAAATTGACTTACATTTTCTATTTCAGATGCATGCAACAGCCATGAACAGGAATATTAATGGATGGATCTCTATGTGAGATTCTCTGGCACAACTATCTGGTGCTAGAAGAGGAGCAAATCTGTATTTCTAGCAGTGGTGACGAGGCACTATTAGTCTGAGTACTGTTATTATGCCACTCCTCATGGACACATACTTCTGTTATGAGTGTGGATGTGCTCACAGCTAGTAGTTCTTTTATATAGAGCATCAAACCATCATGCACTTTTCAGCACCTTATTAAGCCGAGTTATCAAATACATACTGCCAACACCTTTGTTTCCATCAGTCCTGCCTCTTAGACAGAAAGTGGCTGTGATGATCACCTGCTATGAGCTTGAGAGCTCTGGACTAAAGCCCTAAGATAAATGGCTGCCTTCCTGTCACCGATGCGCCTGCCAAAGCCTCAAAGCTGGATCCAATCCCTGAACCCTACACATTACATAGTAAGGTGCTCGGATGGGAAAAGAAAAGCGATGCAAACCGCATCTGAGAGCCAAAGAACCTTTTGTTTATTCTATCATCATTTAGGCTTTGCAGATCTCTGTGGTCTTGTGATGTCTTATACTACAGGAATGAATGGGTCGTGGTTTATAATGGATTCCTCTATTATCAAGGTCAGTCAAGCTGTGGTTTGGCAAAATGACTGCTAGTCTCTAGTTCCAGGCCCTACTAGACAGGGAGGAATAGTTTTAGATCAATAATACTGTTTATTGTAGCATTACAGAAAATATGTATATAATAATAATAATAATAATAATAATAATAATAATAATAATAATATCAAATATATTTATTAATATAAATATACTTAATATAAAAGCGAAAGACGTAATATTAATATTAATTAATAATATTAAATGTACATAAATTAATTATTCTTATTATTATAAATTAGAATTTTCAAGTTATTTTTATTTCATTTTATCTCTTTGTTTTCTATTTCATTTGACAAATGCACAGTCCAGTGCTTCTCAACTCAGCAATAAATTGTAACTATGGTCACTCTGGGCATTTATAATTCAGCAACATCGATTGGATCAAAGCAAACAGCAGAGAAAATTGAGACTTTCTTTAAGTCTCCAGCGTTTAAGATGTTTCTCAAGAGCAACAGCCCATCAGGTGTCATTTTAAAAGAGATGGTTTTAAAAGAGATCTTGACGATGTCTCAAACTATGCTCAGATTTACCCAGATACCAAAGCTTGCTGAAAGATTTCAATATGTACTCAAACACCTCTCAGATTCTTTCAAGACAAAATTATCTGAGCTATTCTGTCTACTCAGAATTCCTGAACTATGAAACAGCAACCTCAGAAGCTGGGCAATACAAATTTTCAGCTGGGAATTCAACACACCAGACCATATCACAAACAGCTGTTCATTTAGCAACCGTTTGGTTTTGCAATCAGCTTGTTTCTGGTCAGGCAGAGAATTGTGAAATAAGGAATTGGAGCGTGAGAAACTGTCTTACCTCGTAGTGTGTGTTTGTTGGGCCATTGAAACCATGGTAATAGCAGCAGGTACAGAAGGTAGACTAATGAGAGAGCGTTGTAGCGAAATAAAGAGGCTGTGGAGAATAAGAGAGACAAATGATCAGTTTGCGCAGTCAAATTAGACAGTCAACATTGCATTACATAAAGTAGTCTAAGGATATAGCATATATGAAGTTGGATGTAGAAATCCAGCTAAAATTAGCTTCTGATAGTTTTAGATGAGTACTACATTGCTTAGAGTTTTAAATGATTAAGCTAGTCATATATAATCCTTAGCTGGTCTAGATGGTGGTCACACTAGACTTTAAACACACAACATTTTTTTTAAGATTTATTTTTGCCCTTTTTGCCTTATTATGATAGGAACGATAAGCTGACAGGAAGCAAAGTTGGAGAGAGAGAAGGGGGCGGGATCGGAAAAGGTCCCAGAGCCAGGATTCGACCTCCGGATGCCCGTAGCACACTGGCCCGGAATGTCGGCGCGCTGCCCACAAGGCTATTTTTTTATTATACATTCAGCATATAACATAAAAACAATATCAAAATGTAAAAATATTCAATGTACTCCACTTTCATGCAACACCACAAACCTTTTAGCTTTGAAGTTTGTGTTCTTTCAATTCAGGTAGGAGGTCACAATGTGGTGTCTCAGTCTTTTATTGTTCACTCATCTTCATGTGATACAAATTTGCGGGTCACAGTTCACTAAACTTAAGCTTTGGAAAACAGCAAAATGCAAATCTCGAAGGAGCTTGCGTTTCTGGTCTCCAGAATTTGCATGAGTATTAGTGGAAGTCAATGAAACAAAAAGTCTAGTGTGACTCCTCTTGAGGTTGGTTTAAGGTGTGTGTGTGTGTGTTGTTTTTTTTTGTTGTTGTTGTTTTTTTTTTTAGTATAATTATTAGCTGACTACTAGGCAGCGGGGCTGAGATTGACCTGTTAGAGTGATAGTTAGTAACTGACCAAGTAATTACTGTTTCAGAGAAAATTCTGTCAGTATTAGCCCCTTTCACACATACAGTCTTTAATGGTAAATTACCAGTAGATCAATGTTAAGAGATCATGTGTGAACATGATCTTCTCAAAAATACCGGTAAATGAGAAGTTTTAACATTACTGGTAATGTGCTCTGTGTGAACAAAGAATGAGATATTATCATAAGGTGCCAACATAAGACGTCTACTCTGGGCCAGTCATAACATTCTGATGCAGATGACGCATTTACTCCACACTGTGTAATTCGGTTTGAAGTCGTCTGATACAATGTCTCTGGGACAAAAGCAGCTGCATGAATCTGAACATTTGACACAAAAATATCAACAACAACAACAACACCAGGGCGCACGACCATTCAGAGGTAATTTCTCATTAATGATGTCACAGAATTTACTGGTATTTTAAAATTGATGTGTGAATGTTGCTTTACTGGTAAAAAGACAACTACAGCAATTTACTGGCACTATTGTGTTTACTCACCCTTGGAACCTTGTTCCAAACCTGTATTAGTTTCTTTCTTCTGTTGAACACAAAAGAAAGGGTATTTTGAGGAACGTTGGTAACCAAACCAGTAGCCACTGACTTCCACAGTATTTTTTTCCATGCTATGGATGTAAATGGCAACTGTTTGGAACAACTTGAAGGTGAGTAAAAGATGACAGAATTTTATTTTAGGGTGAACTATCCCTTTAAGATTTTGGTCAGCCTGGTTAGCGTTGATGGACCACCTTGGCTAAACTTGTGGAGATCAGTGGTCTAACCAGCAACCTTAAGCTGGCATGACTTGTTTTTCCAGCTGTTTAGAAACTTTTTTACTAAACATTTCAATGGCTGAGGATAGCAAACAACTAAGAAAACCTGCTGTCCAAAGACAAAAGACAGAAGAGAAAAGGTCACAAGGTCACCATAAAATAGCAACCTGACAGATTAACATCTCATACCCAGATAGCACACGTACATCTTCAAGATGTCTGTTAAAGATCACTTGATCTGGAAAGCATCTGCTTTCAAAAGTTTACATACACTTGATTCTTAATGCTGTTGTTTTTTTGTTTTTTTGTGATTTTCGTTAATGAGTCCCTTGTTTTTCTTATTTCACCTAAATATTATGTTTGTCCACTGTTCTTCAGGAGAATTCTTCAAGTCTCAAAAATTCTTTGGTTTTTCAGCATTTTTGTGCATTTGAACCCTTTCCAACACTGATTCTGAGTTCCATCTTTTCACACTGAGGACAACTGCAGGACTCATATGCAACTATTACAGAAGGTTCAAATGCTGATGCTTCAGAAGGAAAAATGAGGCATTTAGTGCCAGGAGTGAAAACTTTTGAACAGACTGAAAATGTGTACATTTTTCTTATTTCGCCTAAATATATTTTTTCATGTAGTACTGCCCTTCAGACACTACAGAAGATACTTACACGTTTCCCAGAAGACAAAATAAGTTACATTTACTCTGACCTACAAATTAAAGTTTTCACCCCCCCGGCTCTTAAGGCATTGTGTTTCCTTCTGAAGCATCAGTGAGCGTTTGAACCTTCTTTAATAGTTGCCCTCAGTTGAGAGACCCTCAGTTGCATTTTGACTATTTCCAGTGTCATTGCAAAAGGTGCTACCTTTGGTTTGGTCCAAGCTGGATTGTCGTGAGTCTTTAAGTCTTTGATAATGCTGATGATGCACTTTTGAACCTTTGTAATTGCTCTAATCAAGCTGAGAGGTCCATGTGCAAAGCATTCTGGGACTAGTTCCCAGCTCTTTGACGGTTTGCCAAGGCATACAGGAGTTCCCTGCCTCCTGCTGCGACTAGAAGAGGATACCTTTCCCTGATTCGCATTTTCCATGCCATCCCAACAACACCTCAGATTCTCCAAAACACTTTTACTGTTCTTCAATCTCCAATGCACGCACATAACTGAAGGCTTTGTTTGAGAAGCCTGTCCCTGGCTGGTGGCCATAAAGTTTCACAGGCCTGAAGGCTACTACGCTGTAACTACCATTACGACGCAGGAACAAAGACATACAGTGTTCAGCATTCAGGGGCAGCTCACACTGCCTCATGACTTCACCAGAAAAAAACTGTCTATTAATGCAGGGAAACTATGATGGAAATCCCAGAGTTGAACGTACAATGCTAGTTTCTTTGATAGCCCTTGGTGATAACAGAGTGTTCATAAATGGGACAGAGTTTGGGCAGGATCTAGTTTGATAAAAGTTCTCAGGAGTGAGAAGCTGCAGAGAGACGGTTCTGCAATCAAAGCATGATGGAGTCACCTGAGGCTTATCTGTGTTTTCACTGAACCAGCAGCAACTGTGATCTAATAGAAACACAGCAGGGGCTGGTAAAACACTAATAATAAGCAAGCACCAGCGGCTTATAGCTTATTTTTCCAACTTCTCTGGTTTCACTAACCGCACACTGCAGCAGAAGAAAGATAGGACTCCCTAATAGGAATCAGTTATGGTGCATTTACTTTGAAAGCTAACTGAATGCATTTAACACTGTGAAATCCATTTAGTGTACTGAAGGTACAGTAATGTGTTTGGTTGATATTCAAAAGCATGTTTCAAAACTTTTTGCTTAAAAAATTTATTTTTAGGTTAAAATGATAATTTACCCAAAAATTAAATTCTGTCATTAATTACTGTCATCACCCTCATGTCATTCCCAAACCGTAAGACCTTGTTCATCATTATTTTTGTGTTTTTCGCACACAGAAGTATTGTTGTAGAGTTATAAAATTAAGGTTGAACCACTGATGTCACATTGACTATTTTAACGATGTCCTTACTACCTTTCTGGGCCTTAAACGAGTCAGTTGCATCGCCGTGATGTTGCATGTGATGTTTCTCCACTCACTTTCCATCACTTTTTTTTTTTTTTTTTTTTTAAAGTGTGCACAAAAACTCAAAACTGTATTATGGTGAAATCCCATCCAGAATTTTCTACTGCTTTCTTTTCTTTTGCATATTAGATGTGCAATCTCTCACTCTCTCTTTCTCTTTCTCTTTCTCTTTCTGTGTTTGTATTTGGCTGCCACCACTTTCACCCATTCACAGACTTAAAGTTTTTCCATTGCTTACTCTGATCTCAGATACACATTCATCCAGCTGTCACTATAAAGAAACACTTAAATTTTCCACCTATTGAAACAAACTAAAGATGACAAGTGCAGACTGGCAGAGTCTCGAAAACAGAAAAAAAAAAAAAAAAAAAAACACAAACATTTATAAATTTTATAAAATTTTATAAAAATCACAGCATAAGAATTTGCATCAACATGAGGGGGCCTCAGTAAATGTCCACAAAATGATTATAAAACACTAAAAATCAAGATCTACATTATGTGAACTGACAGCTTGCTAACTCCTCTTAATTTGTCTCATCAACAACAGTAGTCATTTTGCAGTTCTTAAAATATGTCTGGAATCTGTTACATTAAAAGGAAAGAAATAGCCATATTGTCTTGGACAATGTGTCCCCATGGCGTCAAACTTGGTAAAACTGCTGTAACACAGAGCTCCATTAAGTCTCCTGAGTTATGAAAAAGCAACCTCTGAGCAATAAAATTTTCCTCTGAGATGCTGTACTCATACTGGAGGGCTGGGCTGTACTGGGACGCATATGTTTACAGTTACACCTCTGAGCGTCTCTGCTGTCCTGCACTGAACTGCTTCATGACATTGGATGGCTGCAGGAAATTATGGTAATTTGGGACCTGGAAAAACCAACAGCCACGCCACAGGACTGGGATCACGACATACCTGCTTTACAAAACACGCATACCACAGTTTAAAAAAAGCCTCCAGACATTAGGGCAGACATGCTGCCCTAGTGTGGCCCAGTGCTCTCAACAACCATATAACCCATAGACCTTCAGTTCATTATGAAGGTGCTAATTTTGCTCATAGTAGAGCTTTTTACTTAGTTCTGCATATCTGCAGGTCAACCATCATCCTAATAAGACGTACTCCAGCTATATATTCACAAACCACACATAACAGATAAACGTAACAGATAAAAATGTTATTTTAACTCCCATATTCCATATATTTAGTGGGGATACCCAGCAGGCACAAAAAGTCATTAGACAATGGTATTTGGTTAAAGTTTGGTTGCGATGTTGGTGACCAGAATTCAATGGGCCTCATTCATGAAACATGAGCAGAACGTGTTTTTGTGTAAATCATTCGTAAAGCCCTTCTGACGTAAACTTTCGGATTCATGAAGATGTTCGCATTTTCAAATTCAAAATGTTGGTACAAAAGAAATGTACACCTGCTCCCTAACACGTGTAAATGGTGCATAAAACGTTCTGTGTTCTTTCTGTCAAACTGATGACACTTAATTTTGATGCACTACCATTACAATTACAAGTTCATTTGCCCTTGACCTTATTTTTATTAGTTAAAATTTTATTCAATTTATTTATTTTAATTTTTTATTTTTATTTATTTATTTTTTTGTAGCTGAGTTGATACTGTAAAACGCAGTGCTCGTCACTGTCACTATTTACCCAGCCATAAATAAAGGTGGGGGGGGGCAAATACCAACCAACCATACTAATTGTACAACGACTGCCTACAACAATATTACTAGTTACTGCTTTTCATATTTACTAAAATTCTTAAAAATGAGATACTAGTAATATGTTGCCGCTGTGGATATTACAAATCAGTGCTTGTGAAGTGAACTCTCTAGAGACGATGTTCGTGGACTGTCCTCACACAGTGAGATGGCAGATGCTGAAAAACTTCAGATTTCATATTTAAAAAGCATTCTTTTAATATTCACAGACACTATTCCACATCAGATTCAATTAGGTATGCAGCGCTACTTTATATGCTTTTTTTTCCAAATTTTGCCAAATTCTGTGACATTTTGTGCAAATTCCATTTTCCATCCATGACTGGATTCTATGATTCAGTTCACATTTTCCACATCACAGAAATCACAAAGCTTTAGGTTTTTAAATGTATTATTTATTGTATCTCATGATTTAGAATTACTTCTCATTTTAATTGCCCATTGGTAACTTCAAGCTGTAAAGACATCACTCTATCTAGAAAACATTAAAAAAAAAAAAAAAAAAAAAGTCCTCCATACCTGATGACCTGATAAAATATGTGAGACAGTGTTATCCACTCATGGCTGAACACATGGCCAGAACTGAAGACACATTAAGTCTCCTGACCCCCTGGGACATATCTCAGTCTGCACTGTTGAAAGTATACAGGGACATGAACTACTTATCTCTTTCGCAGACAATCTTCAGTGCTGTCACCCTGAAGTCTTCCAATTCCTTCAGAGTGTTCATGGACCAGGTCCTCTAAATGTCACCTACTTTGTACCATGCAGTAAGATCCTATTCTGACCCTTAGAGTTTTGCTGCCATGTCTTTGAAAAACACCCCCTCTGCATGTGAATTAAGCAACAGAATGGACTCTCTGGACCCGTTCACACACTTGGCTGTCATGCCCAATATAGTTTCTAACTGTGCCATTCTTCAACAACAGCCTAAATTATATATAAGAATGTGTTACATTATAATAAGTTCACAAAACCCAATAAACAAACTGTTAAGATTAGACTGAAATGACCGAAAACTTGCTTATTTGTAACACTTGCATTATTCTGAAGGACATGCAGAGCTTTAGGTGCTACACACAGCAGTACTGGTGGTTAATCCTTGTACTTTGCCATGACTAGGCAGGCCAAGTTTCTGATCCTCTAATACTCTAGTTATGTTTGACATGAAAGATGGATGGTCATGTAATGCCTTAATCTATGTGACTTCACAATGTTGCAGAGGTTTCAGTTTTTTCATCCCTTCGGTGAAAACACAAACAATTTCATATCGGAAGCCAGAACTGGCATGTTTACTATGGTTTAATCAAAACGTCAGTAGGTACGACTTCCTCTTAAGGGGAACTTGTATACAGTTGTTTTGAGCTGGTTAAATATCAGATGCCTTCAATTCCATCTGTGAAACACACAATATCAGACACTTTTGTTTTCATGACAACCTCAACAAGTTATGTTAGTCCGCGTACCACAAATCCACAATCGACTTTTGTGGAAGCGCTGTTATTCGATAAACTGAGAAAGAGTGTGTCACAGTGGTTTGAGGTTCAAGCACAGCTGTTTTAATAACTGTCCAGGCCTGGTGAATCCAAACAGATCCACTTCAGCTGGGAATGAAGCTACAGTCCAATCATAGTCATTTCCCACCACAGATGAATCCAATACATATAAGGATCTTTCTGATATCAATGTTAAACACCCTATTCTTTCCATTCAGCACACTATCAACATCGTGTTTACACATGAATGAACACGAGTATTTGCTACACGATGTGTGTAATAGGACAATAGTATCAGATTCGCTAAGGCATGCAGCATATGAAAAGGTCGAAAACTCTCTCTGGTTTCACTGGACTTTTTTTTTTTTTTTTTTTCCTTGAACACAAAGCTGTCTGAGCAGATCAGCTTTACACTACCAGCCAATTTCATATAAACACAGCACACATGTGCTTCCTGCTCTTATGACAGCCACATGAGAGGCTGTTACAAATGATAGAGGCCCTTTAGCCCACAAAATGGAAAAAGAGAACAAGGAAAAATAGAGGACTCAACGCCAACTATAAGATGCTCTCAATACAAGACGTTTGAAAACATGTGGATATGGGCGGTTCTTTACGGTAACTAGAGCTACCACAGCTGGATATATTACTGACCTCACTCTACCGGTATTTGTGTGTGTATGTGTATGATAGAGAGAAATGAATACATGTATGTGTAAACATCTTAATCACAAGTAAACTAATATATATATATATATATATATATATATATATATATATATATATATATATATATATATATATATATATAAAATTTAAGTAATAATAATAATAATAATAATAATAATAATAATAATAATAACAACAACAACAATAACAATAACAATAACAATAACAACATTTTAGGAGACTGATCTTACATAGTTAATGATTGATTGATTTAATTAATTAATGCAGAAAGAAAGAAAGAAAGAAAAAGAATTAATGGTGCCACCCCTTGACTTTGTTGGTCACCATACAACTCATAAAGCAATATAACTGCTTAATTGCTTATTTCTTTTGTTCTTTACTTTTTGAAAAGACTTGGACAGTACAACCTGCTGAAATGTGTTATGTCTCATGTAATCGCTAACCTGTGATTCAACCGCGAAAAGGCATCAAAAAACTGCTTTTAAAAAATGTATTTATATTTACCTCAGCAGTTCAGTGTACCTCAACTCATTCAATGTACATAACTTGTTAATTAGCTAGAAAGAAAAAAAAATATATATGGACTACGTTACACTTTTATATTCATTAATAAAGTGATATAAAAAACGTCTTTGTGCAATTGAAATGTTTGCATTTTTTTTTTAATACAAGTACTGAATTAAATAAATTGGTAACACTTTACAATAAGGTTCATTAGTTAACTACATTAGTTATCATGAACTAAGAATGAGTACTTCTGTTAATTTCAGCATTTGCTAATGCATTATTAAAATCACAACTTGTGTTTGTTAACATTTGTTAATGCACCAACATGAACAAACAATGAACGAATATTTTTATTAACCAACATTAACAAAGTTTAATAAATAGTGTAATAAATAAATGTATTTTCATTGTTCATTCATGTTAGTTAATACATCAACTAAGATTAACAAATTGCACCTTATTGCAAAGTGTTGCAAATAAAGTTAATGAACTGATTGATTTCTAAAAATACATATAATTTCTGGTTTCAGTTTTCAGCTAAATGAAAACTTTTTAAGTTTTGGTGAAAAAATAATTTTGATGCTCATTTTGATCTCTTCAGACAGGGTGTAACAATGTATGTTTGTGTATCGTTCTAGAGGAAACTCCAGCCATCATTGGAAATGTATACTGTAATTGCCATGTCAGACTCACAGTCACACTTTCACTCATGTAGCTGGCTGTCTGCCACCTCTGTTCACTTCAGCAGAGACCAGATTTACCACATTCCTCCAACAGGTCACCACATTCCTCCAACAGTGTCCCTCTCAACATTCACTTCATGCACCTCACTAGGTATGTTTAACATGTTCCGTTTATATGAACCCTAAACATTGGAGTCCAACTACAGGTGAAGTCAGAAGTTTACATATACCTTGCAGAATCTGCAAAATGTTATTTTACCAAAATAAAAGGGATCATACAAAATGCATGTTATTTTTTATTTAGTACTGACCCGAATAAGATATTTCACATAAAATACATTTCCATATAGTCCACAAGAGAAAATAATAGTTGGATTAATAAAAATGACCCCGTTCAAAAGTTTACATATGCTTGATTCTTAATACTATGTTGCTACCTGAATTATCCACCGCTGGTTTTTTTTTTGTTTTGTTTGTTTTGTTTTTTATTTAGTGATAGTTGTTCATGAGTCCCTTGCTTGTCCTGAACAGTCCAAATCCATTTTTTCACACCGAGAACAGCATTTGCACCTTCTGTAATAGTTGCATATGAGTCCCTCAGTTGTCCTCAGTGTGAAAAGATGGATCTCAAAATCATACAGTCATTGCTGGAAAGAGCTCAAATACACAAAAATGCAGAAAAACCAAAGCATTTTTGGGACCTGAAGGATTTTTCTGAAGAACAGTGGGCAGTTTAACTGTTCAGGACAAACAAGGGACCCATTAATAACTATCACATATTAAAAAATAGAAAAATAATATATATGTAAATGTCCTAATGTGAAATATTTTATTCGGGTCAGTACTAAATAAAAAATAACATGCATTTTGTATTATTATATATATATATATATATATAGACGTGCATTAAATGTATTCTAAACACAATTGTTTCAGGTCAACACCACCCCTTCCAACCTCAATCAGATCAAGAGGCATTTACATGTTTATATAAAGGCTTCTTGGTCTGATTGAGGCATCATATTGAACACTAATGGATTATTTGGGTGCATGAAAAAGTAGTGACTATAAGAATCAAAAGTAAATGAATAAAATGTACATTTCTACTCTTATTTACAGATGGCCTTCTACTGAAAGCAACGTTTGAGGGTAAAGGATCTTAAAGGTAAAAAAAATAAAAAACATAAAAATGCTGCCATCATTCACACACCATGTTGTTCCAAACCCTTATGACTTTCTATCTTTCTTCTGTTGAACACAAAAACAGAAATAAAGAGATATCAGGGTGAAAAAGTCAGCTTTTTCCTGTTCGAGAAAAAAGAAAAAATCTTGTCTTCTCCCCCTCACACAAAGCTATTGAATCCCTTTCGAAGAACTAGACATGTAAGAACATGAGAGCGAGCAGCCAATCACAAAATCACAGAGCAACCAAATTTATGTTCAAAGAAAATTAGCAGTTTAAGATCATGAGTGGAGTGGAATAGGAGTGGAGATAGTGAAGCTCACATGATCCACTGCCTGATATAGTTGGATACAGCAGTCAGTTAGGAACACATACAAGTAATCAACACTACAGTGACCTGGCAACCTCTCATAATTTAATGGCTGTCAGTGTGAACACCATTTAAGACTCAAGTATTTATTAGCCATTTAAATAACCAACCCTGGTATCTGTTTGCAGAGCTCCAGTCTCAGCTTTAAATGACATGCCTATGGGCTGCCCACAAATCATCAATAGCATATCACACACAAAAGTAGCAAGAGCTCTCTTAAAGCAGCAGTCAGACTTGCTGGCTTTACACAATTGTTGGGTGTGAGGATGCACAGCTTTATATCAGTCTGCCAGGAAACAAAGTTATGTTTACAAGTTCTCAAAACTGCTACAATAAGCACTTTCAAGGAAGAACGAGTCACTGGATTTGCCAACATTTGCAGTATTCATGGCATTGAACATCTGAAAGTTCTATATATGTAAGACAGATGGTCTTTTCTTGTCCAAATGGGCAAAAACAAACCGCAATGACCAGATTTTACAGTGAAACTCTAACTTTCTTTTTGAAAACTGAACATTGTTGACAGCTTCAAAATAAACAATACAATGCCTTTCTGAGAAAGTGTACTAATTCAAGGATTAGTTAAGATGAAGCATGTTAAATGTGCCTTCTCCATCCAGGGAATCTCCAAAACACTGGAAGTGAATAATTAAAGCTTGCTCAGTGAGTTTGGAGCAGCATGCATGCGTGAAAGAGAGTTTAGGTGTGATCTGCTTCCAGCAGTGCAGTTTCCAGAGAATAATTCTCCATATCTGGCATTACTACTGAGAGTTGCACTCTTTCTCACTTTGATTCAGAAACACACTCTCAGAGCTCCATCATGCATTTGTTAAAAACATTAGAGGAAAAACATTACTCATATGAAAGACAAAACTCCACACTGTACTAGCTGGGTCACCAGAGAACAATCCCCATTTCCTTTCTATTCTAAGAAAACATTCAGCAGTAGAGTCTGTCTGTTAGATCAGATTGAATTGATATGAAATGATACATCAGAGGGCCCTATAATTTTTGCGATGTGGAAGCAATCACGAAATCCAGTCATAAAAATTGAAAATATAATGCGGAATGTCATGGAATTGGGCAAAATTTGGACAAATAAATCAACAGTACAGTAGGGCCTGTAATCAAATCACAATATGTACTAGCATCTGTGAATTTTAAACCTAAGGCTGTTTAAATATGAAGTCTCAGCATTTCAAAAACTCATCATGATCTTCATACAATATAAACATAGAAAATCAAATATCTTCACTACAACCTGCCACAAAAAAAAAAGTGAAAAAAATAACTTGACATTTTAGTCTCAAAGTAAAAGTAATAATAATAACAATTTTTTCTTTGATGTTTTAATTTTAACAGTAAATCTCTGTTATGCAGTCCTTTGTTTAAAATAAAAAGAACTATTACATTTTCATTTAATCACAATTCCAGAATAATTTACACAGAATTTCTGTAAAATAAAATAAAATAAAATAATCATAGTGATATATTATTGAGAAGCTTTCAATAAATTAATAAACTGTTACAGTCCAGAATCCAGAAAAATGAAAAAAAATAAAAATAAAAATTGTGTTGGGGGATTAAGTGGATTTTTACTTTTAATACATAGTTGTTAGATTGCATACATATCATGATTTTAATTAATTAGAATATGATTTTCAATTACTTAAAACCACCTAGTAGTCACCTAATAACTACCTTGTAATAACCTAGCAACCAAATAACAATGTTTCACAACATCTTGATAACCGTATAAATATGCCCTATATAATAACCACCCAAAACACACACACAAATAGTAGGTGAAATAATGAAATTAAATAAAGTTCCCAAATCTGCCCCAAGGAGTGAATTATTGTCAGGCATCACCGATGCTGATGTTTGAAACTCAAACGGTGTTAGGGATCCCGCCATCTGAAGGGAAACATGAAACAACAGCCCACAAATCATCTACTATCATTACCTCCAGACCAGTCATACTCTGAAACTCTAACTGTCGCTTGGCAAGAGTGCCAGCCTTTCTGAAACTGTTTTTCAGTCTATAATTAGCATGTTAGCGCTTTGTAGGCACATACACACTTTGTGCATACTTCCTCTTAAAACCTTCCTAGACAAGTCTGGTTATAAAGTGAAAGTAAATAGAACAATCAAATCTTAGATGCAGTCATGGTGTCAGTGATTATTAAACCAAAGCTTTTCGTTGTTCTATACACACATTTACACTGTCAACCCATTCCAGTTTTTAACAAATAACTGGCATAGATCAGATGTGTATACAGTTTTCATAATTGTTTGTGTAAGGTAAAACAGGTCTCACCTGAAATCATCACACATCACTCAGGTAAGTTTTGTGAATCAATTAGAATTCACTTGTGAGAATTATGGAGGAAATGTGTGTACGTGAGTTATAAACTCAGAATTGCCATTGCCAAGAAACATAGTCGGAACTGCAAAGTATAAACTCGTGACTTTTCACTCGCAATTTCAATCTGATCTCATGACGATAACGTACCTGTAGGAAATCTTTCGCAATACGCAAAATACGTACCGCCATGTACATTTTGTGACATATTCGATGTGAATCGTTTTTTTCTTCCAGAACAGTTGAACGTACATATCGTACGTTTTATGTGACATTAGTTTTATATGTGTCACCGCAGTTCGTCTGTTGAGTGGCGCTATAACTCTAATGCTGTATGACATTTCAAAATAACGTACCATCTGCGCTACACCTAAACCTACCCGATAGTATGAACAGAAGCGAATGTGACGTAAAAACAAAATCGCAAGCATGTCGTTTTAGCTTGTTTTTTGATCTCTCATCTTTTCAGTTCTTTCACCATGAGTAAGGTTTGTCACGGGATTCGTACCCAAGGATTCTGCATCCTAAGTCCAATTCGGTGTCAGCTGAGCCACCGAGCAAGCTTGTTACGTCCGGAGAGTGAACTATATGGCTGTAATCATAACTGTGTACAAAAACAATTACAAATGCTCACTGTTTTACCACCTCTAGTGTTCATTTCTGTTGGAAACTGCAGTGATATGTACTTATTGGTACGTATTTCACATCTTACGAAAAATTTCCCACAGGTACGTTTTCGTCATGAGATCAGGCAGCACAATTCTAAATTCTTTTCTCAGAACTATGAGATAACAACTAGTTGCGAGTTATGAAGTCCAATTCAGAGGAAAAAAAAAATGTTTTTATTAAATAAGGAAAAGACTATTTTATTATGATTGCGAGTTTATATATCACAATTCTGACTTTCAAATGCATGTTACAAAGCTAGAATCGTGAGATACAAACTCGAAATTCTATGAAAAAGTCAGAATTGTGAGATTAAATGTCACAATTACCTTTTTCATTTTTAGTCTGTGGTAGAAGCAAGCTTCCATAGTTTAGTCATACAGTCTGATCTAAAAATAAAATAAAATAAAATAAAATAAAATAATAAAAAATTCAATTCAATTCAATTCATTTCAATTCAATTTCCATACAATATCTTTGTGTGTGCAACAGACCAAAATTCCAATAATCTTCCCTTCTACTAAAAACTAGGGCTGCCCTCGACTAAAGATTTTTCTGGTTGACTAGTAGTCGTTCATTTTAAGCATTAGTCGACTATTTGTCGCTCGTTTATTAATAAACCATATAAATCATAATAATGAGCCTTTAATTGCCTACATAGCCTAAAAAGCATTCAAGCACGTGCATTAATGTTTTAATAAATTGATAAACTAGCGCTTTCTTTGTTTTGTTGTTACTGAGAGTGCACACAAATAAACTTTACACTTTATAGTCTTTACACATTCAAAAGATATATTACTTTTATCTGTACGACTAAAAAGTATTTTAAGAGCATGACCGCACTGGCGCCTCCATTTGTAATGCAGTGAGCACGCTACTATTCAGCTTCCACACTCCGCAGAGATACCTGAATAACACACATTTTTCGAGGTTAACATTAGATTGAGTGGCCATGTAAAGTTGGCCATGCAATCTTTTAGATGAAAAGCCAGAGGTCGATAAATGATAGGTGAGCGTTTGGAAGTCCTGCCCGATGTACTATATTACCACACTGGCCAGCAATTAACGATCTGTCCGTCACAGACTGTGAGACTTTGCCACTTCCTGTGGAATTTTTTTTTCTGCGACTAAGCGACCAATAAAAATTTGGTCGACCAAGCCTCTTCTTGTCGACTAACGGTTAGTCGACTATCAGGGGGCAGCCCTACTAAAACACTAAAATCTTAGTTCAGGTTTGGTGGCAAACACTATTGGTTTTTTGGCTGATTTAAGAATTGTGGGTACATTTTAAAGGAGAAGTTCACTTCCAGAACAAAAATTTACAGATAATTTGCTCACCCCCTTGTAATCCAATATATTCATGTTTTCCTTTCTTCAGTCATAAAGAAATTATGTTTTTTGAGGAAAAACTTTTTTGGATTTCTCTCCATATAGTGGACTTCTATGGTACCCCCGAGTTTGAACTTTCAAAATGCAGCTTAAATGCAGGTTCAAAAGGCTTATTCAAAAGGGGTCTTACCTAGCGAAACGATCGGTTACCCTAACCGGTTCAAGACAGTTAAGATATGTCGAAAAACTCCCATCTTATTTTCTCCTCCAACTTCAAAATCACCCTACATGCAAAGAAGATCAAACGCCTTTTACAAAAAAGGTGAAACTGCGATGTAGGACGATTTTGAAGTTAGAGGAGAAAATGAGATGGGAGTTTTTTCGACCTACCCTGTCATAAACCGGAATACACAAATGTCAGGCAGAGCTAGATGAGCATTTGAGCTTAAAAAGTATATAAATTGTGAATTTGTTTCAAAAATAACTCTAGATAAGACCCTTCTTACTCGGGTTGGGATTGTTTAGAGCCCTTTAAAGCTAAAAAAAAAAAATCTAAATTTTTACAGAATACCGCAGTATTTATTATAAATGATTTATCCATGCATAACATTTTTTTTTTTAAATTCATGTGCCCTCATTATCTTTAATCAAAATAACTTCCCCTCCCTCTTGCAACAACATCTTATCTCTCTGACGACGCGTCTCAGCGCAAAGGCAGGGCAACCTGTCATTTTCAGTAGTTCACAGGAACAACAAAAGACAATGATTCAATCTATTCCTGAAAGACCAAATGAAACCTTTTTTTAAGTCAAGAAGCCGTTTCACTCAGATATACATCACAAACGTGAAGAAAAGACTAGACATCAACCCAATTTCAAGTAAACTGAGATTACAAAATGTTTTCCTTTTGTGGACAAAACACGATTTTTGTTAAGATGTAATAAAATATATAAAAAATATTAATAGACAAGAAATTTATCTTAAATTATAGAATGACTCTTAGATGCTTCAAAACCCTCCACACAAGCCAATCTGTATATGATAGGCAAAGAACGATCTGACAGCAAGTCATGAGGACTATTTTTATCTGTGCTACACAGAACAAAGAACAGTAGCATTGGGATGCCTTGAGCGAAAGCAAATAATGATAGAATTTTGCCAGAATGAAGAAAAAAAATTTAAGCACAGTGGGGTATATTTTATGTGAATGCGAGTCCTATTTGATGCCGCCCAGACATGGCAACATATCTAAGCAAGTCTTGCCATGTGGAGTTTAGAGATAACACACCCGCACGATTACAACAGAGGAAATTGTCTCTTTTTTACTTCTGTCTGCTGAACCCACGCTGATCTTTCTTTCTAACTTTCTTTGTTGTATTTACGTACGCCCAATCTGACACAGTAGTGCAGACAAACATTTAGCCAGCCGTGTCAAAGACCAGCTTGGGGGGGGGGGGGGGGGGGGGGGGTTGGAAGGGGGTGGACAATGTACCATCAGCCCAAAATCTTTGGCTCAGGATTTGATCCTATTCCTCTCTTCCTTACCCTTATCAAATGCTGTTCATTTCAGGTCAGGTCGCTACACAAACTCAGCTGTGGGAAGCGAACGCGAAAAGCAAAGGGCTTGTTGATGCAAGTATGAGGAATTTTGAGAGAATTCTGCATGCTTCACTGGCATGCATTTAACCTGTTTGTTTAGACAGAACTGTTTAGTGCCAGCAAATCATCTAATGAAGTTTATCTGAATGCAATCGAAATGATTTTGTTGTAAAATGTTGCAAATATTAATATACATTTTTTCTTCTTTTTATTTTTTTTTTATTTTGCTAGACACAGTAGAAAAAGAAGGAAGCCTCTCCCTTTTTTTAATGACACAACTACATTGACTGAGAATTATGACAATGATATGAGTCATTTTATTTCACAATACCAATGTCATTACATTCAAAAGAATTCTAAATGCTAAAATGATGCAAATATTATTATGTAGGGGTTTTTCTACTTTATTGGATCGATACAGTAAAGGAGGGAGTGGGGAGGGGTCCTATAAATTATTGTTTTGTGTGTGTATGAATCTGGACACATTTTGAAATTGCAATGACTGACACCAAAGTCTTGTATGGATGGTATTCTCTATTTTTGACCCAATTCATATTAGAGCAAGCAAAGACTTGTTCTGTTTTCCCAATTTTGACCCAACCACTACTGTCATCATGTTTTGTTTATAATTGGAAGGCTGGTGCACAAAAATCAGAGATCTTGAATTGTTGCCATGTCCACTTATTACAAGTATTTTGTTGGGCCTGTTGTTTGGGCCCAGCTCATATAGCGACCAGGTTTATGGAGTTAATAAAGTATGCAGGTGTGGACTGCAATATTTTCGTCTTGTATCCAATACAAAGCATTTGGCTTTATTTAGATTTATTATGATTGTGTTCATGTTTGCTGTTTTTTTTTTTTTTAACAAAATCTGGCAACACGAATGAGCCAGTACCTCTTTCCTTGTGATTTCCTCCACTGTGCAATGAAGAGGGATGTATGACATATGTTTGATACAAGCATAAATATGTCATTAACAACTAGTTGTCCAGTTAACTTTGTATACACTGCATAAAATTTACTGTTACTCCTCCTTCATTGTAAACGGTGTGAGACTGTAGATCCTTGTCTGCTTCTGGAGGTCAAAAAGTAAATTGGTAAGACCATGACAGGTGCAGACCTCATAATTTGGCAGAGTCGGCCTCCAGTGCACCCATGCTCCTCTGGCACGGTCCACATTTATCTGTTTACCGGTCTGATGCTGCCCACAGCGGGAAGCTAAATTCCTTTTTAATGGCCACAACCCACAAACAGGATAATGTTTTACTGCCACTTCAGCAATAAAACTGGAAGGACAGCCTGAGCTACAAGACTTGTACTTACTGACTAAATATATATGTTTGATTTGGGACTTTATGGTATCAACTTCTGGCAGCAAAATTATGTGGGGCCTGCTATCTCCATACAGAACAGGCTTTACTCGTTTTAAATGCCTTTTTTTAACACAAGGGCTTTGCAAACAAGTCTTTTCCATACAAAAAATAATATGATTTTAGTGTTTTATGAGAGTACCATCATCTCATCAATCACGATCAGTGTAACTGGTTATCTTATCATGTTACAAGATCAGGCTTTAAGGTGAATGAAACACCTCTAAGTGTCATGATGGAAATGCAGCAATCATTCTGATCATGATCAAATCCATCCACACAGTCATGGAAATTAGAACATCTTTAAAAGATGCCAGTTATACTAGAGTGGGATATGAAAACATATTCTACAGGAAACTCTGGCAAAATTAAATACAGTAGGCCTATCTGGCAATTTCCAGACTCATGCAGACGTTTGGGCTGAGCTGGTTTCTCGTTATCCGAAATTACATTTTCACAAAGCAGAGCAGACCAACTGTTTGCAATTTCAAAAAACAGCACAAGTACCTTTTTAAAGTCTCACCCGTCAGGCTGAGAAATACCGCCACAAGCGCTCAGACGTTAATTACAGGCAACGCAAAAGCTTGGGCTATATTTTCAGCCAGGCTCCACTTGGCAGAAATTGGCTAAAAGGAAAAAAAAAAAAAGGCATACAAAAAAAAAAAAAATGCAACTGTTATGACATATTATCCTATATGTCTAACAATAAAGTATTTTTAAGAAAGATTCAATATTTGCATACTAGAATTAGATAGGAGTGTTGATAGGGCTGGGCGATTTTTCAGATTTTACCGATTAATTTGAATTTAATGCTTTGCCATGATTTGATTTTTTAGAGTTTTTTAATAGAAATATTACCAAACATTAGAATTAGACACTTTGACAATATGCCAATGATAACAGTAAAGAGAAAAAAATGATCCAACCGCATGTCTGCGCACGTGACTAATCGCTCACGTGTGACGCGCTTATAACGCTAAGTGCCATTCACACTGAATGTGTTTTTGTGTGTGATAAAGTCACATTAGCTGCCACCGCTGGGGAAGCAGCGCTGGCACATACACACACACACAAAGATGCAATGTGGGCAGTGGAATAGGAAAAACCTTCAAGAAGATTGGAGTAAACTTCTTTTAACTTGAGCGCAACAGTCAAATGCATCTGTTTACATAGAAAAAACAATGGAAAAGCAGTGTTATCGAATAAAAAACCTTCATTGTTTCTACAGTCATTTTAAATTTGAATTATCTTGACTTTTGATTAAAAAAAAAAAAAAAAAAAAAAAAAGCATTTTCGTATTATTTCTTAACATATAATATGTATACATATTAAAAGACAAGTTTGTACAAGATTGTAGTTCATGTATCTTTTCTGCAAAGATATTTAACAAGTGATTTGTTTAACATTTACATCATGTTGACAACGTCACTTGGAATAGAATTTTCTTTAACTAGAGGGTTAATAAAGAAAAAGTTACCTGAATCATGTTGTAGTTACATTTTCAAGCTGACTAGTTAAAAAACAAAAATGAGATTTAAGTTTTTTGCCATATCCCCCAGCCCTAAGTGTTGATAGAAGTGTTCCTGAATCAAAAACATGTTGATTTACGTAATGATTATTCCCGGCTTCAGGTTCACAAAGGCAAAGCATATTCAAACCAAAACAAAATGAATAAATTCTGTATCTTATTTTATATAAGTGAACAGATCCTTTGCAGGGAGCTTGATTGACAGGCGATCCGACCAATCATAATGCAGAATCTTCCATTTTTGTCTGACAAATTAACTAGGCAGGAGAGTAGATTAACGTTGGTGGACTTGAACTTGAAAATGGTGTGTATTGACTTCTTTCGGCAGTTGAAACAAGACACTTTCTGATGTTCATTCGTGTTTATTTCATGCTATAACTAGTAAAGAGGAAAAGATGATCGGTTCACATACTGCTTGAAATGAGGCGCAACAGCGATCGGTCACAACACAAGAAAAAAGAGCTACAAAACGGTATTTATTGTTAGAATTTCTTTAAAAAATAAATAAAAAAATTTGAAAGCTGAGACTTCGTTTCACACTAAAAGTAACCCACCCTGTCTTGTCTGTCGGCACGTTGTCAGTTTCTTCTTTGCTTTGCAATGTATTTTTCACTGTGTGAGAACATGATGTGTGGCGTGAGTGTGCCATGGCTTGTCGGACATAGCGACAGTAACGAGGGGGGCAGGTCTTTGCGAAGAGTCAATTAAAATATGTTTACTTTAAATACTTGACTAATGTTAACCTACAAAAGACCTAGTGAATTAGGCATGTTCCCAAAGGCTGGAGGACCGAGACGACCACCTATATACATAGAACATAAGCTGCCTTGGATATTGTATCCCACAATGCAATATGCTTGACATGTCTTTACATTTTCAGTGTGACAGGTGAACGATGTAATATCAACTGCAATTTTTAAATATCTTTTTTCATTCCTTTCTACACAAAACGGAACCCATAATTATTACTGAGACACCATTCCCTGTTTATTGTTGGTTACTGCATACACTTTCACATACTATTTAGGCATAAGCAGTGCACTAGTGGCCCACTGCATTCCCAACATATTCAAACACACCCAATTCAGGTCAGTGAACCCTCTACTAATGAGCTGAATCAGGAGTGTTAGATAAGGGAGACATTCGGTGCTAAGGGGCGGCCCAGGAGCACAATTCAGAAACTCTGTCCTAATGGAGAAATGCCAAATATTTAGGCTGAATGAACACTGAATGAATACTTCACTCAGCACAAAAACATTATGTAATTGCACAGCCACAATGTCTGTAGCTAAACAAGGTTGGGATTTTCGTAAAGTAGCATAGATACAGCTAAAATTCATAGGAGCGATTAGGTTCCATATTTGCTCCATATGTTTGTACAACGGCCAAGGAAAATGAATTGCAAGGAAAATGAATTCGCCATATTCCATTAGTTAAGAAATAGTTCTCACTAAGACATAAATAAATGACAGTAGGCATGTTTACTTGCACTTATTTCCATCAATCCAAATGAAAAAAATCAAATTTATTTTTGAATCCAATTGGGGAAACATCATGGTTGAAGTATTTACATGCATATGTTTTTTTTTTTCCTATTGAGAGTATCTGAGGTCTACACCATCTGTTCACTGATTGAAATTTAATTTGAATCAGGCTCAACTGGATCGATCGAGGTATTTACACTAAAGCTTTTCAGTCTGATTGAGCCATCAAATGCAATTATCAATGAATCATTTAGTTGCGTGTAAACACAGCTATTGTGAAAAGTTACAGCTTAGCACGGACAGAAAAATTAAGCCGTGCGTGCATAAGTTTGTGGACACTCCTGATGACGGAATTTATGTCATGAGGACAGTGCGTCGACCGTGGATGGCCAATGTATACTTTAGCTTTTTTAGAACTTAACTCTTCTTGTATGCCATTCTTTACCGCAAAAGGGTTTCACAGTTGTAACTGTGCTCCAGTATCTCATATATTTACTTTACTGTGTGGGATGTCCTGTACACAGGTGAAGGAAACACAAACAATCGTGTATTCTGTTCAGGAGGTCTATACAGGCTATATTCATAAGTGCCTCATGCAGACATGACTGCACACACATACACACACACTCATTCACTTGTAACAATGGGCCTTAAACAGAGTGACCTTTCAATTGTTGGTGGAAGCCCTGAACCACCGCGCTCCATCAGCACGACGTGCATCCTGTTTTGATGGAAAATGGTCACTTTTCCAGTCATCGGGTGGTTACTGCAATAGCTTCATAGCTTACTGAGTTGCGTCCTAGTCTAGGATGTTAAAACAAACAGCCCAGTCAGGGGTGATCTGTCAGTTTTTACGGGTATGTGGTGTTTCATTGCTCTGATAGGCAGTGCAAAAAGAGAGGAAGCAGCATTCCTGCTCTGTTATTCATCGACACGGTTCATCAACACTTCCGGTCAAAGGTTTGGAATAATTAAGATTTTTCAATGTTTTTGAATGTCTTTTATGTCAAATGTCAAATTAAAAGAACTGTTTGCTATTTTAATATATTTTCAAAAGTAATTTTATCATTCTGATATGCTGATTTGATGGTCAGGAAACCTTTCTTATTACTGAAAATTTATTTTTGCTGCTTAATATTTTGTGACATTGTGATACACTACCATTCGAAGGTTTGAGGTAGGAAAGAAAAAAAAAGAAAAGAATACTTTTATTCTATAAAAGTATAAGAATACAGTAAGGACACATTAAACTGAACAAAAGACAAAATATTACTATATCCAAATCCTTGAAAAAAAATTTTTTTAGAAAAAAAATTGGTTTCCCCACAAACATATTAAGCAGCAGGAATGATAGTAATAAGAACCATTATTAATAAATAAGCACCAATAACATTTTATTACAATAAAGCACCAAATCTGCATATTTAGACATTTTTTGAATGATCATGCGACACTGAAGACTTGTCTAATGGCTGCTGAAAATTCAGCTTTTACGATCACATTATATTTGAATATATATTAAAACAGAAAACAGTTCTTTTAAATTGTAATGTTTCACAAAATTAGCATTTTACTGTATTCTTTGATCAAATAAATCCTGTCCCAGTGCGCACAAGAGACTTGTAATAATCTTAATCATTTCAAACTTTTCACAGGTTGTGTACAAATACATAAATCATTTCAGACTAATCTATAATAAGTGGCTCAAATTCTCTTCAGATTATTCACACCCCAAACAGGTATTGATCTGTAGGCATTTTAAGGAATTACACCATATCCTAACCAGGCAAGACAACTAGGTACACTCTCTCCACACACACAAAAAAAAAAAAAATTATATATATAGATTTCTTTGTAGGCAGGGCTAAACAGAATGAAACGACAAGCGTAAAAACTAACTGCATGTCTTTCTGCTTGACAGAGACAGCATATAGAGAATGAGATGGAACACTGGTAGAAAAATCAATGTGAGAAATTATAAATTTTAATATGGTAGCCAATGCCCATAGAACTAAAAGTCCTGCCTTTCAATTAAAGTCATGATGTAACACATGACAGTGTGATGACAGATTTTTTTTTTTTTTTTCCCTCCATATTATGACATACATCCAAGTAAAAATAAATGAAAAAAAATATGTAGGGTGATATCCTCCAGTTGTTGAATAGATTTTGACTGAAAATTATAAAATATACAAACAAAGATATGAATTATCTGCCCCAGAATGTCAAGATGACTTAATGGAATTTGACTTTGTCTTAACTATTCAGGACAAAAACTAACAGCACCTGGAAAATAATCTTCATTTTAATTACGAAATTAGGAATGCAAAATACAAAAGTGGTCAATTAAATCTGGAACATTCATGAATATATTACTGTGGTCAGAACATACTATGTCACTCTAATCGACAAAAAAAAGGCAAATCATTAGCATATTTATCTCCTGACATTTATCTCCACTAATTAGCAACAATAACCACATACTTAAAGAAGAAGTCCACTTCTAAAACAAAGATTCACATATAATGTACTCACCCCATTGTCATCCAAGATGTGCATGTCTTTCTTTCTTCAGTCGTAAAGAAATTATGTTTTTTTGAGGAAACCATTTCAGCATTTTTCTTCATATAATGGACTGATATGGTGCCCCGATTTTAAACTTACAAAATGCAGTTTAAATGTGGTTGTAAACGATCCCAGCCAAGGAAGAAGGGTCTTATCTAGTGAAACAATTGTTTATTTTCATTTTAAAAAAAATACAATTTAAATACTTTTTATTCTCAAACACTCATCTTGCCTTGCTTTCGCTGAACTCTGTGTATTCTGGCTCAAGACAGTTCAATCGTATTTTCTCTCTCAACTTCAAAAATCATTTCAAAATCATCCTACATCGCTGCAGAAGTTCCGACGCAGTCTTTGCAAAGTGAACATGCAAAGAAGATCAAACACCCTTAACAAAAAAGGTAAAACAGCGGTAAAGTAAGACAAGACGAGCATTTGACATTAAAAAGTATATAAACTGCATTATTTATATGAAAATAACCAATCGTTTCGCTAGATAAGACCCTTCTTTCTCGGCTGGGATCGTTTGAAGCCGCATTTAAACTGCATTTTGTAAGTTCAAAATCGGGGCACCATATCAGTCCATTATATGGAGAAAAATGCTGAAATTTTTTCCCTCAAAAAACATAATTTCTTTACTACTGAAGAAAGAAAGACATAAACACCTTGGATGACAAGGGGGTGAGTACATTATATGTGAATCTTTGTTTTGGAAGTGGACTTCTCCTTTAATCTCTGCCTGGTGGAAACTTCTGAAGGGACCAAGAATGAGTCAATAATGATTTAATCACTGTTTGATGCTTGATAAACACTTCTGCATCACATAAACTTGCTAAACTATTAATCAGCCAGTTGATTACATTTGCAAAAACACACTAATGAATTATTGCAATACTAACTCCAGACTCAATATAACTTTAAATGCAGCTGCCTCTCTTTTCAAATCATCGGTGCACCCTGACTGAATCTCATAAAGAAATGTCAGGATCATATTTCACTAGAAAGTTTACAGTTATATTAATTTATTATATAATGAAAGAGAATATAATAATTTATTACTATTAAAAATAATTAAACAATGTAAAATGTTTAATTCAGAATTATTTATCTAGTTTTTAAATAATAATAATAATAATAATAATAATAATAATAAAATAAATCTTGTATTTTTTTAGGGTAATAAGAACTTGGTAAACAATGCAAAAAAATACCATCATGAACAAAATATGACCTGGATATGGTTGACAGGTTTCATGAGATTTTCCCATGAAGGCTAAAATCACACTCCAAATAGTACATCAGATGCTGTTTTTCAAGGGAACTGTACACATAAGATACACAAACACAATACATGCTGTGACAAGAATATCTTGTGCCACACTGCACCATCACTTCTAGGTATTTCATTAAGTATATCAAGTACGGGCATCTCCTCTGTTCTAATCACAAATACCACTTTTCTTGGAGACTAGAGACCTATTTAATGCTTTCCCCGAAGCTATATGAATATTCTATGAATTGTTAAAGAAGATGAACCACAAATCTGCAGAGCTCCGTGAGGTAGAAAGCTGATAGACTAAGAGTGATAAATAGCACTTACATTTTTTATGTGGTTATGGTTTTAGAAAGGTTTTGGGCATAGTGTGCTGAAATAGCCCTCTACTACAAGTTAAGTTTATTTATGGACTGGTTACGTCTGGTTAACTCTACTAAAACTCCACAGGATGTGGATGGTGTACAGTTTACAACGGTAAGCCACAATTTACGCCTACTATTGCACTGTACAACCTACTGCCTTGTCAGAGTCATATCAGAATGAGACGAACATGTAAAAATGCCATTCATGTCACACTGCCCAGTGGCAAACATGGGATCTTCTTTCAGCCCCAACTTCCAGAGTTAGATATGTCTCGATTAAAGAATCATGGTGGATAGTCTTTAGTACTCTCGATAAACTCTAATGGTGAATTTTCCATCATAGTTTAGTTTATAAGAAGTTTGTGTACTGTCAGTGAAGAAGAGTGATTAAGCTTGCTAGAAAATATTACTCATTTGGATGATTTATAAGGCAACTGGCTTGCGCAACAAGAGTACTTTTCCCTTGAGTGGGTATTCCCGTAAAACAACACAGACAGTATCAATTACACCTAATGTGCATCTTTTGTCCATTCATTTGTTGCAGAAGCGCTAAAAAGCTTCCTGCGTGTCAGGAAGTGAAAAATAGAGAAATGAAATAGCTCAATGTGTTCATCTCATTCAGTCCAAAATAATTCACATCACAACATAATTTTGATTTCTATCATTCTTCACAAGTAGGAACTTCCCAGGAGAACTTCAAGGCGGCATAACAGTAGGTGTAAAGCAGAACAAAAGGAACCCACTCAGTCCTGCCTAAAATGCAAATGGGATCTGCAGCTTTGGGGGTATAAAATGTACAGCAGTGTGGTTGTCCCTGCTTTCTATACACTCTGAATAAAGGCATCATATAGCCTGTATCCACAATTATAAAAACACGTTATCTATCCAAAGGATATATGCAGTGTCAAATCTTTTTGTAAGCCCACAATGGGAAAATAAATAAATAAAAAAATTAATTCCCCTAATTCAGCCTAAAAACTTAAGTTCAGCTGATGCCTTTATTTTAATTTAATATAATCAAATTGGCTGTACAAGACATTTTAACTCATTTTGTGAAATCTTGCCTAGTTAAATCTTGTTTAACTTAAAAATGAAATTGTTGAAATTGTTTAAATTATTATGATGAGTTAAAGGAGAACAACGATTTACAAAAAATTTACTCACTCCCTTGTCATCCAAGATGTTCATGTCTTTCTGTCTTCAGTCGTAAAGAAATTATGGTTTTTGAGGAAAGCGTTTCAGGATTTTTCTCCACATAATGGACTTCATTGGTGCCCCGATTTTGAACTTCCAAAATATAGTTTAAATGCAGCTTCAAAGGGCTCTAAACGATCCCAGTCGAGGAAGAAGTGTCTTATCTAGCGAAAGGATTGGCAATTTTTTTCGGAAAATAAAAATTTGTTTACTTTTTAAGCACAAAAGCTCGTGAGCACAGGCTCTGGGATGCGCGTCCACGACACTACGTACAATTGAATCACGTCGAAAGGTCACGCGGAACGTAAGCAGAACTACAGACCCAGTGTTTACAAAGCGAACACGCAAAGACTAAGGAAGTGCAAGCAAGTCAAACGCTGTTTACAAACCAAAAGGTACAATGATGTTAGACGATTCTGAACTTGTAGGAGAAATGAGATGGAGTTTTTCGCCATAGTCTACCTTTTTGAGCCTGAGTACACAGACAATGAACTTAGACGTGATTCGTAGTGTCATGGACGCACATCCCAGAACCTGTGCTATAAAAGCTTTTGTGTTTAAAAAGTAAATTAAAGTAAATTTTTATTTTTGCTAAAAATTTAATTAAATTTTACATTTTTATCTTTTCGCTAGACAAGACCCTACTTCCTCGGCGATACTACTTCCCTACTTCCACGATCGGTTATTTTCTAAAAACAAATTACAATTTATATACTTTTTAACCGCAAATGCTCATCTTGGTAGCTCTGTGTGAACTCCGTGTAGTCCGGTTCATGACAGTTAGGGTGTGTCAAAAAAAATTCCCATCTCATTTTCTCCTCTAACTTCAAAATCGTCCTACATCACTGCAGAAGTACAGACCCAGTGTTTACAAAGTGAACATGCAAAGGAGGTCAAACACCCTTTACCAAAAAAAAAAAAAAAAAAAGGTAAAACCGCGATGTAGGACGATTGTGAAGTTGAAGGATTCTGAAGTTGAAGGAGAAAATAAGATGGGAGTTTTTTGACATACCCTAACTGTCATGAACCGAAAATACACAGTTCACGCAGAGCTAGACAAGACGAGCGTTTGAGATTAAAAAGTATATAAATTGTACTTTTTTTTTTAGAAAATAACCAATCATTTCACTAGATAAAACCCTTTTTTTCTCATTTGGGATCGTTTTAGAGCCATTTGAAGCTGCATTTAAACTGCATTTTGGAAGTTCAAACTCAGGGGCACCATAGAAGTCCATTATATTGAGAAAAATCTTGAAATGTTTTCCTCAAAAAAAAAATAATTTCTTTATGACTGAAGAAAGAAAGTCATGAACATCTTGAATGACAAGGTGGTGAGTACATTATCTGTAAATTTTTGTTCTTGAAGTGAACTACTCCTTTAAGCACTGGATCCAGCACAATCAGCAGATGGTGTTTTTCAGTTTCAAGTTGAGCAATTCTTGACTTTTTGATAAGTTTGTCCTTGCTCTGATGTCAGTCCACACCAGGGGACATGTACAAAAGTACTTTAAGTATGACATATTTGATAGTTTCCCCAGGCCTAAAGTACCCCTGGACTGAACCCACTCTATATGAATAAGGATTTGAAATTTTGTGCGGTTGTCTTTTTCACTTTCAGATCTGGCGGTAAAACGGCAGAGATCCCTTGAGCGAATATGAAAGGTCCAAAGTGAGAGGCATACTGGAAGGCATGAGCCACCTCAAGACTCTTCAAATCTTTCAGTGATGCACACTTTCCAGCCTCAGGCCAACTTCAGACATGGCAGTTTCCTTAGGGGCACATTGAGGCTTTGTGTTGTGACAGCATACTGGGTAGCGTGGTAGCGTGTGCTGCTAACACACCCAGGTTGTGTGGTTGCCCTACTTTAAAGTAGAAGAACATGCAATAGATCCATTGAGAAGAAAGAAATAAGCCAAAATCCGTTCTAGCTACTTCCTATTAGGGTTAAAATAATAAATGATTGTTTACACACAGGCGTAAAAAGTTATACGGTCGCTACTGAAAACCATGTGGAAAGCTTAAGAAATTTGGTTGACCGCATGCGTGAGTCTGAGGAGAACCAAAGACGTTCACTGCTGATTCTTCCTGTGTACCACATGAGTCCCACATGACATGAGAAACCACATGTTCAAACAATATCCTGTCAATAGTCAGTGCCTCTGGCTAATCTTTACCTGCCTGGTATAGTTTAAACGTTCAGTTTATGAAACATGGCAAGATTTCAGCCTATAACTTTCTCCTGTGTTTTTTTTTTTTTTTTTTTTTTACAGTCAGGGGAGAAATGTTAAATATAGAAACCTGTCTGGCCCAACAGCAAACAGAGGCTTTTCACACTACGCTTAACCCTTTGCTAATTTTAATGTCAAGGTTTCATACTTATAGCACAGATTTAACTATAATACTAAGAACAAAATGTTACTAAACATATACTGTTAAGAGATGTTTGTTTAACAAACTATTAGACAAGACATACAATTATGAAGTAAATGATGATTGTCTAATTAAATATCTTGTCTAATTAATAACTTGCATGTGCTGTTTAGTTTTAACATACGAGAATAACAGTCAGTAAAAAAGACACTCACAGCCCATTTTTCTTCTTTAATGTGAAATTCAATTCTATTTATCCACTTGGAATTGATCAGGGCTGCGTTTCCCAAAAGCACTGTGAGCTTAAAGGCTGGAATACGCTACACAAATTTTGCCCAGATTTTTGCCCGTAATTTGCAGTCTAGATGAGTTGATGATTGTTGCTGAAAGTCAGAGCCAGTCTGCAGATTCTGGGCAGTCAGAGTTGACAAATTTCACAGAAAACTGAATAGTGTGTGACAGATATTTTAGCCTCAAACTATGATTTCATCCAGTCAACGGATATGAAAATTTTTCATATTTTGAGCCAGTTTTAAAACACATTGTTTTAATTTGTCACGCATCTCCTAGCAAATCAGCACGTTTCGGTATTTTCTTCTGTAACTATTTACAAATCATACAAAGCCTATTGTTCTAAAATCTGTTTAGATTTTAAAAATCATGTAGTGTATTCCAGAATTGGGTAGAGACCACTGGATTAAATTGATTTTAAGATGCTTTCATAGATTTGTTGTCGTGTTATATATATACATATATATATATACATATATATATATATATATATATATATATATATATATATATATATATATATATATCTCATTTACTGAAGTGTCATGTGCACAGACACAGGACATACAGCCCAGCCAATATTTCATGGTAGGGTCAATGGTACATGCCAGACTTGTTCATGTAGCCTAAATATTTTTAATGTTGTGAATCTGAAAATAAGAATGATAACCCAGGGATTACACATTACAGGATTAATTAGCAACCCAGTAAGAACTATGACCTTGGGTTAACAATTTCAAGTGTGAAAAGCCCATTATTAGACTCTTCATTGGAGGTGAGGCTTTAACGCCACAAGCATGAAAGTATTTGTTCTCGGTAGAATGCAAGTAAATTATGCAGAAAACGAACTGTGGGAGAAGACAGTAAAACAGGTCTGAGAAAGAAAACAGATGTGAGTTGCAATCCAGGCAGCTGGAATGCATGATGCATCCTTAAATAAGTTTAGGCCCAGAGGACCTGGGGCGTGTCTACTAAACAAACACCTGAATGAGGTGAGATCACCCACTGCAGTCTGCAGTAAACATTCAAGCAATGAAGCTGATGTGCAAGAGTGAAACTCCTGTTATCATGTGATTGGATTGTAAAAAGCTATAGGTAGCAGACATGACACACTTACTGACCTATCTATCTATCTATCTATCTATCTATTTTTATTTATTTATTTATTTTGTTTTGTTTGTTTGTTTGTTTGTTTAACTTAAAACTTATGTTAGGCTTATACAGAAGTGTATTCAAGGTGTAAGAAATGTTTCAGAAGTTTCATGGTTACACCACCTGACATTTATGGAGCCAATGAATGGTGTTGTTTGCATATAGGCTATAAAACGATAGAAACGTTTTAAAATGTTTGCAACTAACACGGACACAAAGAAACATGACATGTTTTTTGAAGAACTTGGCATTAGTGCTTAAAATAGATTTCTGCTTTTTGCAGTTTTGTTTACTCTTACTAAAATGTTAAGGCAAGGTAACTCAAAAAAGCGAAAAGGCAGAAAGCAATTGTTATTAGGGATTTAATTTAAACTTGTGTATAGGGTGCATCGAATACATGTTGAGGTCTTACCTGCCAGTAAAAAGATGGGCAGCAGGCAGCAGTAGAGCAATCCGCACACCACCTGAAGCTCCATGAGCGACAATTCCACTCACATTCCTCCCACGACACAAATCCACACAACCATCTCAGAATCGTGGGAAAAAAGCTACATGGCTAAAATATAGTATCTCGATGTTGTTTAGTAATTTATATGCATTAAAATTTCGCTTCTAATCAATTTAACGACTAAAACTGTAGACTCCTGAAAATTAAACTCCTGAAATTTCACTATTAGCCAACGCAATCTGTAAAGCGTTCTTAAATATACAAATGAACGAAAAATTTCTTCAGACGTCGCGTTTGATTGTTTCGATACAAAACTCAAAAAGCGGCATTACGAGAGTCGATTATTCATTGTGCATCTTCATGGAAAATGTGATTCGCCGTCTCGTCGTTTGTTAAACTTTTCTTCAGTCTTTCTTCCGTTCTGGCACTGATCTGCTCCGACTTCACCAGGATATGTCCACAAACTGTATACAATAACACAAAACTCATAAAGAGAGTTTGTTCTGTTTGTGTATGTAGTCCGTGCTGCGTCCCAACAGTTAGTTGAAAGTAACTCCCACTCTGACGATAGATAACTTGTGCCAAACGAGTAACGTCACTTTCTACTGAGAAATACGACTCGTGCAGCGCGCTGCCTAAGCAGCCAAACAATGTGTCACCCACAGAATTATGGCCTTTCAACTTCCAAAGTATAGGAAAACCAGTTATACAGACCTTTTGTTATTTCAGACATTTGTTTCATGATTAACAAGTCTTTATTTTAATTTAGTAGGCTAATGACAGACAAGCCAAAGACAGTCAAGACTATTGACTATTATTTGCTCTAACTTGTGTATATGCCCCTAAATAACACCACAAAACAACACCAAGTGTGCATATTGTGTGAATAAAACAATGTGCTGTTTACGTTTCTGAGCATGTGCAGTGGTGTAACGTGCACGTGCCTTAAATGTGGTTACTTCTTTTACACTTTTATTCTAAGTGTCAGTTTAGTGCGGCGAAACTGTGTGTATATGACGCTGTTCTCCAATCGCAACGCGTTACTTCGAATTACACAAATCAATTATTTGACCGATAATTTCATATAGCACACCCGTGGTGGGTGTCATTGCTGGCAGACATTGGCTGTATATCTTTTATACTGTCTCCACCTAGTGGTGGTTTTGAGTAACGTCTCATGGGCGAAATATCTTTCGACAGGGTGAACATGATTTTCGTTTGCCTGGTTTTTCCCACCATAATTTTTGTCAGATAATTCTCAACTGTCTTAATTACTTACAACCAAATAATTATAAACAGCAGACCTTGGCGCTAGCGACGCCAATGTTTGATTCCCACTGAAAATCTGAACAGATAAAAATCTATTCTAATCTGTTAATAAAATCTATACACGGGATACCATGAAGATCATTTTGAAAAACGTGCCTGCCAAATGTATATGCTGATATCTAAGTATTTTGTAACATTTCAAAAATTATGAGCAGTCTTGGTTTGTGTAATAGTAACTTTTTATTTTATTTGTTTGTTTGCTCTTTTAATGTTTAATTTGATTGTTTTTACATTTTTCTTTATTAAATAGTAAACTATTTTTTACTTTAGTATATGTGACCCTGGACCACAAAACCAGTTATAATGGTCCATTTTCTGGAATAAATAAGCTGAATAAACAAGCTTTCAATTGATGTATGGTTTGTTACGATAGGACAATATTTGGCCCGAGATACAACTATTTGAAAATCTGGAATCTGAGGGTGCAAAAACAAACAAACAAACAAACAAAATCAAAATATTGAGAAAATCACCTATAAAGTTCTCCAAATGAAGTTCTTACCAATGCATATTACTAATCTAAAGTTAAGTTTTGAAATATTTACGGTAGGAAATTTACAAAATATCTTCATGCTACATGATCTTTACTTAATATCCTAATGATTTTTGACATAAAAGAAAAATCGATAATTTGGACCCATACAATGTATTTTTGGCTACTAACTTTTGTGGTCCAAGGTCACATATAGGCTTTTGGCAATTCTATCATAATCTCATGAGGTCACCATCTTACAAAAACATATAGCTAGGCCTAACTGGGAGATATATAGTATTGGCACTATAATGTGCCTTTCCTAAAACTCATTATTATAATATCAGCAAAATCCAGTACAGGTCATTTTCTAATCCGTATACATTGATATACTGGTACATAAACTCTTTTCAGTACATGTGTATTTACTGAATAAAACATCTTGATATTTAACACATTGTGTGTTTTAAGCTTGCATTTACCCTCACATGAGTTTGTTGTTTTTGGACATATTGGTTACATTTTCTTTGAAACTATGTTTTTGTTTTTTTTTTTTTTTAATATCATCTTACCAAGACATATTATAGGGAGATATAGAGTAACAACTGATGTTTATTTTATGTAAGACGTCTGCTGTACTGTTATATAGATCTCATAGATTTACATTGCAAGCTATTAGAATTTCATCTTATTTTTGGTCATACAAATATCAGCAACTGCACCAAACTGAAAAAAAAAGTTTGGTGTTTTTGTTTGTGTCGTTAGGTATGAGTTTCATATTCTTTCATATCATACTATATGAGCCATTAGAGCCTGATATTAAATATGATACTTAACAAAATATTTTAGCTAATGGGTAAATCAACTGCTTCATTTTTTTAAACAAAACATTTAATTTTTTTTTTTTTCTAAAATGATTATTATTTCATGTCAGGCTTTACAGGGTTGAAACACTCCATTTAATCCACTCTTTTGAAAGCTCAATCCACTCAGCTGAAAGCAAAATACATGTAAAAGCAGCGAGTCTATACTTATGAATAGGTGCATAATATTTTAAGGTTTTTAATGCTTTTGTGTGTTTCAATGTTAACGCAATTTTCATGTTTTAACATGATTAAATAATTAGAAATAAATTAAATTAGAAACTTATTTGCTTTTAGCAGCTGTACACAAAAAGCTGATACAAAAGTGTGTCAGTCACACTTTTTGATGAATGGGTTGCGGTGCTTTGAGCTCGAAGATGATTGATTTATCTTGAAAACTGCTCATTTACAATACAATAGAAGGAACATTCCCATTCATTCCCTGACCCAATCACGCTAAAAGTGCTAAAATATAGAAAAAAATAAAGTGTTGTATAAAAATAAAAGCCAAAACCAATCAAATAAATTATTTTATTATTTATTATTATTAAATGTGGATATAACACCTAATATGTGACCCTGGACCACAAAATCAGTCATAAGTGTCAATTAAAAAAAGAAATAAAAAAAATTGAGATATAATCTCCAATCTGAAATCTGAATAAATAATCTTTCCATTTATATATATATATATATATATATATATATATATATATATATATATATATATAAATGTATTACTGGCTATGGCTACAAATATACCCATGGTACTTAAGACTGGTCCAGGTTAACGTATGACAGTCAGTTATGTGAATCTAGTGTTTGATCAATGGATGCGGGGCGTGGTTAAAAGCCAAGCTCTGCCTACATAAGTCACGTGGTCCGATTTCGCGCGAAAGTTAGTCTCGGAAGACTCTGAAAAGGAAGTTCCGGTGGGACAACAACAATTACTGCACGCCATCGAGAGGTGCAGGAACCTTATTCAAACCGAAGAATGGCTCAAGCTCGGGTTACCGATTATTTTGCACAGAGTAAGAAGGGTGGCGTTGCTCGATCTCTACGGTCCAAGGGACAAAAAGTGTCAGAAGATGTTGTGGAATCAGCGGTTATAACTAAACCAAAGGCATCGTCCAGAGCTGCACGCTCTTCACGTAAAACAACGCGGGCTCTAACCACACCAGAGCCGCAAAAACAAGTTCAACAAGAGTTCCTCAAAGTCATCGATGAGGCTTTATCAGCACAAACAGCGGATACCGTGACTGACCTACGGGGTGTAAGTAATGAAGGTTTAACGGCGAGTCCCCGAACTCCAAAACGGACCTCGGCGGAGTTTGATGTGTGTTCGGTGCTGTTCCCGTCCACAGCCGAACAGCACAGCAGCGCCAAGAAGCGTATGAGGGTCAATGCGAGTCAGAACTGCAGAACTTCACCAGAGGAGCCTGTGGTTCAGAAGACTGCGAGGAAGAAGCTCGATCTTCTGAGAAATGACGACAAAGAACAGGTACATATCTCATAATGGCGAATTCACACAGGACGCTTTTATTCTTAGGACGTTTTACGTGTTGTGTGTGTTGTTTTTTTTTGTTTTGTTTTTTGTTTTTTTGAAAGTGTATAATGTTTATTTGGTAGACAAACTTTTTGTGTATTTGGTGTCAGTTGCATAAACGTAGTCACCATGTTACGACCGTGTCTTAACTAGTTTGACTAAGTAGCCGTTAACAGCGGTGATCAGTCTATTACTGATTTAAGTTACACCAATCAACGTGTTTTTTTTATTTACTTGCGTTTGAAAATTTAAGACCAGTCTTGTAGAAAATTAAATGACAAACTTGTAAGACTAGTCTAAGCAGTGTATGCAACAGGCCACTGTTCTGTGAATGCATTTTGTGTGTTTGGTTATTTAATGACCACTAACCCAGTCTGTCTTATTTTAATGTAGACCATTGAGCCCTTGGCTGAGAGCACCCCTCAGGCACCCCAACAAACTGCCAGCAAAGAGTGCAAAAATACTGTTAATCATAATGCAAATAGCTCCCCTGTAAACAAAACGAGTGGAGACAATAAGCCCAAGCAGACAACCAGGAGCAAGGTAACACATGGGAGTTGTCACACCTGTGCAGGAACCTCCTAGTGTTTGTGAGCCTGTCATTAATCAAGTTTCTTTTGTTCTTTCAGAAAACTTTTACAAGAGAGGATGTGGCAGCATTGAAGTCCAAGCTGCAAAAACTGAAAGGACAGTCTGAAACGGTGACGACTCCCTCACCTGCCCCCGTGACGGCACTAGCGGAGCTGAAAGCGAGGCTCGATGCAGCCCGGGAGATCTCAGCCAAAGTTCAGCAAAGAAAGGCAGAGCGAGTTGCGAAGGATACTAAAGCTAACGAGGCACAGGCTGAGCCTGAACCAGAGGAAAGGTGAGGTTTTCTAGCCAGTGAGCCATCGTTTTCAGTTACCAAAAGTAATGTCAAAATTTTCAAAATTCAATTTTGCATGGACATGGATTTAATGTTGTGCAGGCCTCAAAGTTCTCTTTGATTTTTAAAAATGCTGCAAATACCCTGGACATGCTTTGTTGTTTTGTTAGTCTTCTAAACTTTAAACCCTGAATTTCTATCTCTTTGTTTCAGAGGGAAGCTTCCAGCTTATCAGCGTTACCACACTCTAGCCCAGGATGTGCCGCCTGGTCTTACCCTGCCCAACCAATACAAAGTTCTAGCTGAGATGTTTCGCAGCACGGACACCATAGTAGGGATGTTGTTCAACCGCTCTGAGACGGTCACTTTTGCCAAGGTCAAGCAAGGGGTCCAAGATATGATGCGCAAGTAAGAGGCTGAATGAAACCCTATGCTAAAATGTTTGTGCCAGTCAGGCTGCTGGATAACAGTGTGGTCAGGCTTATCAAAGGTAATCACATTTTTGCTTTCTTTGCAGGCGTTTTGAAGAGAACCATCTGGGGCAGATAAAGGCTGTGTACCCTTCTGCCTACACTTTTCGTCAGGAGAAAAACATTCCCTCCTTCAGCGCCACTGCAAAAAGGTCCAGCTATCAGCTCACGGTGGAGCCAGTCATTGATGAAGGTAAGAACTCTAGGAATGGTAACATTACATTGAGTAATATGTAACATTATTGCATTAAACTCTGAATTTGCTCTTAGTTTGGGTTGCCTTTAAGATAAATTTGGAAACAAAATATGCTTAAACCATCTTCCCATACTTGTAAGAAGCACTCAACAAAAGGGCACTTTAAGACTTTTTCTGTCACTTAAGTGAAAAAGTAGTAATGTCTTTTGTAGTCACTTATAATTTTTAGTAAAAAAATACTTTCATGCTTCTGTCACTTAACTTTTAGTAAATGTTTATTGCATAAAATGTTTCTGTCTCCAGAATTTAACGGCACTCGTCCAGTGTTGTCAGCCTCTCGTCTTTTGGAAAGAAGGCACATTTTTCATCAAAATCTGGTTGAAATCGTGAAGGGACATCACAAGGTAAGTGCAGGATTTGAACACAATAGTTTGAGATTTTGTATATATATATATATATATATATATATATATATATATATATATTTTTTTTTTTTTTTTTTGTATATTCTAATCATGTCTTGTCTTGTTGGATACAGGCATTCCTGGCTTCCCTAAATCCTCCCATTGTCATCCCCGATGACAAACTTACCCGCTGGCATCCAAGATTCAATGTGGATGAGGTTCCCAATATCAAGCCAAGTGATTTGCCTCAACCTCCCCAAACTGAGAAACTGACCTCAGCTCAGGAAGTGTTGGACAAAGCTCGTGCTCTCATGACACCAAAGGTAAACACTTTAATCTTGTCTTTGGGGGAAATTACAGATTCCCTTTTTAATATGGGTCAGTAACAAGTATGTCCAGGATGATAAATCTAAATTTATAAAAAATAATTTTATTATTATTATTTTTTTATTTTTTTTTAAAAGGGTTATGTAAGACTAAAATACAGTTTTAGGCCACATTTATTCATGCCACAAAACATATTTAAAGTCATGTTTTTAAGTCTGTAAAAATGGCATTTCATTCTAAATCACAAGTTGATCTGGTACCATGATTTATGAATCACTGACTTTTGTTGGTTGTCATCTTTCTAGATGGAGAAAGCCTTAGCTAACATGGCCTTGAAAACAGCAGAAACAGCATGTGCTAAGGAGCCAGAGACCTCAGAAAAACCTGTTGTGACGCCAGCAGAAACGCCTAGTGCCCTTAAAGGAGTTTCTCAATCATTGCTGGAGAGAGTGAGTCAAAAACGTATTTATTCATAATACATTCAGGGCTTTACGCTTAATCTTTCCTTTAAGTGTAAGATTCAGGAGCACAGTCTGATCAAAAAAAAAAAAAAATTCTTTTTAAATTCTTATTTTTTTAACCCTTTGTAATGTTTTTTTTTTTTTTTTTTTCATTTATTTTATTAAAATTGTCATCTTATGTCAAATTCAAAAAATATTTATAAGCTATTTAAAATTTCTAAAACGGTAGAAGAACAACGAGAATAAGAACAAGTTACCAAACAAAAGAAATCTGTATTGACAATTTGTACTGCAGAGGTGGCACAGAGAACCAAAAATGGCTTGTAAGTGTAACTTTTAGATGTTTAACAAGGCTCAGAGGTGGCATGGCTGCAATTAAATTCATAAATGTTGAGATTGTTTTAAATGCAAGTTTTTGAATAGAGAAATATTAAATGATTTAAATAAATGAAATTATATTTTTAAAGGGCCATAAAACCCCCATTTCAGCACTGGTTAGCTCTCACCACAGTTTAAAAAAAATGCTGCAAAAATGAGTGTGGAGCGGACGGGAAGAGGGAAGAGAGTCAACTTCGGGCTCAGACAGTTTTATTTCACTCCCATTGAGTTAAGACGAATAAATACACAGCCATTTGCACTCTGCATCGAGAACATGTATTTGAACGTGCTGTTGCACCTATATGAACTTTTAAGGCTTATTTTGCGCCGTTTGTAATTCTTTTGATGGGTTGCGTCAAGGAGTTGTAAAAACCGCTATTACATGCACTCTATGAAAGAATTGCGTTTGTGCCGAACTCTTCCAAAGCAAACAAAAACAAACGCTCTCCTTCGATCCATGAACGTTTCTCTCGGTTACTATTATATGCAATCTCACAGCCTGAAGCGTCTGTCATAGCAAATCAACACGCGCTGTCGTGAATAATTAGGCGAAGCGTCTTCTCGTAGGATAAGAAAACGCAGCCTCATGACACACATGCCATGTCACAAAGTGTGATGCCCGCACAATGTAGATTTTAAACCTGGAAGATGAAAATAGCGCAAAAAAGCTCAAAAGTAACCATTTATTAAAATTAACGGATGCTAACATTGTAATCTATGATGTGCAACACAAACACCTACGCTAAAATCTCAGACAAAGTAGACCAGGGTTTCATGAACCTCTAAAAATGAAACTAAAACTGCCAGTATTTTTATTTATTTATTTATTTATTTATTTATTTATTTATTTATTTATTTATTTATTTTTTAAAATCACTAAATCATTCAAGTAATGGATTTGTTTGAAAGGCTAATACATTCAGGAAATGAAGCAAGTGACTATTTATGAATGGGTAATTATGAATCACTGTTGGTTTAAAAACGCACACTCGTTCATAAACGAAACACCGCTGTGTTTGCTTTTAGAGATGCACAGCTGTGACTGTTTGAAACCAATTTTGATGAAATGGAGCAAAATCAGACAATAGTGTTATAGTCATACAATGCAAGTCACTTAATATTAACATTAAGTTATTGAACTGTATTAAAACAGTATCACATTTGCATACTCCCTTAAAATCATTAAAAGCTGTCAATCTCCTTAGTTCGTGATCTCACAAAGTTCCATTATAATCAACAAAGCTCTCTATACTGCAGAGTGAATGGCTTTGTTTGTTATAATGAGAGGATTCATGCACTTGCAGAACTCCTCACTGAACAAAACAGGTTTTTTGAGCAGTGAATGAATTCTAACAGATATGTCAATAATACATTACTCAACGCTACAAAAACATTCAAGTAGAAACACAAATCTGATCAGGTCAGTCGCTCTAGTGCTCATATATATATATATATATATATATATATATATATATATATATATATATATATAATAATTATTGTTATTATTATTATTATTATTATTATACATTTTTTTTTTTTTTTTCTTAGTTGCACACAATAGTTTTTAGTCACAAATGCTACAAAATGGTTGCACTGTAGAGCCCTGGCATTTTAGTGCAAGTTTACAAAAATCTAATCAATATTTTTCTGATTCAGATTCGTGCTAAAGAGGCTCAGAAACTGCACGCCACTATGACACGGAACCCACAGCAGGAGGAGCGCCTGTCGATGATGTCACGGCTGCCAGAGTTGGCCAGAATCTTGCGAAATGTGTTTGTAGCAGAGAAAAAGCCGGCCCTCATTATGGAGCTCGCCTGCAACCGCATGATCGCTAGTTACCGATCTCCTCTCAGTTCTGGTTCGTACAGATGTTTGCTGTTTTCCCACCTCAGGTTTTTATCTGAGACTATAGTTGAGCTGCCTTTTTAAGAGTACCTTATGACTTTTATTTGAAAGCAACTTCACACCACACATAGTCCTCATCACATTAAAGGATTATTGTCCTCACCCTTAGATTATCCAAGATGTAGATGAGTGTTTCTTCATCTAAATTTTAGCATTACATCACTTGCTCACTAATGGATTCTCTGCAGTCAACGGGTGCCTTCAGATTGGGTTCAAATGGCTGATTTAAAAAGTCACAATCAGTTGAAGTTATGTAATGCCAAAATTTCTCCAAACTTGTTCTGATGAAGAAACAAATTAATCTACATCCTAAATGGACTTTTCTTTTTAAGTTTGATCGCTTAGCTAATTGTGATACTTAAAGTGCACGAAGATTCAGAACCTTTATTTTTGCTATTAACTAGTTTTAGTTCTTAAAAATATGAAAACATTTTCTTTCATATTAAAACGTTTTCCTTAAATCTTTCCTTTTAATTTAGATGAAATGGAGAAACATCTTCGCCTGTTGGCTGAGTTGACACCTGCATGGCTAACAGTACATCCAATCAGGAAGGATATGTACCTAAAGCTGAATAAGACCATGGATCTGAACATTGTGCTGGACAAACTGAACCAAAAGAAGAAGGAAGAGGAGCGTATTTGAGGAATTTCAAATGAGACTGTTGAGAAAATACCATGTGCAATATTTTATTATGGATTATGCCTGGATTTTAACTTTTAGATGACACAATGACTTTTTAATTTTGAATGTTCAGTCAGTTTTGCATTTTGAAAAGACTACTTCAAGTCTGGTGGTCACTACGTTTTTATCTGCCGTTTCCGTTGTATGAGACTGTGAATTTTGTTCTTTTGCATCCCAACAAAAACTGTTCATAAATGTAGACATGTAAAAAGTTAGATCTACCTAGGTTTGCATCTTTGGTAACTTTATCTACGTCACCAATTTGCATATTTCATTTACAATAAACAAGTTCATGCAAGCAACAGTGTTTCATATTCACAAACTGGAAGCGCAAGAGTCTGTACACAAGCTACCTTTGTAACTGCATCTGAAGTCACATACTTCTACTTTTGTATGACAGGTGAAAAAAAAAAAAGTATGTGGAAAGAGTTGGCATGTCTATGTATTCATAAAACAGTTGATGGGAAAAGTACTTGGAACTTGGATATATGAAACTGTGTTACTGAAGATCGCAATAATGACAACATGGTGAACATAGCATGGTGAAATTACATTCACACTATATAAAACATGGGGGATTTTTTTTTTAGCAACAGAATAATGATTGCACCCACTCTTGGTGATTTCAGTCTGTTTTTTTTGTTTCTGGTCATTTCTCATAATGAAATTAAGACCATCAAACCCTCAAAGGGTTAAGCAGTACTAAAAATGATTGGAATTTCTTCATATTCCTGAACTGTAAACCATAATGTAAATATTACATAATTCTTCTCAGACAGCTAAGATAAAACCGACTACGTCATGCAAGCAGTAGTACTGTCAATACTGTATTAGTGAGAACACAGGGGTTGATTGCAGTTTTTCTGATCCATTGAGATACTTCAGTTCAATCACCACCAAACAGCCCAGCACCTCTGCCTTCTGCTGCTTGAGCAGTTCACATGCTGCATACAGGGTTCCTAAGAAGGGGGGAAAAAAAAAAGAACTTGCATCATTGCTGTTGGGACATTCAGCTGCACTCTAGGCATGATGAATCAACAACTGCCCAGCCTGGTGTAAAAATACACTTTCAGTTTCAAGTTTAGATATTTGAGTTGAATGAGTTGGTTATAAATTAGTTTTATATGCATATACAGTGTATATACACAGCTCTGAGTAGATTAGGTGTAAATTTTAGTCTGTTACTGATCTCAAAATACATGACGAAAACTGCAGTGTACAAATTAATTTTTAGCTAATTTATTTACCACCTTGATTTGACAAATCTTGTACCATTTTGATATTAAAGAGAAAAAAAAACATTATTCCATTCTTTATCAACAACATGAAGTGTGTTAAACTACATTATGCCAGAGTTTGCCAAACTGGGTTTTTTCCAAGTAACTGCACAGGGTTGGTATGGACACCTGTTTCTGCCACTGAAAAAAAATTGACTTTATAAGTCAGTCTATATGAGTCAGAACTGCAGAAAAAAAAACAACAAAAAACAGAATTACGACAAACTCACAATTGCGAGACAGTCAGACTTGCAAATTCTCATGATTCAGACTTTATTTCACAACTCTGAGAAAAAAAGTGAAACATAAAATCAGAATTGCAAGATATAAAGTCAATTCTGACTTTATTTTTCAGAATTGTGAGATATAAACTTGCAATTTTGAGAAATTCTGAGAAACAAAGTCAGAATTGCGAGATATAGTCAATTCTCAAGAGAGCTCTTTCCTAATTTTACCCCTTGTTTAACACCAGACACGAGCAACACATAATCAGCGATTCTATCTACACTGAATGGGGCATGGATTGACATCGATCTCTGACAGTAAACTGTAATCTCGTTCTATTTCTGACATACTCCAAGCATTTGCGCTACTCTGTGTTGCTAAAGAGGCAATGATGTAGAAGCAGGTGTTGATCTTCTACAGAAGTGGGGTTTCTCCTCACTATTACGTCATAAAGTGGAACATTCCAAAACGAGTCGTTTTCTAAGCTTGGTTTCAATAAAAGCTGTTTTTACACTAACAAGAAAGTTTGAAGTTCTAAAACTCACAGGATGTTTTAATTGATCTGTTATATGTCAAAAAAACAAACAAACAAAAAAATTCTCAGTTCATGACCCCTTTAAGTACACAGGTTTAAAGTCTCACTCACCTCCAGTAGCCAGTAAATCATCAATGATCAGGACCTTCTGTCCTGCAGAAACAGCATCTTCCTGCATCTCTGCCTCAGCCTGAAACAATACTGCTGAATTACATAATGAACAGACATTTGCATTCTAACTGCACATAGACTAGATGCGATTTTGAGTAATTTATAAAATGGAGTTACCTTTCCATACTCAAGACTATAAGCTACTGATAACGTTGGGCCAGGGAGCTTTCCTTTTTTTCTGATTGGAGCAAATCCTACACCTAATCTCTGAGCCAAAAGCGGCCCAAATAGAAATCCTCGAGCATCAAGTCCTAGGAGAGAAAAAAAGACAACATCGCAATAACAATACTCTACTTGCAATCTCTTGCTAGTCAGAAAATTCTGGGACAAAAATTGGAAATTATCCAACAGTTCATTAAAAGACTCGAGTTGTTTTAAACAACTAAATATGTTTTTCAATTGATATTAGCTTGAGAAAGCCTGTCCAGAAAGCTTGAAGTAATTTTAAAAGTATTAATGCTTAATGGCATTGGTTGCTATGTGGTTTCTAGGGTGTTCTGGGTGGTTGTTAGGTGCTCTGGGCAGAGCCAATGAGAAACTGAGTTGCGACATGCTTTGATCTCGCCACCACGTGGTTCACGGAGCTCTCAATAGTTCCAAACAACTCTGCGCTATTAATATGTTTAAATGGGTTTAAGTCGGATAGACAGCAATTTCACTATATTTGCAGCTATTTCTAGTAATTATTAAAACATAATTTGATATATAATTATTAATAACACTGATTGTGATAACTGCACTGTCTACACTTTACAATAGCATTTTATTTTGGGAAGTGATAAAGAGACAGCATTAATATGCTCTCATACTCCTTGGCACTCAGATGTGACCAAACACCTTAAGTGGAACTTTTAATTACTTAAATAATTGTACTATATTTTAGTTTAGTTTTATTTAGTTAATATTTTAAGGAGATTTTTGGTAATACATTATATGTGTAACAACTATGATCCATGAATGAACATTTAAAATAAGATTTTCTAACATGCTTAATATTTATATTACAATTAGTAAAATATTTAGGGTTAAAATAGAGACAAAGTTTTTAAATTCAAATGCAAAGAGGCAAATTAGAGGTGTTTGGAGGCCAGAAAAATAATATTCATATGCAATGCCATTGTTATAATGTAAATATAGCCTACATGTATTTAGCTCTACTCTAGTTGCACAAACGGGTTTCGACAGTCATAACTTCTTATTTTTGTTTAGGTTTTGCATTTAAATGTATATTTAGACAGTATCAAACACTCGATTTTTATAAGTTTCGATTTATTTTATGTCAAATTTAAAAAGGTTAATTACTCACACAATCACAAAGACAAAGCATATATGAAATTTAACCCAACAACGAAAAAAATGTTTCAAATAATGTTTAAAAACAAAAGGCAACCAATTGCATTCAGCGAATCTCTTTATGTTCCTTGAATAGGTAGCCTACAGGAAAAGAAAGATATAAAAATATTAAAATTAAAAATATGATAACTGGCACCTGGTCACTATTAAGGTGTTTCTCACATTATCCAACTACAATTATATAACTGTAGTATAGTATAACTGACTAATATTTAACGATAAACATTAACTATAACACGCTTCATAAAATACCACTCCTGGCCAGAATTCCAAAAAGTCAACTAATGCATTAAAATGTCAAAAAAAATAAAAAATAAATAAAAAACATTAATTTCTTAAATTTATCGGCAAGTTTTCTGGAGAAACACTGAAATGAATGGGCTTCAATGCTGGAACTATTGGTTGTTTGGAAATATTGACTGCTCCGTGACACACGTTACTTCAGCATTCCTTAGTTCCAATGGAAGCCTATGGGAGTGTTGCCTTTCAAGGAAAGTCTGTTCACTCGGCGGCCATATTCGCAACACCACCAGGCAGCTCGTACAAGACCAAGTCCCATCTAAATAAACAGGGTGAAACCTGAAATCTCAAAAACTGCTTGCTGAACTTGATATTAAATTACATATTTCAAATCGGCAACAAAATCTGAAATGAACTGCCCCATGAATGTTTTTTTCTTATGCTTAAATAGCGTTTAAAAAGCTTATTTTTCAGGCTAGACCAGCCAATGTGCATGCACAGCCACAATGCACAACGTCCAGCCTCAGGTTTCAATGGGAACCGGCGCTTTTTACAGCCGCTGCAGTGATGCAATGACTTTACCAATCAGCGTTTGGCTCTTTCATTTAGAGAGCGGGATTATTCCACCATAGTTTCTCCCATTCATAAGTATAGGAGTGAACAGTCTTTGTATTTTAATAGTCTGTGGTGTTGCAACTCTGTTTTTCAATGGCTCTGCATCTGGGTGGTTGCAGGATTGTTACTAGATTGTTGGTGTACAGTTTCTAAGATGTTCTGGTTGGTTGCTCAGGGGGTTGCTAAGGTAGCCTAAGTGGTTGCTAGGGTGTTGCTATGCAGCAGCATAATAAATTTCCAAATAGGACCATTATGATCACCAACAGCATAAAATTCTGGATTCTAAGCAAATCCATCAGAAAGGTCAGGACTTGACAATAAGGAGTGACCGATGGCCCGGGGCAAGTGAAAGATGCTCTGGAAAGTTCACGAATCTGTCACTGGCTCAATCGGCTACTGCTGCGTTGGCACAAAAGTTTATCATTTGCATGTGTTTTTAAGCCTTGTTCAATTAAAATTTCAAGCGACCACAGACAGATGCGTCTCTGACGGACAGATAGCTTACAAAAGTATGTCAAAATACCTGTTTTGACAAGTAAAAATGTTTAATCTATATTTATACAGTGGTGTATACATGCACAGATCGACCAGACATATTTTAACCGATCTCTGTTACAGACTTGCACACGAACTGCATGCAGTAAATTTTCAAAATTTCATGTGTGTGGAAATATTACGAACTCTTTAAACATCCGTTAAAAGAGGCCAGAGATGCTGAAGACGAATGCAAAGAGGAAAAAATACTGTAGCAGGTAAAGCAAGATCACAGCTCACATTGCGCAAAATACTGGAAATATTATCCTAAATATTGAAATGGGGTTTATATTAATGCATCTCTAAGGGGAACTGACTGTATTAAGAAATGTTTACATGGCATTTTCTTTTCATTTGCCTCTGTATAACGCATTTAAAGTTGCGTTCATAAGCACTGCACTGCTTTGTTTACAGCGGTAACCAAGGAAACGCTGTATCATTATTCCAGAAGTGACACCTTTGCTGCCAGAGACGAAATTTGCGTTCATTCAGTCCGTCTGCTGTTTTTTCCTAAAGCATTGTTTCATTTGTAATAAATAATTTTTGAACAAACAAATAATGCTTGAACTTTATATTTGTTAGGCTAATAGGTTTTGGTGTGATATTGAAATTGGAATCGAGAACTGTACAATTTAATTGGTATATAAAATGTTGATGTCATATAACTATTTTCTTTTTTTTTTTTTTGAGGCAGGGCCAGTGAAAATTTTGACCAGGCAAGTAAAATTTTGAAAAAATAGAAAAAATCCTTAGCGTTGAAGGGCCCTTAAGGTCCTCTACTTATGTGATATAACAGTTTTGTAATTCCAAATGAACAATAGGCATTACACAGTAACACTCTATCGAAAAAGGGGGAAAGAAAGAAAAGAAAATCATGCAAGAACCCCATTTTATTTAATCAGTTATCCTTTAGGATCGGATCAAAAAAAAAAATCCTTCGTTTTCCTCCCACAAGGGTTATCAGGAGTTTTGCAACGTTTTGAACCTTGTAACACGAGTGCCACACGCATGTACAAAATGCACTCCTACCGACTATAAGATCCACTTGAGGGTACGTGTGCCTCACATGCTCCTCAAAAAGATCTGTCACTGCAGCCAGTGCCTTTGGATCCTTCAAAATCGGACAAATATCCCTGCAAACAAACAGAAACGATCTGAAACTGCATGTTACTCCCAAACCCATATTCCGCCTTATTCCGCACCGCATTTAACGGCACTCTCATTATTAAATTTATGTTGTATGAATACTCACTTGAATGGAATCCCTTCTGTAGGGAAATCCTGGAAAGTTCTAACGCACTTAGAGATGAGATCCAGTTTCTCTGCCATGACACGCGCTGGTAATATTTGGACTGAGACGGGAAGTTGTCCATGTGCTCAGGACAACCAATAACACACACTTCCTCACCACATGACATTTACGTCATCAAATGAGACATTAGGTGTGTTCGACCTCATCTACGGCTACAGGCGGCGATCAACGAGAGTAGCCGAGAGCAGTCGCGGGCGGAGCTGAAAACGGAGCTGTCAAGTCGGACACTTTCTGCTCTCGTTAGTGGCGCTCTCGCGGTGTTTGCATGCACTATCATATATGAAGTAAATTAAATGCAATATTTATCAAATACACAGACTTTTCAAAAGCGTTTTCATGAGCAACAGAAACACGTTTCATATACTGCTTAATACAGCGCCATCATGAACAAGAATAATGATCAACATAAACATATACTATTTAAATACTAATAAAGTGGGGTTATATATGCTTTTATCGGGGTTTTATGAATAAATGTGACTCAATATAACATTGCGACTACAGTAAAAACACTTTCACTGTTCTAAAAACACAGATTTGTCAGCATTATGGGACTTCAGGATGTTAGAATAAACCCAAAACACACGTGATCGTTGTCATGCGGCGAATCTGGCCAATCGTGAAACAGCCATGTGGTCATCAGAGCTCCTGCAGCCGCTCTGAAGAAACTGCGCCGACTGAGTCAGTCAGCTGCTCTCGAATCGCTATCGCGGTACTTTGATGCCACACGTGACAGTCACGAGGCGTCGGCGCCACCTCAAGTCGGACAAAATTTCTAACCGGCACTGCTTCAAGTCAGAATTTGATCGAGATGCGCAGCGCTGCTTTAAGTCGAACACACCTATTGGCTGCGTCCGAAAGCGCTAAAATACTGCCTTCGGAGGCAGCATTCCAAGACAGGAAGGCATCAAGGCACGTCCGAATTCTAATTCTGCTTCACTTTCCTGTCTCCGGAGGTACCTTCTTCTGATTTTGAATTTTGAATTTTGACTTCGCCTTCGATTTCCCACAATCCTGTGCGTGTGCGTCATATAGGCTATATAAATAAAGATATTCTGGTGAAATTAGACTTGGTACTTTATGTAATAGATGATATCTTGATCATGATATACTTTATGAATCGTAATAGTGTAAAAAGCGTAATAAATAATATTGTTTGTAATAATAGTATTTAATAAAATGTTAAAAGGGTTCAAATGAGTAGTGAATCAGAATAATATTTACAATATACTACCAATAATAACAAAACAGGCACTAATAACAGTGACCTCTTTTGCAATATTACTTGCATCAGTGCTTTTATTTTGTTAAGTAGCTGCCATTCTCAGTCGTCTTCTCCGACGCACAGAACTTCGGTGAGTAATGACATTGAGGCAAAAAACTTATATTGACAAGAAGTGAAAGCCAATAGAACTTTCCATTGCAACAGCGCCGTGCTTCCGCCATTTTGGAGTGAAAGCGACTTGGCAGTCCACTAGCTTCTTGCTGTCGCTATGGCAATTATCAGCTGCTTTGTTTAAAAAAATGTACATTCAAACTAATATACACAACCTGAATTATGACAACATTTTTTAATATATATTTTTTCTACTTTCCGTTTATTTCTTAAAGGGGTCATCGGATGCTAAGTTCACTTTTTCATGCTGTTTGAACATTAATGTGTGTTGGCAGTGTATGTACAAATCTACCCTATAATGATAAAAATCCATGCAGCGTTTTTTTAATTAATCTGTAAAAATAATATCCCCTTTTTCAAATCGAGCCGTTCTCAGATGCCTGTCGGTGTGCCGTCACACCGACAGAGGCCGCTCCCACAATAGTTGATTGACATGAGCAATTTACCTCGAATCAGCTATCACAGTCCGCCCTCTTTGTTTCGATGCCGGAGCAGGGATGTAAATTAGACAATATCTCCGATTAAGCGATTGAGGTGTTTTGTTGCTGGATGTAATAATGAACATAGTGGTCGTCAATTACTCCCGACATCTGAGCCGCTGAAGATGCAGTGGATTACCTTTGTTTGTGAAGGGAATGCACCTACCGATGTACATATATTCGTCTATGTTCGCGCGAATCATTCATGATCCAGCTTCACTTACAGCAAAAGTGAGTATAAGGTTTTTTTTTTTTATGAATCTTTGCCATTGCCTTTCCTTATAACGTGGTAGTTAGGAAGTTTAGCGGCTAAACGCGGCTACTTGCCGCTAATGTAAATAAGACTGTCTTTCCACAGAAAGAAGAGAGGGGCGGGGTGAGCAGAGCTCATTTGCATTTAAAGGAACAACCCCTTAGAATGAGATGATTTTTGCTGAGCTCATTTTGACAAGGTAAAAAGGGTGTTGTTTTACAAAACCATTGAGAATTTTTAATCAAAGTATATTAGAGACTTTTCATTAAGACCCTAAAGAATCATATCAACTTGTGGAAAATGGGCATCCGATGACCTCTTTAAGAATTTTTGTACTTCTGTTAACTATTAAACCATAAGTCGTTTATTTTTGAAAGAATTTTTGTATGTTTTGTACGTACTGTAATCTTTGTTTGTTATTATTGCAATAAAAAAAATTATAATGGCACAGAATAACGTACAATCACTACTTGATCATCAAAAACAGACTTTGTCTTTCATTTATTCTTCACAAAATCTTTGCTCTCTAGAAACCAGTTTCGGTTGAAATTCCTATTTTAAGTGCAAGTATTAGCATTATAAATTAATACCAACATATAAAATTACATTAAGTACACGCATCAGAAAATTGGGAATGTTAGACAATAAATATAAAAGCTTCACAGTAAACTTATTTGCAGTATTGTCTTATATTAATGTCTGTTAAAGCATGACTGTAAAAAAAAAAAAAAACGATTATGTAAAACAGAGCCACTGTATCCATTTTTTTAAATTATTCAGTTATGACAGACACAGCAATACTTTTAAATTAAAACGTACAATATAATGTATAAATACAATATTTCAGACCTATAATAGTAATAATGGTAAAGTGTAACGTTGCATAAAATGAAAATACTCAACAAAGCAGGCTAAAACTGCCTCAGATGTATAATTAATGGCTGGATTCCACAACTGATAACATAAAACAAATATAATAATACAATACAACATTTACTGTAGTGGTCATAAAATTTAATGATTTGAGAAATTTTCTATTGCGTTTCTGATTTGGCTGCATGTGAGATTCGCCGATTTTAAGCGCGTAAGATGTGATCCGTCAAAAAAATAAAATAGACAAATAAATCTAACCATGTAGAGTGACTTTTTGCACTTTTTCATGTCACACACTACTTTCCTGCAGTCACTGCGCTCTTTTATTTACACTTTGACTTCTCTTTCATTGTCATTTTGTCTACTTCTGTGCGGTTGTCCAGTTGGAATTTTCACTCCGAAATGGCGGCCGCGCTACCGAAGCGCCACCTAGTGGCTGTTACCAAAAAAAGCATCAGAGTTTCTCCTCTTGGTATTCTATACTCTTTAATTAAGGTCCCTGGAGAGCAAAAATGGGCGGTTTCAAACTGGTGGGTGTTTCTACATCATGCAATGAAAATGATCCCCCTTACTTGACCCCTCCCCTAAACCTGTGACGTAATGCAATCAGGTAACATGGTCTAAAACCGCCCCGATCTGGTAACGCCCATTACTTTCCTGCAATTGTACCTACATAACTGTTTTTAATAAGCAGTGTTGGGCAAGTTACTTCCAAAATGTAATACATTATGTATTACTAGTTACTGTCTTTTAAAAGTAATTAGTTACATTACAATATTACTGTCTCTGAATTGTTACTTTCACCAAAATATCCACAGAAGTATGACGAGCAATTATAAAATAAAATGTAGCTTATTAATGCTCATTATACATCCAGTGGAGGGTAATGAGGTAGGTCTATATAGCATAAAATAATAAAATCATTTTTAGATAGGCTACCGGTATGTAGGTCTACATTAACATTACTTGTAGTTTAGGTTAAACACAGATAAGCACAAAATTATTACATTTATAAATAACACCAGTAAATAAAGTGAAATGTTATAAACAGTGTTGGGGAAAGTTACTTTTAAAATCAATCCATTACAATTTTGCGTTACTCCCTGAAAAAGTAGCTAATTACCTTACTTAATTACTTTTTATGGAAAGCAATGCATTACGTTACTTTTGCGTTACTTTTTCTAAATCTGGGCGGGTCTTGCCTCTTTGTTTTTAATATAAAACAATTCTAATGTAAAAGCCCTTTTACACCAAAAGTGAAATAAATTCACCTTAGGCTGAAAGAAAAGTACATTTATAAAATGCACAGCTATAAAAAATGAAGCACAAATGTTAGTCTAAAGTAATTTTTGCTTATTACTATGGTGGAATTGCATCATCGAAGGTCAGCAGCAAAGACACTGGTTAATAAAATGGAATTAAATACATAAAGGATATTTGTTTTACTTAATATATTTAATTATCGCACAGTTGTGTCATATTCTGAGTTTGCATTTAACTGTTTTTATTCATTTTGAGGAATACTGAATCTGTTTTTTGTGAGTGAGATGAATTAATGCATGTTCACATTTAGTCTAGAATACAGTAACATCATGTTTACTCCCAATTTCCAGACAGGAGACTTGTCAATCAATAAATGGGGAAAAAAGTAACTGGTGTTACTTATTTGAAAAAGTAACTCAGATATTTGCTTAGAAATTCAGAAGTAATGCGTTACTTTGCTAGTTACTTGAAAAAGGTAATATTATTACGTAACTTGCATTACTTGTAATGCGTTACCCCCAACACTGTTAAGATGCACACTTTTTATTTTACTTGTGAAATGGCCGACCGATCCCTTCACCTCTGGAATACGATCTGAAACGCGAACAGCTAAATTGAATGCGATTTCAACCGAGGGGTACCGCTCCGATCTGAACTGTACCACCTCAGATTCTATTCGACCCACTCCAACCCCCCAAAACTTGATTTTAACCATTTGATGCAGACAATCACAGGTGTATTTAAACTTTAACTGCTAAATTCCAATGTGCTTTTGGCGCTGAGCCAAATAGACGCACTGATGTTTGTGAGTTTGTTAATGCACTGGCGTATAAGGAAAGCCGCAATAATCCTTCATTGGTTTTAGCTGGTCTCCCAGCCTGACCAGCTAAAAAAGTGTCCAAAATCCATCTAAATCCAGCCTTTTGACCAGCTATGACTATCTTAAACCAGGCTGGATGACCAGCTAATACCAACCAACCAGTCTTAGCTTTTTTTTTTTTTAATTAATTTATTTTTTAAGCAGGGTATTAACTAAAATGAACAAAGATTCTGTCAAATACAGAAAGTCACATGTGAGTTTTTAAAATATTTTATTGCACCTTAAGAAAAGATTCAAAAGTTGACAATGGTTTAAATGCATTGTACAAGTCAATATAATTTAAACCATACAATTAACTGTTTAACTTAATGAAAAACTGCACAATCATGTATAGTCTAATTTATGTTTTAGCAAACATAAATATGAAATGATTATTGTGTGTTTTGTTAATTTTGTTACTGTCTGTCTGTCAGTCAATAACTGAACTCCAGTAAGTTCCAGGCATCCGTAGATGTTTCAAAGCATGTTAAGCTGTTGTCTTTTGGTACAAAATTTTGTATTCTTTTTTTTTTAAAAAAAACAATACTCATAGACACTTAATATCCTAAAATGAGAACTACACTAAATCACTGCTTTTAAATATCAAAATCTGATTTTGTTTCCGTTTCCTGTGTAAAACAATACATTAGAGTAACAGTCACACAGAGGACACAAAAAATCATTTTAAAAGATCCTTAAAATGTAATCTGACTGCGAGAGACATCTTCATAAAAGGTCTTATGGATAACTAAATTAATGTGGCCAGTCACACTTATATGGATTTGATTCTGGGGGTTGAAGACATTTGCCCAACTTCTCACAGCCAGGAGGACTCCAGTTCTGAAGAGGACGAGAAACACACATGAACACGTGAGGGAGCTGTTGCACCACTAGCTGTTAAAAGATGCCTTTGTCTACTGTGAACCTAAACAATCTTCCAGTGCGTTGAAGGAACAAAATAAAGACAATTTTGCAGTGACAGAAAAATCTACAAAGGCTGATAATAAACAGAACACTAACTAAATTATATACTAAATATTATATATATATATATATATATATTTCAAAGAATTTATTTTTATATAGTAATTTATACTAACTTTACATTACTAAAAAAAAAATAATAAAATGTTTAATTTAAGCATTAATTTAAAATTCAAAGTAATGAAAACAGTGTGAAGATGTGGTAAAATATTATGTTGTGTGCAAAAATGTATGATACGAAATACCCAAACATCAAAAAAAAAAAAAAAACATGAAAAACATAAATGGCTTCAGCTTGACAGGTCTGTTGCACCATTTTATTTGATTTAAGAAATTTACTAATAGCAGGTTTGAAATCAAAAGATGCCTGTTAAAAATGAACTGAATGTTTGATCATGGCCAATAGAAAAACTAAAGTTAAAGGTTAAATCTGATCTGTTGAAACTTAAGCAAATGTGTCACACTTTAAAGTGACAGTATCAGTCAACCAATAATCATCTCACCATGACAGCCAGGTCACACATGTTGAGCTGCGGCATTCCAGGGATCAAATCCTTCTGATGCTGATTCACTACTGCGGTCACCTGACTAAATACATCCTGGTACTCCTTAGACTGGACACTTTAAAGGCAAATGAGAAAGGGAGAGGTAAGGAAAGAAATGTGTACTTCAAACAGCATAATTTTTTCACATTACAATAATAAAAATGTGATTTTTTTTTTCTCCTTTTTACAGTAGGAAGCTCTTTAGATGCTTCATTTTTATTTATGTAAAATACAAAAAATATATTTTGAATTTCTATATTTTAATTTTGGGGTGAAACCAACCCTGACATGTTTTTGATGGTTTTGGTTTTGTGAGATGCACTCAGTTACCATATACTTGTACTAACTTGTACTCCAAGATAACTCACAGAATACCATGGTACTATACCATTACACTAACACACGTGCAAAAACATTGTTGAAAACACATTTTACAGTTGATTTACAGTCAATTATGCTTTGACTTCAAAGCAATAGCTGATATTTGCTCTCGGGTAACTCTGTTTACATCAGCTGTATCGTCGTCTTCAATTAAGAACGGTCTTCACAGCCTCATCTTAGCACTGAATATAAAATAGTTTTAATTAATTATTCACCCATGCATGGTTATTACAAGATAATGCATGGAAAAATATGTGACAGACGGGCAATCCCACAATAAAACACACAGACACACACGCACACATACACAGAGGTCCCTGAGGGTTGCCATTTCCACAGAAGCGGTCATGTGTCCTCTCATTATTTGCGTTGGACGGCATCCCACACCCCTTGCGTAGTGTGCAGGGACCCTGATGGTTTCAAAGGAACGCTGTTCTCAATAGGACCTGTAGGCTTAATGGGCTTCAGAGAATGCGTGTCTGTGCGAGAAACACACACAGACAAATATCACCACTGCAATTACGACCGTAATACAAAGGCAGGCAGCACCTGTGTCAGGCCTGTCCCCTGCTCTCAAAGGCAGTCTTCTGATTGGCCCCCAGGGAAGGGGTGTGTGTACGTGTGGGGTGAAGTGTCAATTAGTGTAATTACTCTGGGCGCTGTCCGACTCACACCTCCAGTCTCTACACTTCTGCCCTCCCCCGGGAAAATCGGCCATGAGCCACACACTAACATCTGCTCCCCTCTCGCTCAGCCCGGACCCATAGTCTTCGCCCCGAATGGCCATTCACCAAAACACTGAGACACATTACTTCACTCCGGAGAGAGACATTTCATCAGCATTTAAAGGGTTAATTCAACCAAAAATCTAAATTCTGTCATTAATTACTCACCCTCATGTCATTCCAAACCTGTAAAACCTTTGTTCATCTTCGCAACACAAAATAAGATGTTTTTGATGAAATCCAAGAGCTTTCTGACCTTGCATAAACAGTAAAGTGACAACCACATTCAAGGCCCAGAAAGGTAGTAAGGACATCTTTAAAACAGTCCATGTGACATCATGTGATGTAGGAGCTTGCATTCTGACCACACAAATGCGTCAAGGAAAAACGTGTGTTGAAGACTGACACCGAAGAGAAGAAATTGTTGAATGAAGTTATTTTTGTTTTCTTTGCATACAAAAAGAGTTGAACCACTGATGCCACATGGACTATTTTAATGATGTTAATTACTACCTTACTACCTTTCTGGGCCTTAAATGTGGTAATTACTTTGCTGTCTATGTAGGATCAGAAAGCTCTCAGATTTCATCAAAATATCTTAATTTGTTTTCCAAAGATGGATGAACGTCTTACGGGTTTGGAATGACATGAGGCTGAGTAATTAATGACAGAATTTTTGTTTTCAGGTGAACTATCCCTTTAAGAGGTTCTGTTCAGTGGTTGACCAATATCAGTGACTGATTGGAATATAACTGCCAAGTGCTGCAGGAATGACATTTTTGTGGGTCAAAATTCAAAAACAAATTAGCATTTTAGCACTTTCCTGAAGACAATGGGTGTTTGGTTAAAAATAAGGTAAAAAAATAAGGACTGTGGTTAACATAATCTTAAGATATTGTCGCATTTTTGTCTACAATATAAAATACTCCAATAAAACCCCCTTCAGGTTTTTTTTAAAGGGGTCATCGTAGGGCTGGCCAATACGGCAAAAACTTAAAATCTTGATTTTTTCAGAACCTTTTTCATGATTCTTAACCTGTCAACTTGAAAATGTAACTACAGCATGATTCAAGTAACTTTTTCTTTATTAAGCCTCTAGTTAAAGAAATTTCTAATTCAAATCCACCACACATGAATTTGTCAACATAATGTAAATGTTAAACAAATCACTTGTTAAATACCTTTGCAGAAAAGATGCATGAACTACAACTTGTGCAAACTTGTCATATTATATGTTTAGAAATAAAATGAGGAAAATGCTTTAAAAAAATCTCAAAAGTCAAGGTAATTCAAATTTAAAATGACTGAAGGTATAACACCAGTAGACTGTTATTAACTATAAATGTTCTGTAAAAACAATGAACATCAGCTTTCATGCAAACATGAAATATCAGACAAACAGTAGTAGTTCTTCAAAGGTTTCTTTTTATTAGATTGCGCAGCTTTTCCATTGTATTTTTCCATGTAAACATGGACGCATTTGACTGTTGCATTCGCGTCTCTTGCAGCGTCTCATGGATGAAATGGCATTTTAAAAACGCAGCGCTCAAGTTAAAAGAAGTTCACTCCCATCTTCTTGCATGTTTTTCCTATTCCAGTGCCCACATCACATCTTTGACAACACAAAAGCACATTCTGTCACATGTGAGTGTTTAATCACGCGCTCCGACATCGGTTGGTTGTTCTTTTCTCTTAACTTTTATCAATGGTATATTGTCAAACTGTCTAATTCTAACGTTATAACGGTAATATTTCTATTCAAAATTTCATTCCTTCCTAATAATGCAGCTAAATGCGGCTAAAGTTTACAGTCTCTCAGAGAACAGCTCATCACCCCATGGAAGAGAGGGGCGGGGTGAGTAGAGCTCATTAGCATTTAAAGGGACATGCACCAAAACGCTGTGAACAGAGCTGTTTTTGATAAGATAAAAAAATGTGATGTTTTACACTACCATTGAGAAATTTTAACCCAAGTACATTAAAGACTTTTTCTTAAGACCCTAAGGTATCATATCAACTTGTGGAAAATGAGCATCCAATGACCCCTTTAAAGCATTTACTTGTCCCAAAAAAGATGGTCACTGAGAAGTGGCTAAATGGGACTACAGAGGCTGTTGGGGACATTTAACATCATCACACTAAACAGGTAAACTTATCTACTCACTAGTCTGCTTTGACAGAGGGCTGATACACAGGGCAACTTTTTTTTCCCAGACAATTTTTTTTTAAGAAATGTTGCTTGGGCACTTCCCCATTGAGAATGGGTAACAAATTTATATCTGGATACCATAGATGGGTTGTGGGCCCTGTGTCTCACCTGGTTGCCTGCTAACATTGCTCCAAAAGTTGCCCTGTGTATCAACATCAACCATGCTCTTGCAAATTATTCTAACTCAAACTTTCAGAAATTTTTTTTTTTTTTTAAAGCCTCAAAGAGTTGTTGAATCTTAATAGACCTTAGTCAGGCTAGCACTGCATTTAATTTTTTACAGGACTAAAAACAAAGGCTGTGGAGGATAGAAGTACAGCACGTTCGGTGGATTGTACTGTTGTTTAACAACATATTGACTGTTAGGTAACAAAACAAAACTGGACAAAAGAAAAAAAAAAAAAAACTTTCAGTAGACAAAAACTCCATAAAACAGTTTCAAAGTGAAAAGTTCTAACCTTTCCAGTGTCAAGCTAAGTCTGCTAAGTCTATCCCTCACAGCTTTGTTTTCATTTAGATTCAATTCAATATGGCATAAAACCTGACTAAAGGTCTATGGTGGTGACTTTGAAGTCTTTGAAGTAGCTGTAGTGTAATTAAGTAACAACTTATGCATTTCTAACTATTTGACTGTTGCACCTTTAAACTTAGTTGAAACATAATGCTGCATCTACCAAATATTTACAGCAGCCACCAGCCAGAACTAATGGTCAAAATAAACCAGCAGACCTACTGCACAGCTGAGCTCATGTTTTACCTGACACACTTAAATCATTTAGACATAAATGATGATGCTGACATTTACACTCATTTACTCAGTCATTTCTATGACTAAATGACTCAGCAGCTCTCAAGCATGAAACAGATCTATGCACATTTGTTTTGCCCCATGTCACTTGTGCATGCTAGTTTTCAACACAAAAATATAAATTTGTATTTTCTGTATTCGTACTAATACAATTCCTTTAAGTATACTGGTTAATGGGATTTATAATTATTTATAACATTTCAATTGAACTCTTTTTAAACTCTTTTTACAATTTTGATGCGACTATATATTACATTATGGAGAGTGTACAACCTCCAAGTTAAAATCATGCAATGAAATTAAAGAAAGGGTATGTAGTTTTGTGTATTTTTGGGACTTTGAAGTCCCCTACATTTTCATAATTACAGTGGATAGCTGTACCTGCACATTTGTTGCTGCTGTAAACCAATCTGCACTCACATACTCCCAGAACAGGTGTTTAGAGGGAGTGTGGGAAAGAAACAGAAACCATTTCTACAATGCATTTCTACATTGTCTAAATTTCTGCATTAAACTTTCAATGATGACATTCTCATTCAAATATTCCCCCACACTCTTGTAGTCATCCATTTTCAGAGACTGAGTGTGATTTTGTGATAAAACCTTAAGCTTGAGTCTTCTGCATGTCAAATGTGTGGGATAATGGGGTGTGAGATACTGACAAAAAAAAAAAATGATATCTCAAGATTTTTTGACAACAAAAATTGAGCTGGTTATTGTGCTGGTACTTTGACTTTGATTTTTTGTGGATATTCTATTTTTACCTTCCATAGGCATTTTTACGTCTAGAAGGCCAATTTTATCTAACCTAATTAAATCCATCATATTTTGTGTCAAATTCTTAAATTTAATCAATAAACTCAGATAGCAAAACTTTAAAGGGCTACCAATCAAATTACATCACTATCAACAAAATTTGTGTTTGCAGTGCAGAAGTGGCACAGAAGCTGCATCTGAAGTGGCATTTAGATGCCTTTTTGACTGTTTAATGCAGGACATGAATGTATTTAACCTGCAGTTACAAATGCATAATTCATGTTTTGATGTAAAAAAAAGAAAAAAAAAAAAAACTAAATACACTCTAAAAAATGCTGGGTTGTTTTAACCCAGCATTGGGTCAAATATGGACTAACCCAACTGTTGTGTTAAATTTTTAACCCAACAGTTGGGTTAGTCCATATTTGACCCAACGTTGAGTTAAAACAACCCAGCATTTTTTATAAAACAGATATTTGAAATGATTTGGGGGATAAAAGGAAAAATATACTTTAAATATAAATCTAAAATGGCGACAAATCGGTGCATTACTGAGTCATTGAGTCATTCATTCAACCGATTCATTTAAACAGCTGATTCAATAACGAAATACTGGTTTGTTGCTTAAAGATGCAAAACAGTTCTGTTGTGGATTTGTTTGAAACTGTTTTCGTTGTCGAAATACAAAAAAAAAAAATAAAAATAAATAAATAAAAGAAAAACTGTTGTGTCTAAAATGTAATCACTTAATATTAACTTCTTGTTTACTGAACTTTTCAACAAATCAACATCACAGGTCACACAAAAGGTCACTCTTTGTATAATATTAACTTGATCAGATGATAAAAGTAAATGTAATTTTGGGGGGAATTCCAAACGTATTTTATTAGACTAAAAGTCCAAAATAGTTGTCTGAATTTTTTGCATGTTAAAAAATTAAGACAATCTCACGTTGTGTCAATCATGTTTACATGTTTATTTGGATCGGGTTCAACTTTCTGCTTTTTCGCATCCGTAGCAAGCATTTTGAGAGGTGTTTTGACATCTTGAGGTTCTGTGCATGACAAATTTTTTTGAATACGAAAAAAAGCATACAAAAATTTTGAATTTTAGTGTGCAAGGACCTTAAATCACGCAGTAAAAGCGTGAACTCTACTAACTAATAGATAGATGTATTTTTGTTTAAACAACAATAACGATATTATCGTAGACGATATATATCGTACACGCCAGTGTGAAAAATAAAATAATGTAATTCTCATCTCCTCTTGGGTAAAATGCTAAATCAATTCAAAGGGCTTCAGATCACAGACGCAGGAAACATTTGGTTTTCTATTCATGATACATGCGAAGATGCACCAAGGGGCAGGCCGATTCGGCGCTTGATCTGCTAAACGTATGCCGCCTTCACTGTATGTCCTGTCTATTATGCCCTCGGGTCCTTAATCAATAATTAACCATAACATGTTTATTTATGCCTACAGTCCAGACAAACAATAGAAAATTCACAGTCAGCACAGCTCATTAGCATTTTTCCGAACCTTGGTTTCCTTTCTACAACTGTAGACGCATGATTAATAATAACAATGCATGCAAATACAGTCTTTTGATTTATAATGCATGACACCCAGGGGGCAGGGGCATTGCTCAGGTGTGTCACCAGACTGATTAGTGATTCACACTCTCGCACGCACAAAACAGCATTCTCCAATGCTGCATGCGGAGAACACAATGAAACAAGAGAGAATCGGTATTCACATGGTAAAAACACCAACAAGTATAACTGAATGAATGAATAAAATAAGTCACACACACACAGTTGGAGCCAGACAAGGGAATTGAGCTGAAGAGGCAATCAAATACCTCTGCCTTTTCTCTCTGCTTCTCTCCCCCCCACCATTCCCCCGGTGGAAATTGAGCAGTTCTACGAGCACTATTGATTGAGGGCTGAAGTGCTTGTCGGCAGCAGATGAGGCCCGAGTTGCTTGCTACATTAGCCCGAGGCAGGATGGGACTTAAGTGCTCTCGGCTGGGATAAGGCAGGCAGGCAGGGCAGGCCGTGAGATGGGGGTCAGCATGGCAGAGGTTGTGTAGACCGAACGATTTCCTTGGCCTGTTAGCTTGGCTTGTTTTTATTCTAGGCAGGACAGCACTGCCACTAATAGCAGGACTCACAAGGAGTCACCATTTCTGTGCAGGAAAATCTGCGAAATTGATTTAAGGTCAGCGTGAAATCCAAACTGACTGTATTTATGCTCTTTTGTTTTGCATGATTCACTGGTGCATGTTATTCTAAATGAAAAGAATCTGTCTTTGTAATCTTTTACCAAATCGACTTTCCTTTTCAAGGCCAATTAACTCTTGTACGCTTTTTGCCAATTTGTTTCTATATATGCGGCATTTCTTCCAAGGGGAAAGGCAGGGGAGGCAGTGTCTCCTCAAAATATTTGAATGAGAAAAAAAAAGAAAAAATTGTAGTACAAAAATAAAATAACTTCAATATTACAAAATATAACATTAAAAAGTGTATAAATCACTAATCTTTCTAAACAAACTGTCAAACAGCGACACCAGCAGGTAAAGTTACAGTCCGCGTCTCTTTCGCCTCCCCTGAGCCCGCTGAGTTTTAACAGACCCCCTAAGGCGTGCGGTGAGTTTGGTGGGGGGTAACTGAGAATGAATGGTGGGGAAGTCACATGAGAGGAGGCAATGCCTCCAGCCCAATTTGACTGGATATGACTAAGTTTGTTCGGCTGTGATTGGTTCATGCAATAAATCCCGCCTCTTGTGTTCCGCATTCGAAAATCAATCTGAATGAACAATATAATGGCATTAATTGGAAGACTAATTTAGTAAGTAAATAAGACTTGAAATGGCATGAAAACAAGATCTGTAGGAGTTTTTAGTGATTAATCAGCTTGGTGAAATTTCAAGTAAATTTCTGTCTGTGACCAATGTTTACGGAGCCTTGATGACTTATGATCTGAAAAATTAAAAAATAGGTAAAAGTTAACTATTAAAAAGAATAGCTGAACATAGGTTCACAAAATAAAATATATTGTTTAAATTGTTACTGCATGAGTTAGTATTTTGGAATAAATGTAAAATACTTAAAAACACTTGATGAGATTCGTGCTTGGCTTAAATAAATATTGATTACACTGTAAATGTAAAAATATAAAATAGATTTTTTTTTTTTTTTTCTGTTAGTGTAAGTAATGTTTATTTAACCAAGGAAATGTTAGTATTTGATTTCATTTACGTTTGATTTAAATTTATTTATTTATTTATTATTATTTTTTTGCCTCCCCATTTCAGAACACTGCTGTATGTATATATATGGTTATCTCAATCTAAGTCAGTGGTTCCCAAACTTTTTCTGCCGGGCCCCCCTTTTGCAGAATAAAAAAAATTCAAGCCCCACCCCCGCATTTACATAAACATAAACACAACTTCAGAAGGATTTATTTTAAACGTAATAATTAAAATTCAGTGTGTGACAACTTACTGAAAAAAACTAAACAAGGAACTAGTCACTTTTAGAGTAGAAACATTAAAAGTAAAGCATGCAGCTTTACTATGTACTATTTTTGTACTATGTAACAGCATTCATTGTTTTTTAAACAGATTTTCTCATATTTTCTTCTTTTTGTTGTAGTTGTGATCTTTGAATTAGATTCATCAACTACTTTACGTTTACCTGGCACATGTTGTCTTTTCAAAAACTTGTCCATGCTTAGAGCAGAACTACTACGCGTCATTCATTCATTCATAATTTTACTCGGCTAAAGGCAATTCTCATTTCTGATATCAACTGCACCATCTAGTGGTCTGTTATTTTACGACAAAAACCGCTACTGATAACAGACAGCTGCAGCGGGTACTGCGAGTCGTCTTGAGCTAATAAAATATGATGAATTTCATATTTTGTGTTAAATTATTTACATCTGTGGCAAGTAGCCGTATTATAAGCAGGATAATTTCACAGTGGGGTCTTGTATCACCCTGAAAATGTTTCTTTTCACATAAAAATCTAGGGATGTACCGAAATGAAAATTCTTGGCTGAAACTGTAATAATTATTTATTATTTTATTAATTAATATAGCCATTTTGTTAAGACTTTTAAATTTAAGTCAATAATTTTAATGATACTGAATAAAAAATCATTTTATTCAGTTCTATGAAACACAATCAGATATAACTTTTTTTTTTTTTTGGACTAATTATCAAAATAATGTATAGTCCTACAAAGCTATTATTATCAGAGCATGTGAGCACCGTCAGGAGAGGGTATAGCGTCATTTTACCAGCGTTGTCCTGTACAGCAGTACTACAGCATGTTACAGCACAGTATGCAACGCTATTGCAAACATGAACAAGTATACATAGACATTTTCTGTCGGCGCGTTATTTGAGCGGACTTTGTATTTCCGTTGAGCATAAGCGGTACACGAGTGGAGCATTCATATGGGCCGTGAGCAACTCAACGGAACGCACATTCATAGAGCGGAATATTAAGCGGAGCGTCACACATTGAGGCCGCGATCACACCGAACGCGTTTTTGCAATGAAAGGCGCCTTTTTTGAATTGTTTTCTATTGGCAGTGAGCGTTATGCGCGCTGTTTATGCGCCGCGGGCGCCTCGCGTTTTTGCCGGAACGCTCTGAGCGCCTGAAGTTGAAAAAAAAAGCAACTCTGAGCAGAAAAGCGCCCGACGTCATCGCGGTTTTTTCCATTATCCAATCGAATGAATGGAGAGGCGGGCCTTCTGTTGTGGTGACGAAAGTTTTACCGACGCTTAAAAAGTCCGGAGACTGCAGTGATGGAGGAGAAACTTTTGGTGTCTATCGCGGGTTACCCGGAGCTGTATGTTTTAAGTTTTTTTGCTGATATGACAGTTTACTTAACAGCTAATAACCAAAGATTTTAGAGCGCTCGCGCTATAATCCTTTGATTAGATTGACAGGACGGCTTATTTGATGGTTGCCTAGCAACATAAAAAACCTCAACGCACTGCTCTTTTTTTAAAAGTCACCAGAAAAAGGCAGTGAGGTGCGCCTCGCGTTTTTAGAACTAAAAAACGCGTTCGGTGTGATCGGGGCCTGAGTGGTGTGCGCTGAATACTGCCGGACTGCGTGGCAGATATTTCGGCCGTTTATCTTTTTCGAATTTCTATAAAAATCGGCTGTACACTAGCTTTGCCGCGCCCCCCAGTTTGGGAACCACTGATCTAAGTGATTTAAGAGAAATGTTTAGGTACACAATCTAAATATCTAAATAAAATTACACCAAAAGTGATGCATGAAAATTATTTTTAAAAAAATATATAGTTGGATAATGTCAAAATAATTATCAAAATTCAAAATTTTAAGTATAAAACCAACAATTCTTACACAACATGTAGCCGGCATAGAATATTTTGGCCATCCGCTGGGCATTATTGTCATTTTGACCTGACATGAACTAATTTTTTAATTTATTAAAACACCAGAAATCTGGGACAAACTAATTTCAAACTTGTATTAACCTACAGAAGTGTCATTTTTTTAGTAAAAAGTTTGCATATTTGCTTACACAAATGATGGTGAAATAGAGACACAAAAACAAGATCTAAATGGCCATAAAAATGGGAAAAGTATAATTGAATGGTTACCATTTTGTAGTTATTACTACATGCTGTCTCTTTTTTGAAACTCAAAGTGTGTGTGTGTTTTTTTTTTTTTTAACCAAAAATCTTCTGTACTTCAGCTTTTGTTCAAGTAATGGGCTGTAAATGTAATTTCACATTAATTTGATTTATATATATATATATATATATATATATATATATATATATATATATAATATATATATATATATTTTTTTTTTTTTTTTTTTTTTTTTTTTTTTGTTATTCTGGTTAATATGACAATGGTCTTGGACTTTTTGCCAACAACTAGTGGTGTGGATGCAGCTTCAGTTAAAAGAAAGAGTTGCTGATTCCATTGTGGAAATACTCTTTTATTTAGAGTATTATCATAATGTTATAATTAATATAATACTATTAAAGTATTTGTCACCCACCACAACCAACGAACTGTCGATCATAAGGGGATACAAATTTGAAAAAAAAAAAAATCAAATGAGATGAAATACATTTAATTGAAATACATTCAATGTATTTAATCCATTTGGATTATCAAAAACACCACCTGCCCCTCATTTCTTGAAGTATACACCAAGTGCATAGCATGAGGTTTGTGGTGGACAGTGGGCACGTGTGGCTGTGCTGTCAGTCTGCCACTGGACTGGAGGTATGTGCATAGACAGGCTCTACATCATCTTAAGTGGCTCTTTAGGTGTAGACAGAGATTAACGAGCACCGACCGCTCCAGCTGGGTGCACAGAAGAGCAGACGGTCAGCAGCCTGACATGGATTCACTGGGGACAAGGAACGAGCGAAAGAATGGAAGAATGAGGGGGGTTGGTGTTTGGATCTGGACCATACTGACCTATTCGAAAACATCCACTGTAAACTGGAAAGATAAGGAGGATGAAGATGGTCAAACTAACAGCTCTCTCCTCTGCAGTGCTCAACACAGCTATTGATTTTTTTTTTTTTTTTTCTTTGGACGAACCTTTCTTTTTTCACAGTTAGTGCTTGAAACCAGCAGAGCAGAGAAGAGACAGAAGATCAAAAACAACATTAATGTTTAATTACTCTGTCTCTTCTCAAGAAAGTGGAGGGATATATATATATATATATAAAAAAAACAACAACAGCGAGACAGAAGAGAAATAAAGCTGAAAAAAGGATAAAAGAGAGGGTTACTCTGTTCTTACAAAGGAGTCATGACTTTTAACTAATCTACTACTGTTTAACCAGAATGAAAATGAAAAAAGGGCATTATGAGAAGCATATGTGTATGTGTATATATATATATATATATATATATATATATACACACACACACACACAGTTATGGCCAAAAATATCAACATCCTTGCAATTTTGTCAGAAAATGCAACCTTTCTCTCAGAAAACTGTTGCAGCTGCAAATGTTTTGGTACTCACATGTTTATTTTTTTGTTTGCACTGAAACAACACAAAAAAAAAAAACACAAGAAAAATCAAATCTGATACAATTTCACACAGAACCCAAAAAATGCACTGGATAAAATGATTGGCATCCTTAACTTAATATTTGGTAGCACCCTCTTTGGAAAAAATAACTGAAATCATGCATGTCATCATTCCTGTAACCATGAATGAGTTTCTTACACCTCTCTACTGGAATTTTGGACGACTCTTCTTTTGCAAACTGCTCCACGTCATTCAGATTTAAAGGATGCCTTCTCCCAACTACACAGGTGTTCTATGGGATTCAGATCTGGACTCATTGCTGGCCATTTCAGAACTCTCCAGTGCTTTGTTTGTAACCATTTCTGAGTGCTTTTTGAAGTGTGTTTCAGGTCACTGTCCTGCTGGAAGACCAATGACCTCTGTTGGAGACGCAGCTTTCTGACACTGGCCACTACATTGCGCCCCAGAATTCTTTGGTAATCATCAGATTTCATGATATCGTTCACACAGTCAAGGCATCCAGTGCCAGAAGCAACAAAGCAACCCCGAAACATCTTTGAACCTCCACCATGTTTGACTGTAGGGACTGTGTTCTTTTCTTTGAAGGCCTCATTTCTTTTTCTATAAACAGTGCCATGATGTCCTTTACCAAAAAGCTCTACTTTTGTCTCATCTGTCCACAGTACGTTCTCCCAGAAGGATTGTAGTTTTGTCACTCCAGTCTTGCTTTTTTATGCCTTTGTTTCAGCAGTGGTGTCCTTCTACCATAGCGTCCCTTTTCATTCAGATAGCGACAGAGCTGACACTGTTGTACCCTGTGTCTGCAGATCAGCTTGAATTTTTATGGAAGTTAATCGGGGTTCTTTATCCACCATTCAAACAATCCTTTGTTGTAATTTTTCTTTAATTTTTGCTCTTCCGTCCACGTCCAGGGAGGTTAGCTACAGTGCCATAGGCTGTAAACCTCTTGATGATATTGTGCACAGTGGGCACAGGGAACATTAAGATCTCTGGCGATGGACTTGTAATCTTGAGATTGTTCATGTTTTCTCTCTCAAATCCACACACAACTCTTTACACTTTTTCTTTTCTCCATGCTCAGTGTGACACAACACAAAGGTTGAGTCAACTTTTCTCCATTTTAATTGGTTGCAAGTGTGATTACTATATTGTCCACACCTGTTACTTGCCACAGGTGTGTCTAAATACAAATTACAGGACCATCAGATGCTTGAAAAGCAATTATTTCTTACAATGTTGGCATGGTGGCAATAATTTTGTCCAGTCCATTTTTGAGTTCTGTGTGAAATTTTATCAAGTTTGACTTTTCTTCTCTGTTTTTTTCTGTTGTTGCAGCGCAAACAAAAACAATAAGCACATGGATACCAAAACATTTGCAATTGAAACAATTTTCTGAGAGAAGTGTTGCATTTTCTGACAGAATTGCAAGGGTGCCGATATTTTTGGCCATGACTGTATGCCTCTCATAATATATATGTAATGTATAAGTCATGTTTAGGAGGTGTAGAATAGTGAATTAGATTTCAGAAAGTTGTACCCACAGGTCTGAAACACCTCAGAGTGCTATGCAGCAAAAGTAAAATAGTTCAGATTATTTTGTTGCATACGAAGAATCACTTTCAGAAACCCATGTGATTTTTCTCTGTGTGTTGTGCAATGCAGCATCTCTGTTGAAAGCAATGGATTCACAGCTCTTTCTGATCTTTAGACTAGGCCCCCTAAAACACTCATGATAAAGACAGAGACAGCGATACGTGTGTGTGCGCTGGAGAGAGAGAAAAAGACAGAGATAGAGAGAAGGATGAGGACAGACAAAGACAGAAAGATAAAGAACGAGCGTGGGAAAGATGGCTTGAGGGAGCAAAGGCTAATCTTACTGAAGAAACAAACAGAAACAAATCAAAACAAAGACAGGTCATGTCAGCTCAAAAAAAAAAAAAAAAGAATGTTGATGTTATAAATGAAAATTGTGTTCTCAATACTTGCCCGAATTAATGGGTTACAATACTGTTATTACATTATTATACAAATATTAGTAATTTAACAATAATAATTGATAGATTTATTATTATTTGTCTGAATTCCCCAATTGGAGGCACACAATCACAGGGCTTATTTTTAGTTTTTTTTAATGAGTTTTTTTTTTAACGTTTGTAAGCTCACAATATACAGCACACATATACACATCATCTGTAAATTAATACACAATTTAGTTAAAGTTAAAATAAAGTTTTTGCAGTTTAAGAATTGTTATTTTACGCTGATTTGGTATGAGTGTTTTGCTAACACTCACAGTAAGAATGGATGGCACTTGTGTTATAAGCTCAAAATTCAAAAGAAAAGGACACACAGTGCCACAAATAACTGCAAGCCTGGAGATTTCACATGACATGTGTAGTCTTATGAATGAGACTCCAGTTTAAGAATAAACATTGACTAAGGAAATCTTAATCATAATGGGTTAAAATCTCAGGGAAAAAGATTTCATGACTACTTAACCCTTTAAGACCTAAGGGTAAAATAGGTCATTTTCACATATTTTGTTTATTTGACTGCAAAATTCTAACTGAATGTGTTATTTTCAAGTGCAAGGTGTAATTTTTTCCAAACAAATGGCTTTAAAAAAAAAAAAAGTACAGTTATTGACCATTAATGTTGTGTTGTGAGTTTGTAAACAGAATTTAATTAGACAAAAAAAAACAAAAAAAACAGCAATTAATTTGAACATTTTCAGCAATAAATAAGCCATATATTAAAAGCACTAGTTGTCTGCTGTTAGGAGCAATTTGAGTTTTTTTGATAGTGCAAACAGTTGAAGAGTTATGGTGACATGAATACAGCTTGGTTTGATGTGTCGGCACCGACAGGTTTAAAAGGGTTAAAGGGGTCATCGGATCCAACATTCACTTTTACATGTTGTTTGTACATAAATGTGTGTTGGCAGTTTGTGTACACAACCACCCTATAATGATAAAAATTTACCCAGTGCTTTTTTAAAAATCCATATAAATCATAATCCCTTTTTCAAATCAGGCCATTCTCAGATTCTTGGCTATGTGACATCATACAGACCAAGCCCGCTACCACGATAGTTGATTGACACGAGCGTCTTAACTTAGACATGCCCTGAGTGAGATGTCAGCTGTCCGCCATTGTTTCGACGCCATTGCAGGAGTAGACAAGAATGTCTCCGATTGATCGATTGAGGTGTTTTGTTGTCAGATGCAATAATGAACATGTCAGTCGTCATTTACTCCCCCGACATCTGAGCCACTAAAGACACAGAGGATTAACGTGAATCTTTTTTTATGAATCTTTGCAAATTGTGTTCCTAATAATGTGCTAGTTAGCTAGTTTCGTGGCTAAATGCAGCTAAAGTTTACAGTCTGTTTGTCATCCCACAGCAGAGAGGGGCGGGTGAGCAGGGCTCTTTAGCATTTAAAGCAACATGCAACAAAACGGCTTGCTGTGAACAGGGCTGATTTTGGCAAGGTAAAAAGGGTGTTTTTTTACACTACCATTGAGAAATTTTAACCAAAGTATGTTATAGACTTCTCATTAAGACCCTAAAGAATCATATCAACTTGTGGAAACAAATGGGCATCCGATGACCCCTTTAAGAATAGAAAAAGCACACTCTGTATCAAGACTATCATACTTTTGGTGTTTTAATTTAGTTTAGATTTTTTTTATTTTATTTTCAGTTTCTAATTATTATTTTGTTTTTTAGTTTTTCAGTTAATTAAAAAAAAGTTCATTTTTTTAAATTTGTATTTTAGTCAACACAGTTAATCACTTGTCAGGGGCATTTTTAATGTTTTCGCCAGGACAATCCAGAGCCAAGATATTTTTGTTTCCATAAACGTCGATATAACCAAATTTAGTATTAAAGAAAGTAAAATTAATATAAAACACATGGTTTTGCAATCGCAACACGTAAAGGTTAAAAATAAGTAAATTAATTAATTAAAATGTTCAAGCAACCAACTTTACAATTTTTACCTGCTTTGTTTACTTACTTGTTGGTAGCTGGAGTATGTGCATTTAAGTTTGCTATTTAGAAACATTGCCACTCCTCTGTCCTATTCTCCTCCCATCATGTACACCATCACCATAAAATACAACAACACATTAATATAACTTTCCCCACATCTTATGGACAATTTAGTAATAATCTTTATTGCATGTCCTCTGATGGTCTTTATATTTATATTTATATCTAATATTTGTACAAATGAAGGTCGGTATTAACTTTTGGTGGCATTTCATACTTGTTGAGCTTCAATTCTAATTTAATTCTGCCACACAAACAGTGGAAATAAATTAACATTAGTTTAAAGTTCCACATGAAGTTCATTATAATAAAGTTTAATATAAATCAGATGTTAATTGGTATTTCTCAAACAGTCACTAGATGTGTTTACATAGAGCACTGTAATTGGTTTAAAAGTCCAATCCGAATGAAAATGCTCCATATGAACTCCTCAGTTGAAATAAAAATGCTCAAACCGAAAGAAATTGTAATTGGTTTGAGAGGGGTTGGATAAATCTTTCTATAAACTGAACAAAATTAAAATTCTGCCATGTTAATGCGTTAAACCGATTACTTTGTGTCTACGTCAAGTGTCGCGCCGAGGTGGGGGGCATTCACGGGCCATGCACCCCTGTCAATCCTTGCTAAACGTGATAGATTTCGAAAGCGAAAGTAAAACCGGTAAAAACAGTACGCATAAAAAAGCGACTGCGCTCTTTCGCGATCATCAGCAACTGTACGCGATCACAGATTACACGCTTCGATTCATTGTTCAGCAACTCTTGGTAAGAAATTGTGTATTTGTTCCATTTAAGTACAGTAAAACTTTTTAGTATCACAATGCAATTAATTTCAGAGCTGTGTTACTGCAGAGTGTCGTACTGCTATTTTATCCCTTACTGCTTTAACATTAAGAAATTAGGGCGATATGATGATATGTGTTGATCAGCTGGCTGAGATCAAGCTATATTGTGTTTAACATTTTATCTGGTAGATATATCTGTGCAACTTAGTCATTAAAAACTGCAAATGAGAAATCAATTTAGTTCTGTGTGTTATGACAGAAGACGACCGTATGATTTCTATGAGTAAGTATGTGTCGTGTTCTGGCCACATGACTGAGCTATTAAAAATATTAACACAAATTTATTCCTCTAGTGATTTGTATTTGTTGTCATAGGCAATAAGTGTGTCCCAAAATTGAATGCGCAGACACATATAAACACTTAGATAATGTCTCATGTGAAAAGTCCACCGAATCTTTCAATCGGAAAGATTTTAATCGGAATGACAAAAAAGTGTACATGTAAACATGGCTACTGTTATCCCTGACATTACTTATTTTTAACAATTCGTATCCCTTCACTCTTATTCCTTGTCTGCTTCCTGTTATGATTTAAACTAAGTAGGTTATTGCAGATTATAGGTTATTGCCTACTTATAACCAAGTAGGTTATAAGTAGGTAAAGGTCCTGTTTCAGTGTAGAATTTTTATCATGTCACCTAAGTTGGTCAATGGCATTTTAGAAGTGTATTGGTCCACTCCATAACGCCCATCTGGACATGTCACTAACTCGTGACCCAAGAATCGAAGAAAAAAAAAAAAAAAATCTAATTTTGGCTTTTATGTCAGTTTACTTAACTATAATAACCTTGCCTACGAATTGCCTTCGAACTAGTGCTGACCCACCAATCAGTTTGATCTTCCTCACATACATTTAAATCTGATCAGTCTGTGTTTTCCCTAGAGAGTGCATGTCTTTTGTGTCTCCATCATAACTATTCTGTCTTGCCATTTTAACTTCTAGCCAACAGCCGATGAATACAGATAGTCATCTTCAGCTCACAAAGAGTCACATTTGATAAACCCTCTGCGGACTGCACAATCAATCAGCAGCTGTGCCTCACTATCGACCCCAAATATCCAGCTCTCCACCACCTCGGCCCCTCCTGATGTACACGGCAGAGTCTGTGCAGAGCCGAGACGGACGAACATGTCACAGCCTGTAAGCTCATTCTAGACAAGTGTCCATGTAGTTTCAGTGCTTCATTACAGTTTTGATGGGATGACTGATTCAGTGGTTTCTTTATTGTTTATACAGTCTGCCAGCGATAAGGTTTTTGGTGTGAGGATACAGCCTCTTTTAATACACCTGTGCACTCCAACAGGATTAGTATAATAAAGTGGAAAGCTAATTCAGTTTCCCACAGAAGATCAAGTGCAGACCTAGACTAGAAAAAACTTAAAAGAAAATTAACATCTCTAGGCAACTAAGAATTCCATTTGTTTTCAATTTAGAGAAAACACAGTGCAATAACTAAACGATTCTTGATGCTTCACCGCCTCTCAGTTTTTCAATATTGGCATAAAGGCACACATCTTTTGGTCTAAAACATGCCCTTTTCAAAGGATGTGGAAGCTTGATATTTGCTCGAGGGTTCTCAGTTTGGAATTGACAGCAAGAAGACAGCAACAATTTGCATGTTAGTCATTTCAATGTAATTTGACCATTTTTGCACATTGCATGGCACTTACCTGTATTTCTAATGTTTTATATTGCATTTTGAATAAACAAAATGATTAATACAATTAAAATAATTCATTTTTATGCATTACGCAGAATCATTTGAGAAAGAACTGTGATGCATCTTGTTTATGGCACTGAATTTATATTTGATAATGTAGTTCTTGACATCTGGTGTCCAATCATTAACCCCGTACCTGATTGGGTATCTCTCTCCAGGGTCCTGTCCTAGGTGGAAGATAAGAGGTTGCATGGTGTGTTCCTTCTGCGTGTGTGTGGTAACACCAGGAACCTCCTGGCCAGGACAGAAGTTTATACCCTGTTTAAAAAAAACAAGGTAAGAACATTGATCTCCCTCCTTGAACAAGCACCTTACAGAACTCACAAATTACTAGGGATAAATAAACAGGTAAAACTGACCTAGACTAAAACAAATTCAATTAAGAGGATGAGATGAGTAACATTACTAGGCAACTATCCCAAATACACATAGACTCAGTGTTTTGTAAGTTAATGTTGTATGTTGTTATGCAAATTGCTAATAATAGATTGGGTCAGTGTTTGGCTGGTTAGCACAGTCCAGTTAGTCCCTGCTGGTAGATGTTATAACTACATCTAATGGGCCTCATTTATCAGTTGAACGTAGAAACGAGCACAAATCTGTGTGCACAAATCAACTTACGACAGAGTTCACGAGTGATTCATGAAACATTCGTATGCCGCCATTCCTGTTGTACGAATGATCGTACGTTGATAAATGTGGCGGCTGAAAACAATCATTATTTAAATATCATGCCCCTAAAAACACCCCGAATTAGCTTTGCCCCTAGAGTTTACGACACGGAGAAACGAAACCCAGCCAAAAAGAGGAAATAAACTCATGAAAGAGAAAGTGATCTTATGCTAAAAACACTCTTTAACCTTATATCTGCAAACAATAGCATTAATTTATACAGTACGTATATTAAAGGGGTCCTATTATGCTCTTTTACAAAGTCTTGATTTTGTTTTGGGGGTGTACTAGAACATGCTTTCATGCTTGATGGTTCAAAAAAATGCATTATTTTTAACATAATTTGCATTATTACAATACATTTCTCCCAGTCTGGCACATATGGTTCGATTAGTTCCGGGTTTAATGAAGGCCTGCCTTCTGAAAAACAAAATGTGCTGTGATTGGTTAGACGGTATAGAGGGTATGCATGTGACGTCACAGTCAGCTGGAGTGGCTGCGGCTCCGCCCACTGAGTGGCAGCATTGGTTTAAACACAAATGCTGCTACAGAACACACAAAACACCTCTAAAACAAAAACAAGGTTTGCGATTGACTGTACAAAGAGATTTGACAAGAAACCTGAGAAAGCTGAAAGCTACTGAAAAGTGAAGCAAATTAATCGCTGCAATTCAAAGAAACAATGGTCTCCAGGCAGTGAAACACTGATGTGCAGTTATCATTTCATGTTAATATGTTGAATTGTGCAGTAAAACCATATCCTATATATTGTATTGTAGTATATCGTATTGACAAGTCATCAACTAAATATTTAACATCTTAAATTCTACTCATAACTGGATGTTTTTAAATAAACACTGACAAAAACTATATACATTTTTTAGCTGGACAATATGACGATATATATATATATATATATATATATATATATATATATATATATATATGGGAAAGTGACGTCAATGCATACCCTTTATTTTAGTACTGCCACGCCCCTTGTCAAAGAAGCAAGTTCCGTCTACAACTGTTAGCGCAAGCTAGATTAAAGTAATTCTTGCGTTTTAAATATGTATATATATTTTTTGCCATGTAACATTTGGTTGCTAAACTATAATCCATGATTATAGTGGTTGAAATGCAAAAAAAAAAAAAAAATTAAAATTAGACATAAAAAAAAAAAAAACTATTATTCATTATATAAACAAGTCTTTGTACTTTACTTGTGTTCCAATATTCACGTAAATCATTATTTACATGCGCAAAAATGTTAACTAACTTTTATGGTTTAGTTGACTGCATTTAGGTTTGATTAATGGCTGAAATGTCAAATTAACAGCACTGAAATTTGTTGTCTGTGCACGTGAGGTGCCTGCGCGATCAGTTACATTTAATAGCATTTTGCAAAATGCAGTGTCACAAAAAACAAAGTGGCATATACTTGTCACAGAGTTTTTTTTTTTTCTTTTCTTAATCTGTTAATTATTTAAGAGAAATAGATTTTGTCTAGGCTAGCCCTATTTATTTTATTCCTTTTATAATTTCTGTTTTTTTCCGTTCACCGAAGTGCAGCAGGTGGGTGATGCGACGATGTGTGAATCATCATGGTCTGTTCAGGCTAACTCAAAAACTTGAACTTTTGACATGAGATTTGATCATAGCCACCGCTCACGTTCATACTGATAAATTCCAAGTTTTGCGTAGAAACGACCGTATGCCAATTTTCTGTCATACGCTCATTTCATAAATGAGCCCCAATGAGAGCAAAAACATTTTCCTCCTTTGACAACTATTCAAAGTCAGTTTGTTCAGACTAAATAGACTATTTTGAAGCAACATACAAATTGCATGCATTTCACTGAGGGGTCATTCAGTTTTCTTCTTATTATAATTCCTTCTTCAGCTCTGGAAGCCGATGGCAGACCGCAGAACCACTTGCGGGAAATTATGAAATTAGTTATGAAGTTATGAAATTTGGCATACTGATAGAGGACAGTCTCATCATTAACCACAGCAAATTTGAAATCTCTAACTCAAACTTTCTAGCACCACTAACAGGCAAAATTTGCACTAATGTTTCTGCTAATAATTTGTGTCAATAATTTTTCTCCTTCAAATTTGCATGTCTGTAACTAAAGAAGTCTTAAATACATCCTGCTATCTTTTTAGATTTTGATTCTCAACAAACTTTTTTCAGGTATCTTAAATACCTCATATAGTTCATTTCAGTGAGTAAACTGTTCAATTTCTGTTCATTTTCAGTGATGGAAAACTAAATATGGGTCACAGCAATGTCTCAAGAACAAATAATGTTGGAACCAGGATTATATCTTGTTTTCCTCTATCAAAACATTTGCATAGAACATACCAGTCTGAGTGCCAAAAATATTATTTTTCCAAAGTTTGTGTGCCTGTAACTCAAGAAGTGTTCCAGGCATCTCATTATCCTTTTAGTGTCTGGTTCTCAAACAACCTATCTTTTGTAATCTTAATTTTTAAAGCCTTGTATGGTTCAATCCCAGAGATATGGGGATCTCAGTGTGACTTCATGTTCTGTTGAATTTGACGCATTTTCAATGGTCGAAAACCAAATCCCCCTTTTATTTGGCATAAAAATGAGAAGAATTGTCATTTTGACTCCCTCAAGAAAAGTGAATTACTCATTTAATAATTTGGCATTCATAACTGTTTGTTTGTCTTTCTTCAGAAAGAAAAATATAAACACAATTAAGTTCACAATTACATTTTTAAAATTTGACACAAAATGACCCTAAAGCCTATAGCTGTTTTTCCAATGCCTCATTTGCTTTTGAAAGGCTCTTAAAAGTGTGAAATGGCCTTTCTGCCACCACATTTAGAGGTGGTCTGTGATAAATCCTGACCACATTTAATAAAGGTGTAAATGCAAGTGCATTTTCACGATCTGCATTCATCTATTCAAGTAAAATGGAGTGAGGTTACACTAATAATAATCATATACACTGATGTGCTAAGGGTTTTTGGCTTCTTCCTTTTGAAAAGGAAAAAGATTTTAGACACTGTGCTCTTGTGATTTACCGATTTGAATATCTGGTTATTTATTACTGGATTTGTGACTGTCATAATACAGAACAAGCAGAACTGAAATACATGATCCACAACAAAAAGGAGTCTGATTAGTCCACTAGTTGCTATAACTCCAAATCATCATCAAATTCATCAAAGCCTTAATAAGCAGAACAAATAAGATTACAGAGGAGTTAGGGTGCATGTGTGTGTGTGATTTCAGTAGCTAGAGGCTATTGTGAATCCTACCTGCCAGAAAGACCGCAGGGCTTCATTTGTGTGTGTTGTGCCCCGGGGGAACTGAGAAGTAAGACGAGTTCCAACCAAATGAGCACTTTTGGTGTTCCTCACAAGAGCATATGTTTGGGGAGTCATTTTTAAGGTGATTGTGAATACATAAAATACTGCGCTGTGTCACCCAGGGACTGGGTAGCAAGCTGTGGCGCACTCACACACACACACTTTTCATGGCAGCGCATGGTCCCCTATGATCTGGCCTGTAACTTGCTCTCTGTCTTTTGAAGCAGTCTGTGTGCACTGATCTTACAGGCATGAAACAGTCCAAATCCCACAAGGTTTGAAGAGAGTGCTTCAGCCTGTGCACAAGGAGCAAAGGCAACAGCGCTTCTCTATTAATAATGCAGTGCGGGCGGCTCTGTGCCGCTGAAAAACGAGAGCAGGTTAGCATGGTGAAAGAAACAGCAAGGGGGGCAAGTGGATCACCCATGAAAAATGTGCACGAACATTAAATAACTTGGATTTGTTGATGCTCAAAAAAAGATTTTTAAAAAATATTCTGGATTAAAGTCAGCATGAAATGGCGTTCACAACCAATTTAACTCCCGTAATGTGAACTCCCAAGTGAAACCAGATATTCAATGAGGAAAAAAAAGGAGGGAAAAAGAAATCTCAAATTACAGAATTGTGGAAATGGGTGGAAATTGTTCTACTCACAAACTGTTCCACATAAAGCTCGATGCTTTGGCTTCCGACTGAACTGTTATTAACAACATTTGTGCTCTACAAGTTACAGTTGTGTGATTTCTTAGAGTGTGTTTGTGAATTTTTTTAACGGAAAATTTGACTGGGAACCACAAAACAATGATTTCCATGATGCAGAAAATATGGACGGAATAGCGGAATCCAGTCATAAAAATAACATTTCCTGTAAACACAGAATGTCACAGAATTTGCCAAATTTAGGGTCAGTACACTTAAAAATTTAATTTTTAACTTTTAATAAATTGCTGTTAAATTGTGTACGTTTAATGGTTTTGATTAATTAGACACGCAATATGTTTATTTATTTATTTTTTATTTAACAATTAAAACTAGAAAAATTAAAACAGAAAAGAAATAATTTTGAAGAAACAAAATGGATTTTGGGGAAAAATAAAACCAATTTCATGGTGCCCTATCAATGTAATGTAATATAATTTTACTTTACATTTATGTATGTTTTGAAAAGAGTAGAGAAGCAGGGTTCTACAGTGTGACCATTTCAGTCGCATTTGCGACTAAAAACTACTGTGTGCGACTATGAAAAAATATTTAGGAGCACCAGTGCGACTGACCCGATCAACATATTGTGTTTGTGCTGAGGGGAGCTTCAAAGGTTTCTATGTGTTTTTGCAACGTTGAGTAATGTATCACAGACATATCTCACGAATTCTTTCATAAACAAAGTGTAGAGAGAGCGTAAATAAGAGATTCACTGTGCAATGTAGAGATTATAATGGAACTTTGTGAGATCGCAATGAACTAAGATAAGTGACAGCTTTTAATGATTTTTAAGGGAGTTTGTCAATGTGATAATCTAATACAACAGTTAAATAAACATGAAGTTAATATTTAGTGACTTACATTGTCTAACTATAACACTATTGCCTGATTTTGCTCTATTTCACTGCAAAAAATAGTTTGAAACAAGTCTCACAACTGAGCCGCTGCGCATCTCCATTCAAACACAGCGGTGTTTCTTTTACGAATGAACGTGCGTTTTTAAATGAATCTAGTGAGTCAATGATTCAATTTCCCATTTATAAGACAGTCACTTGCTTTATTCCTGAATGAATCAGCCGTTCGAACGAATCAAATGAAAGACATGATTCAGTAATTGAATCAGTGACTTGCCACCACTTACTGGCAGTTTTACTTTCATTTTTAAAGTATATTTTCATTTGTTTAAATCATTTTATATTTCTATATTCAAAATGTTCAAAATCAACATGAATTTATGAATTTGATTGCACTCATGCCATCTCTAAGCCTCATTAAACATATGAAAAAACACTTACAAGCCACTTTTGTTTTCTTCTGTGCCACCTCTGTAGTACAAGTTAATTTTGTTAATACTGATTTAATTTGATTGGTAACTTATTCTTATTCTACTTGTTCTAATTCTGCGGTTTTAATTCAAAATTTTAAAAAGCTTATAAAATATATATTTTTTTTAAATTCACATAAAAGATGACATACTTTTAATAAAGTTAGTTAAATGCCATTACAACGGTAAAAACAAAATTCCTCTGTAAATCACTTTAAGAAGTCAAATATCACCTTGTAATGGGAAGGCTAATTTTTTAACAGATTTTTTGATTATTGATTAGAAGGTGCTCCTAAAATTTTGGCTGTGCTCCTGAAAAGAAAAGTAAGTAGAGCCCTGGGAAGTGCAAATGTTATGCAATGCAAATGTTAAAAAAAAAAAAAAAAAAATGACATTTGTAAGGTTTGGACAACCTAAATCAGTCTAATTGCATAATTTAAAAACAAAAAAAAAAAAAAAAAAAAAAAAAAAAAACACTGCTGCACAGTTGGCGTTTAAAACACTATTAATATATTTAGTAATATTATCAAATTAACTGCACTGACACTATCACATAAAATTTGAAATGAACTGAGCTGAATAATAACACTAACTTTGGAACATAGACACAGTTATTGAACTGAATTTAATCAATACTGAACTGACTCGAGCTGAATAATGACACTATTTTCTTTTAAAGATGCTTACAGCTGAACTGAACTCATTTCATAATTGATGAACTTTGCAACATTGACAAAGTTATTGAACTGAATTTGCATTTATGCCTTTAGCAAATGCTTTTATCCAAAGCGACTTTTATCCAATGGCCAACAACATTCATAGTACACTCATGTAGTACATGAAACACTGAATTGAGCTGAATAATAACACTGTTGTGTTCTGTTGAGCTGTTTTGCAGCCAAAATTGAATTAGTTTCATAACTGATGAATTTTAACATTGTTATTTTCCTGTTAATTAATGTGAGGTAGTGTGCTTTGAAACAATCTGTATTGTACTGTACAAATAAATGTGACTCCAACGACCTTTATTGCCAACAAAACAACAGTTCCTCCCCAAGCCCAGCTGTCAATCAAAGCTCAAATTTCTAATCATTAAGTGTAGTGAAACTAGTGAAATGTGTAATTTAAGAGAAGAATTCTCAGGTATCTTAAGTCTTAGGTGAGGTATTGCACACTAAAATACTTCATATTGTTGCTCAAAAGTGTGGCGCAGAGGATCATCGGATGCAAAGCACTTACACTGTGAAATTTCTCATTTCACACCTCGCTGATCCGCGCAGGTTTCAAGAGGAATTCACCCAAGTGACCGATACTATTAAGCCATCATTTCAACCGAGTTTAACAGGAAACAAACCAGAGGGTGAAAAAGCCTTGTTTTCAGAGTAGTGCACTACGGATCACTGCCTAAATCTGCGCAAAAAAGTTTATCGCTTAATCTCTGACGTCACCCACAATCATTCAAATCAATTTCAGTGCTCTGAGCATAGAAATTATGGGTAAACTGATGTGCCATATGGTACTAGAGGTGAAAATGCATCTGAATTTGTTTGTAACTCTAAAGCAGCAGGTGAAACCTCCCGAAAACACATTAACCATCAGGACTAGACTCTAGTTTCCAACCCTCTCCGTCCTCGGCGTGAGAGGCGAGCTCAAACAATCGATTGGCAGCTCACAAGCAATCAGCCACCATTATTTGTGAAGTTACACTCCAGTTCACATGAGCTGATAAAGGGGGCTGCTATTGATTCAGCGGCCATCCAGGAGAGAGCAATTTAAGCAACCGATGGGGCATAAAACAAACCCTCGCGCTCGGAGAAGAAGCCCGCGGCCCAGGCCGACGGCGGACAGAAGTTGCATGTATGTGTGTTGTGAGACTTTAATGGGAAACGGAGCGTGTGTTGTGTGTATGAGAGACAGACAGACGTGTCCCCGAGGGCTTGACAGAATGCAACTCACAGCATGAGGGATGCTGCTGGAATAGCGTGCTAATAGATGAAGCGTGTTTGCAGAAGTGGTCCCGCTCCATTAGCTCCATTAATATTCATTACTGCCTGATCTTCAAGTCTATTTGATAAGGCATTGTTTTTGAGATAACATTAACGTGCTAATGTGCATTTTGGAATGCAATTACTGCATCAAGAGGCAAGAAATCGGGGGAATGTCTGACAATAAGTAGATTATAAAAAATTTTTTTTTTAAGAAAATGTGATTGGTTGTACAAACGTTGCCACCACGACGCAAAGGTGTTTTGAGGTGTTAGGTGGTTGCTTATTGGTGCAAGTCAAAATAATATTTAGTGTAAGTCAATGGGATAGTATTGCTGATTTAACGTTCATTAAGCAATTGAAAAGCCAGACAATTTATTTAAGGCACCATTCATAGCTGTAGCACAAACAGCACAGGATGAGGTTAACATCTATGATGAAATCTCTTATAGATATGTATGATATACAGTGTCTTGCATAAGTATTCATACTCCATTTTTTTTTTCACGTTTTATGTTGCAGCCTTATGTTAAACTGCTTTAAATTACTTTTTCCCACATCAGTTTACACTCCATATGTCATAATGACAAAGCCAAAAACAGATGTGACAACTTTGCAAACTTATTAAAAAACAAAACAGAACATTGAAATAAGTACATGGCACAAGTATTCATACCCTTAACTCAGTACTTAGTTAAAGCACCTTCCCAGCCTCACGTCTTTTTGGGTATGATGCGACAATCTGCATTTGACAATTATCTGCCATTCTTCTCCTCACCTCTTTACCTCTTAAGCTCTGTCAGCTTGTTTGGGGGCTGGCAGACATTTACAAATTTCTCCATAGATATTTAATTGGGTTCAATCCAAGGCTCTGGCTGGGCCACTCAAGGACATTCACAGAGTTGTCTATAAGTTACTCTTGCTGTGTGCTTAGGGTCATTGTCCTGTTGGAAGGTGAACCTTCTGCCCAGTCTGAGGTTCTGAATGCTCTGGACTGGGTTTTCATTAAGGCTATCTCTATATTTTGGTGCACTAAGCTTTCCTTCTACTCTGACGAGTCCCTCAGTCCCTGCCGCTGAAAAACAAAACCACTGCATGAGGCTGCTAACAGCACACTTTACTTTTTGGATGGTACTCTGTAGGTGATGAGCAGTGCTTGGTTTCCCTCAAACATGATGCTTGGAATTGAGGTTCATCAGACCAGAGAATCTTTTTTCTCAGTCTTTTTTTTTTTTTTTTTTTTTTGCAAATTCCAAGTGGGTTTTTATGTGTCTTTACTTGGAAGAGGATTGAGTTTGGCCAGTGTTGCAGTGATGTTTGCCTTTATGTAAGTTTCTTCTGTCTGTATATATATGATCACGGAGCTCAACTAGAGTGACCATCAGCTTCTTGGTCACCAGTATAACCAAACCCTAACTCCATCAATTGCTCAGTTTGGCCAGGAGGCCAGCTCTAGGAAAAGTCATAGTTGCTTCAAGCATCTTCCTTTATGGATAATGTAGAACCTTCAGTGTAGCAGATTTTTTTTTCTGAACTCTTCCCCAGATTTGTGCCACGACACAAGCCTGTTTCTGAGCTTTACAGGCTGATATTTTGACATCAGGGCTTGGTTTTTGCTCTGATATGCATTTTCAGCTGTTAGACCTTTTCTGAGAGGTGTGTGCATTTCAATGGAATCATTTCAGTTTTTTATTTCTAATAAATTTGCAAAGTTGTTACAAACCTGTTTTGTGCTTTGTGATTATGGTGTATGGAGTGTAGATGTGGGAAAAAATAATTTAAAGCAGTTTAACATAAGGCTGCAACATAACAAAACATGAAGAAAACGAAGGGGTATGAATACTTTCGCAAGGCACTGTATCTGTACCACATCTATTATTTAGGCAATATTGCAGATTTTGTAACTTACTGCATTAGTTGATACTTGACTTATAGTGGCTAATATTAGATATTTAAAAGGATATTCTAGCCAACAATTTTAATTCTATCATCATCATTTAATCATTATGTCATTCCAAACCTGTATGACTTTGCTTTGTGAAATATAAAAGCAGACATTTGGAAGAATGTTACCACTGACTTTCATTGTACAGAGATTTTTTTTTTTTTTTTTTAACACTATTGATGTTTTATTCTTGCTTTTTTTTTTTTTTTTCTTTGTTTTAAATTTAAATATATGCAATTTGCCAGTTATCAGGCATTACATGAAAATAAATATCTTACTGGGATTAGCCAAAATTGGTGCAACCCTTAATATTTAACAAGCAATAGTTATAGTAATAGTTTTTTTTTCCTCCAGCTACTTTTTCAATCCCTGTTGCTGTCAAATCTGGCTTGCTCACTGGAGATTAAATCATTATGTGACCTTCTAGCACCTCACTGTTTAAACTGCTTAAAGATGGACAATATGACCAAAATCTATATCATAAAAAAGGTCATTCTCAACCATAGTAAAGAACAACGTCGCAATATAGTTATTCTGCCTGAAATCAGGGGCCAGCTGCATAAACATAGCCACTTTGTTAAGTCTGTGTCTTAAGAAATAGTTTGACCAACTGGCAATTAGCCAAGAGGTAATCAGTCCTACTTTTCTGACTCAAATTGGGCCAATCGAACATTTTGTAACTGATTTTAAAAAGTTATTATAAGTCGTGAAGAAAACAAATTAGATGACTAACATTTTAAGACTAGTCTAAGCACTTCATGCAACCAGACCCAGATTTATTACTAACAGAAATTAAAGCCATACTCTATGTTTCTCAATACCATCACTTAAAAATCTGCTAATTAAATGTTAATCAGACTCTTTGACAACCCCCTATTTTTCATTCAAGACGGCCAATCATATCTTCATTGACACTTTTTGAGGATTGCTTTCTCTCACTTAGAACACAACTGATCATTATCTAAATCTCATTATTACCATTAATTTGATTGATCAGGAATGTGACCGAGCATCAGACTTTTCACCTGTGACAACTGATCCAATTAATTCATTCATTTTGCTTGAGAATCATTTACTCTCTAATATATATTTGCTAAACAACACTATACATACATTATAGCTAGATTTAAATCGAGAGGATCACCTGTATCATTGTTATATCGATATATTGCCCAGCCCTAAAACTAAAAAGACAGAAACTGAAACAAAAATTTTCAATCACTGACCTTCTTGAATTCCTCCCATGAGTTGCTCCAAGTCCAATAGTGTGCCTTGTATTGCCCGATCCGCACTGCCATCATCTGGTTGCCACGATAATAGAAGATGGGTCTGTTGGGTATGAAATAGAAATGAAAGTTCTGTCATTAATTACTCATGTTGTTCCAAACCTGTAATATCTTTGTTTATCCTCGGAAAACCAATTAAGATCTTTGTGATGAAATCCGAGAGCTTTCGGACCTTGCGTAGACAGGAACACAACTACCGCGTTCAATGCCCAGAAAGGTAGTATGGACATCGATAAAACAGTCCATGTGATCAGTGGTTCAACCATAATGTTACGAAGCAACAAGAATTGTTTTATGTGTGCAAAGAAAACAGAAATAATGACTTTATTCAACAATTTCTTCTCTTCCGTGTCAGTCTCTGCCCCCATGTACCATGATGCATGCATGTGGAGCTGCTGACGCAGAAACTGGTGTTCTGACGTAGAACATTCTTCTCTATCAGTCCACCGTCTGCATATTCTGGTTCAAATAAGTAAGGCTGGGAAAAAAAAAATTGCAAGTCATCCTCTCTGTCAAAACCTTTAGACATGTTTACAAAAACTGTGTGCAGTGTGCGTTTTCTTATTTCTTATCTTTCTTATCTTATTCGTATTTTGAGCAGGGAATGAACCACAAACTACAATCATTTTAAATTAAGGGCAAACCCAAAGATAATTTATTGGTGTTACAACGCGGTAAATAAAATCATATTTATTCATTTTGTTCATAAAAATTCAAAGTTTAATATAAGTGAATTTGTCATTGTACTGTTTTATTGTATAGCCTATGTTTTTTTTTTTTTCCATTAATAATAATGAGCCACAAACTATGCATTCATTTTATAATGTTCATTAATATAAGCATATATATAGTATTGTTGGGAGGGTGGGGGGGTTGTCATTAAGAGTAATATTAAATCAACCTTAAACATTAACTTTGTTCCAAGAATAGGAAAGATATAACATTAAAGATCAAAATAAGCGATACAGATGCAGGAATGTGAGATTAGATGCTGCTGAGGTAAACAGATGCTCTTGCTCTTTCTCTGCTGTCTCTTTACAGTGATTATAGAAATGGTTGTTAATTTTTAATTTAGGTATGGCATAAACCTGTTGCAGGTAATAATATGATCAAAAAGTCATAGTAATAAATGATTTTTTTAAGTCAGTCAGTTTGATTCAACTCATGTTTTACTGTTGCTTATTGTCATTGTAAGCTTAGGCTACTTTTTTTTTTTTTAATTCATTTTTTAATGAATATACAAGCTAAAAAAAATATTTTTTGCTGTTGTTGTTATTACAACATTTACAAAATGTATTCATTTTTAACACCATTTTAAACTGTTGCACCCTCAGCACCCCTAATTCCCATGGTAAACAAAGCGCAGCGCATCCGTGTTCTACGGAATTGTTGAATAAAGACATTATTATTCTTTGCACACAAAAAAATATTCTCTTAGCTTCATAACATTACGGTCGAACCACAGACATCAAATGGACTTTTTTTTAATCAATGTCCTTACTACCTTTCTGTGCCATAAAACATTTCAGTTGCATTGCTGTATATGCAGGGTCAGAAAGCTTTTGGATTACATTAAAAATATCCTAGCTTGTGTTCCGAAAATGAACAAAGGACTTAGGGGTTTGGAACGACATGAGGGTAAGTAATTAACGACAAAATTTTCATTTTTGGGTGACCTATCCCTTTAACTTTCCTCAGAACCACTCTTTTACTCAAAGGAACACCTACGAAAACTATATGCTGCTAGCATAAGAGTTGCAGACTGTATTTGTGCAATGTCTCTGCCCTTGTTTACACCTGCTGTTAGTGTCAGTTCCCAGCGGACAATGATAAATAAAGAAACAGCATCCAATGCATCTTAAAGACACACTGTGATCACTCAAATCACCTTGGACTGAGACAATAATGGCAATGTCATATTTGTAGAATAAGGGCATCTGACTGAGTACACAACAGAAGACATTCTGACAAGAGGTTTTTTAGGAATCAGACTGACCACCTACCCACAAATTAATCAAATGTGAATGAAAGTTACACTTGCTTTGTGGTGGTTACCTGTCTAGCAGTGAGTTGTTAAAGAGGACAGGAGTTAAATCGAGACCATCAATGACACGGTCATCAGGGGGAAGAACGTTGGCCACAGAAAGACTTGTGCTGAAGAGATCCATCACACTGGCCAACTGATAACTCACCTGAGGAAACAAAGCACTGGTGTCAAGGAACACATAGTTTTTGGTGGAATATTAAATTGTTTTTGAATAACAGCCAATGATCTGGTCAAGCTGGTAAATCTATATTTTATCTAAAGTTGAAATGTTTCGAGAATTAAATCGTATAAATTCAAGTTATAATATTTTGAGAGTACAGCCTATATTGCATGGAAATGGCCCAAATTTGAGAGCACTGGAAAAAGTTGCCAGGCCACCAGAATTTATTATTATTTTTTTTATTGGAATATTGTCGTGTCCGAGCTGCCACATCATCCTACTGGGATGAGGAAGAGTCAGTTTTAAGGACTTGTGGAAGCAGCTAAATATCAAGAATATATGATATAAATATGTTATAAAACTAACAGAATTTGAAAGCTGAGACTTCGTAATTTCCTCCCAGTGCTCCCAATCCGGGCCATTTGCATGCGCAATAGGCTATAGCCTACTTTTAAAATATTAGAACTTTAATCTCGTTATTGCTACAAATTAGTTCTCATAAATTTGACTTTGGTCTCGCAACATTTCGACTTCATTCTCAAAACATTCAGACTTTATTCTGGAAACATTTCGACTTTATTCTCGAAACACTTCGACTTTATTCTCGAAACATTTCGACTTCATTCTCGTAAAATTTCGACTTTATTCTCGTAATATTTCGACTTCATTCTCAAAACATTCAGACTTTATTCTGGAAACATTTCGACTTTATTCTCGAAACATTTCGACTTCATTCTCGTAATATTTCGACTTTATTCTCGTAATATTTCGACTTCATTCTCAAAACATTCAGACTTTATTCTGGAAACATTTCGACTTCGTTCTCGAAACATTTAGACTTTATTCTCCTAATATTTCGACTCTATTCTCAAAATACTTCGTCTTTATTCTCCAAATATTTTGACTTTATTCTCGTAGTATTTCAATTTTATTCTCGTAATACTTTGTCTTTATTCTCCAAATATTTTGACTTTATTCTCGTAGTATTTCGACTTTGATCTCGTAATCTTAGATTTTTTTTTTTTAAGTGGCACTAAAATGCTGTCGTAGAATATGGACCTCATACTCCAAGAGAAAAAAAATTGCAATTTAATAATGCTTTTATTTAGAGATCCAAAATAAGGCAAGCAGTAGGTTGTATACAACACATTTTTAGTTCACTTTTCACATATATAGTTAATTGGATAAGCAAGTACAATTATCTATCATAACTGATAATCAATAATATTAATATTGGCTGTTAGTGGGTCTATCACTAGTCTAGATTCTCAAGGCTGTTTAATCTCCAACACCAACCGATGCTGCAACCCGGACATACACACACACAAACACATGCATGCAAAAGCGTCTTTTTCATGCATGAACCTTGTCAAGACGGCACAGAACGTAAGCACTGGCAGGGAGGCCAGTATAGAAGAGCAGAACCAGGATGACGCGTTTCTTCAGTTTCCGCTCTAATCTGCGCTCGCAGGTTTATTATAAACCACACTAACATCTCTGTAAATGAAGAGAAAGGCAGAGAAAAAGGAGAGTTGGGACAGAGGCCGGAACTGCTGCTTTATCTGTCCTCCCCAGTCCTGCTGCAAAAAAAGCTTTATTTTATTTATAAACTTTGAACTATTTTCCGATAAAATGCCATTTTTTCGCTGTCATCCTTGATCTTCCATTCTATTCTCTCCTGAGCGGCCCTTTGAGGGAGACGGCACGCTCACAATCAGATAGCGCTATCAGCACGAAGCAGCTGGCTCTGCCTCGCGCACACACACACACGTCGCCTACTTCAGCCTCCCAGAATTCCCTTCACCGCTGCCAGACAGCCAGTACATTCCATTATCTTCACTCTCAGGCTTCACACACACAGACGTACGTACATACATACTTATACACACAGGAAAAGAAGAAATCAAAGGGAACAATTAATAAAGGTAACTAGCCGCTACCACCAGCTGCTCTTATCCAGCAACACACACAAAAAACATGGGACTAGTAAAAAGGGAAATTAATATTTCTTTATCTCCAATTCATTTCCTCCTCCTTCTCTTCTTCTAGCTGTCTGCATCTCTGTGTCTTTGGCTGAAGCTATTTATCTAAGCAGACAGACCTGCAAACCCTGCCTAATGCACTCAGTCTATGTGTGTCTGAGCTGATAAACGCAACAAGAGAGATTGGGATGGCCACGTTAGCTGTGACGCCCCCCACCTCTTTATTTTTATATTCACGTCACTCGATAGGTGAAGTGAACTGTAGGTGTGCCAAGCACCAGACATGTTCACAATCTCTGATGCAGAGTCCAGGTGAAGTCAAGGTCAAGTCTCAAATCACTGTTAATAATAATAATATCTGCTTAACAATATGCTACAGGTTGGGTATAACCCCGTTGTTAGACAATTAATTTATATACTTTGAAAATGTGTTATTTTGTGGGATTTTCTTGACCATCAAGTATATGAGGCTCTTATTTGAATCAAAAGACAATTTAATATTAAAACGCCATTTACTTCTAAAATGAATAGTTTTTTATTGATTTTTTTTTTTTACTTGTGCACTGTCAACTTCTGAAGTTCTAAACCTTAGAAAGTTTGTATTATTCGTTATTACAAAGTTATTTGAGTTAAGTTTCTGCATAAAATCCAAAAAAAATTTTAATTCTACATCTAATGCTGAATAAAGAATGTGCAATTTCATTCTTTTTAACAAATTTACCACTAATACAGATGCTGCATTTATTGCATTTTCTCGCTGACACACCTCCAACTCAGAAGCTTAAAAAAATAATAATATCCATAATTACAAATTTGTGGTGATACATACATAATGTGGTTCATACACGTTGTGTTTATGAGGTCAAGTTAAAAACCCATCTTGCGTTTAATTCTGTTTGATTTGCTGTTGGTAATATAGTTCACAAAGCCCCAACATATAATATAACCAATATTATATACAGTTGAGGTCAAAAGTTTACATACACCTCGCAGAATCTGCAAAATGTTAATTACTGCACCAAAATAAGAGGGATTTTTTATTTAGTACTGACCCGAGTATGATATTTCACATAAAATATATTTACATATAGTCCACATGAGAAAATAACAGTTGAATTTACAAAAATGACCCTGTTCAAAAGTTTGGTAATACTGTGTCGTTACCTGAATGATCCACTGTTGTTTTTTTTTTTTTTTTAGTAATAGTTGTTCATGAGTCCCTTATTTGTTCTGAACAGTTAAATTGCCCACTGTTCTTCAGGAAAATCCTTCAGGTCCCACAAATTCTTTGGTTGTTCAGCATTTTTGTGTATTTGAACCCTTTCCAACCATGACTGTATGATTTTGAGATCCATCTTTTCACACTGAGGACAACTGAGGGACTCAGAGGGACTATGCAACTATTACAGAAGGTTCTAAACGCTCACTGATGCTCCAGAAGGAAACACGACGCATTAAACTTTTGAAGAGCCTGAAAATGTGTACATTTTTTTTAATTTACCCTAAATATATATATATATATATATATATATATTTATATATATATATTTTAAATTTAGTACTGCACTTCAGAAGCTACTGAAGATACATGCATGTAAAATTCTGCAGATTCTGCAAGGTGTATGTAAAATCTTGACCCAAACTGCATATCTTTTTTTTTTTTTTTTTTTTTGGTTAGTGTCATTGTATAGTTGCAAAAAAGTAATTAGTGAATTAATTTATTTTTTACTGAGAAATTCTGAACATTACTTTGTAATTTCTGTCTCTTTTTTATTTTCTATTTTTTTTTTCAATTGATTTGTAAATATGGAAAATGTAACCTCACATAATTCAGTAAAACAAAAAGGGACATCAATGCTTCCCAAGAGAGAAATGGACGAGAAGATACACATATCACAAAGAGCCACACTCGAGCAGAGCAGGACGGGTAAAATCCAGCCTGCCGCTGCAAGACAAACATTAACAGTGTGAAACACCTGCTTATCCCACTCTGCACTGCTCTGGCACTGCCCAGACACCTGGCACACCACACGCCTCCATCCCAGCCACATACCCCAGCACTCCTCTCTGCTCTCCTCTCTCTTTCTGTTCTTTATCCGGCACGCCTGGCATATTCAGATACAGAAGCCCTCATTACAGCTCAATCCAACCTCAGCAAACACACAAACAGATTAGCCGCTTAAGACGTTCCCAATCCCCCTCTCCCTCGTCACTCCGCCGTGCTATCAGGGCCCAGCACACCCCTCAGATATGAGCCGGGGGCAGGCTTAGCGCAGCTCCCGCGCTCCCTCCTCCAAAAATCCCCCCACGCCACAGCCCCATGTCACAGCTGCCCCTAATACAATTAAAAGTCATTTGCGGAGCACACAGCTTCAGCGGATCAGGAAAAGGAGGCTTCCTCTGCCACCAAAAAAAAAAAAAAAAAAGGAAAGGAGACCAGGGTTGGGAATCATAAGGAATTTCAAGAATAAATATACAATATTTGGTATAGAATTCAATCATTGTCCTGACAAAGGTAAATCTTAAAATGGAACTGTATCATAAGTACCTGTATTATTCGGCTTCAATATTTTAAAAAACGAAACAGATTTTTATAAGACCCTTTTCCGTTTTTAAAATACTAGTACCAAAAATTTGGTAGCAAAGATTTGATTAATCAGCCTTGATAAATTTACTACACAGTCCTCTGAAATGCTTGATTCTGATTTGTCAGTCAAGACATTCCGAGGTCTGTTATTCCTCATAATGATCGTTTCAATAGTAATGCTGATTAACAGCACTCATCCAGGTATCTGAAGCCAGTGTTTCTTTGATGTCTCTCGTATCACATTGCTGATTTACTCTCTTGTTTCATGAAAACCTTGCATGGACTGTATGTAAAATAAAATCAGAGGAGTTCAGTAGTACTATAATATTGTTGCAGTGTTTGTCTTGTCAGAATAATTGTTATTGTAATATTTCAAGTATATAAGTGGTATGTCTGTACTTTGAAATGTCCGTCTTGTTTGATATTGTTCGTTGTCTTGGCTCAAAGCCACTTGCTATGAACTTTGGCACTTTTCACGGAACCTTTAAGTTGTTTTGAGCTGTCAATCACAAGTATGAAGTACCACAAGGCTCAGTACAAGGGCCATTGCTTTTCACGCTTTACATGCTACCCTTGGGAGATATCATCAGGAAACATGGTGTTAGCTTTCACTGTTATGCTGATGATAAGACCCTTCTTTCTCGGCTGTGATCGTTTGAAGCCGCATTTAAACTGCATTTTGGAAGTTCAAAATCGGGGCCATAGCAGTCCATTATATGGAGAAAAATGCTGAAATGTTTTCCTCAAAATTTCTTTACGAATGAAGAAAGAAAGACATGAACATCTTGGATGACAAGGGAGTGAGTACATTATATGTGAATCTTTGTTTTGAAAGAGGACTTATCCTTTAATATAACTCTGATTGGATTCATCTGAAAGAAGGAAGTCATACACACCTAGGATGGCTTGAGGGTGAGTAAATAATGGGCTAATTTTCATTTTTGGGTGTACTATCCCTTTAAGTGAAAAAATGTATTGTTTATTATTGTCCTCCTACATTATTGACACACTATTTTTATGTTTAACACTGTAAAGCTGCTTTGATAATTCTGTATTGTATAAAGCGCTATATGAATAAAAGTGACTTATTGCAGAATAACAACTGGCTGGATGTACATTATCCTATAAGATAAAGTTATATTAATTTAGTCCCCAAAGATTGAAGGTGAATGCTTTTTTTAGTTTCATTAACCACCAATCAAAAATAACTTGACTGAACCGAACCGCTGTGCCTCTCTGAATATATTTAATGTCTAAGGGCTCTTACTTACTGTAGAAGGCACTGATGATGTGTTTGAACTGACAGAAATGTGTACGGTGCATTTTGAGGGTGTGGAAAGATGGAACACAGTGAACTGGAAAGCACATCTGGGACTTATATGTTTAAGTGAAACAGCTTGGGATCATTCTCACCGTGCCAGCAGGGATCCATCCAGGCCACCAGGCAATGGCTGGTTCCCTCATCCCGCCTTCAAATGTAGTCTGCTTTCCACAGAGGAAAGGACCGTTGCTGCCGCCTGAGGATAAAAAGGGACAGGAGAGAATCTCAAACTCAAAGCTTAGACTGCGGAGTACAGTCACAGCAATTCATCTCTAACAAATAATCTTTACAAAAGAGACCCTTGACTCAAAGAAACTGAATAAGTGTATTGAGAGCATGAATTAAAGATAAATTGAGAGAGTACAGAACAGAATGCAAGGGTCTTGAGATGCGTTTTAAAAACCGTTTAAAACTTGCCTCCGTGTTCCAAAATTGACTGGTGTCTGACTGGTGCATATTTCCATAAACCAACAATGAAAATAAAACTAAGGAAACTAGCATAAACACCTGAGCCGAGGCCTAGCAGTTAGTGCACATGCTTCAGATATATTGAATAGCTGAACTCATGTGGGAGATGCGAGTTAGATTCAGGCTTGCGTTTAGTGTTGGTTCACTAAATGTCACAGAAAACAAGCCTGAGCTTCTTCTAAATATTTATTAGGAACAGTACTGGTGAGTAACGAACTAAAACTAATCACAAATTAAAAGCTAAAGAGTGTAACTTTTGGATAACTAGCTATAAAAAAATAACACGGTTGTGCTTCGGTTCTGCACCTCTACATCGATAAATGTGGTCTGAGGCAACACTGTATACATGAATACATCTTATCAGAGAGGACAAAGTCGTGACATGACACACACAGTTTAATGTATGCAAATTTATCCAAAATCTGTCCTGAAAGTTCTAAAATATAAATAATTATTATAGGTTTATCAAAGTGTATTTGGGTAAAGACATCAAAAAACAGAGCATAGCTTTAACTTTATGAATTTATCGGTAGCATGAAAGTAGCTCAGGGAAGCACAGAGCAACACTTTGTACCTAAGGCTAAATAATAATCAAAAATGAATACTAACATCATTCATACATTTATAATATAATGTTAAATATTTACTCATTTTATTTTACTGTTACAATAAAAAAAAATATATATATAAGAATATCCATATAACTAGCTGATAGAGTGAAACTTTCAAATTTAGCTTAAATAAATTATATTAAAAAACTGAAAAAAAAAAATTAACTTTAGCCTGTTCAGAAAAAAAAAAAAAAAAAAAAAAAAACTACACCAGTAGTTGACTTGCAAGAAATTATTTAGATAAAAAGTCCAAATAATTTCTTGCACAAATGCACAAATTTGTAGCCAAAAATTGTCTTTGGTGTGTTAATGTTTAGGGTGGAGAAGTGTGAATGGATTCCCACTTTGATGCGGTCCAGACGTCAATGCTGCCCCATTATCCGAGGTGAAGAACACCAATGTGTTATTGTGGATTCCCAGACTGTTCATGTGAGTCAGAATCTGACCGATGCTGTCATCCAGCTCCATCACGGCATCACCATAACTACAAGACAAATCACACAGTGTCTCACCACCTCAAATAACAGCACTAAAAAATTACCCCAGATAACCTGTTCGGTTGCTCTAACCCAGACAGCATAACAAATTCCGTCAAATTAGCCCACGTTTGAAACCTGTCCTGTGACAGATGGATGTGATATATGGAGGAAGATAGATGTCTCCGATAGATGTGTGCTGGTTATAAAACTTTAAGATGTGGCGTGTCAGGCTGAATCCCTCCACTGCCAGCACCTGGCTAATACCCCTCAGCCTTGATCCATTCCTCTGTCAACACAAACCTCATTTAGCATTCTGAAGAAACGTATGCTTACTGAAGCCCCAGTATTCCAAAGCACTGGGCGGAATACTAAACAGTTCCAGACAAGACTACCAATGAAGCCTTCAGCTCTTATTCTCGCCTCAGAGCAGGAAAAATAACATCTCATTAACCGATCGTTTATATAATAAAAAACTGGAGTGCACAATGCAGAATGTTTGGCCAAAGCAATAATTATGTTATGGCTGTTAAGTAGCATAATGGCAAATTTTACAAAATCGATGTTTTGTCTGTTCCAGGCAAAAACATTGTTATTTAATGCACTTGTCATTATTGAAATTTTGGCTTTTCATAATGTGTTTTATCAGACTAGGGAAAAATAAACATGCAAAATACACTTTGCACTTTATCTACAGAATTAGTGCAAACTGCGGCCCCCCAACCAAAAAACATTTAAAAAGCATTTAAAGATTTCAATCTTTAATGTGTACTAAGATCCTTCTATTATCTATTGAAACCCACAATAATATTTATAATATTAGTAAGCTTAATATATAGAAACCATCATTTATTTGGTACTTTTTCAATTATTCAATTATGAGGTGGCTATCCTGAACCCTAAACACTACATTTCAACTTATGAAAATGATACTGAAATAATTTTTGCATTTGATTCCATTGTTGTTTTTAAAAAAATCTTTTTAATTTTGTAAAAAAAAATGAAGCTCAAATTTCTTTGTAAATTATGAAACAATGTAAAAAAAAAATTAAAATGCATCCCGCATTTTTATGTCACTACCCAAACAGTGCATGTTTTAGAAGGCCGTTTTGTTTAAATGAATGTCAATGGAGGAGAAGTTTCACTTTGGTGAATAAACAGCTTTTTAAAGGAAATGGCTTTTCATTTAATGAATCTACGGCCTATCTGCTAATCTTCAACATGTTTTACATTAAACAATACTTTTGGATTGAACTATTTTTAGAGTTTACCATGAAAAAAATCCTGTTTTATAAGAGAAGTAACTGACTTTTTGCGACAGGTGGAATTCAGCTTACGGCACTTCTCGTTCATTCCTGTGGTATCCGTAAACGGCAACTGAGTGCCGAACAACTGTAAATGAAATTCAATGACATTAAGGCTGTAATGTGATTGGCTATTAATGGACACGTGATCCAAGTTAGTCGTATGCTTTCTCCAATAGTAAGTAATAAAGACCCTCTCATCTCCCTATAGTAAGACAATCTCTGCTAGAAACTTCCCGGCAGGTGTGTTGAGGCAAGTTGGATCTGAACTCTGCAGGACACCGGCTCTCCAGGACCGAGTTTGGGCACCCTTGTTTTATTCCACTGGCTAAGACTGATTTTAACTACACCCCTACATTTATGATCAGGAAATATTCCCTGTCCCTCTCTTATAGCTACATGGTAAGTAGATAGGCCCGATCATTTTGAGGTAAATGTGTTCAAAATTCTGAAAATCTGTCACTACCAAACACCTTTTTTTCTGCAATTAAGCACACTTTTTGGGTGTTATTCCATATTTATATGTGTGCAAATGTTCAGAACTGTGCTAGATAACCATGTGTTGATTAGCATCTTTGAGTGAAGTTCAAAAGTATCTTAAATTGTCACAACGAAACAGTCACAACCAAAACATTTGGTGAAGTTTTGGTAGTGACATTGTTTTTTGGGTGTTATTCTATAAGATTTAGTTTTTATGTGTGTACCGTAACAGTCACAAGTGAAACACGTCATTATTGTTTCGGCAGTAAGAAAGGAGAACACATAATCCTTTATATCTATACAGTTTTGCAAATTTTTTGTATTTTAGTATGTTTTTGTGGTGATTTAGTATGCAAGTTAAAATTCTGTAATGCAATGTGGTCACTGCCAAAACATAATTGTCACTACCGAAAATGTGCAGTCATGGCCGAAATATGGGATGTTTTGTCAAAAATAAAGTATATTAAATTACCAATTAAGATGTTATGATAGTGTTTGGTTCAATGGATATTCAAATGTGAATGTGAATCTTTAACTTTGAAATCCATATGATCAACTTTTTGCCTTTTACACAGAAAAATTGGATTCAAAATACAACAAATTTCATAATATTTGTTACAATTGTAATTGTTATTGATTTATCGCTTTCAAATAAAATAGCAAAAAATAAATTTAGAGGAAGATCTAAGCAAAATCTTAATAGGTCAATGTAACTCGTCTTATTAAATGATATATTACTGTGTTTCAGTAGTGACAAATTTGGGGAGAGGACAAATATTTCAAACCTTCTGAAAATACAATATGAGAATTAGCTGCACAATTACTAGAAATGTGTACCCTGGATATTATACAATTTGCATACATACAAAATTTGTGGAAAAAGACATTTTTTTCTAGATGTTTCCAACTCTGACTTTGCACCAATTCTGTAGAATGTTCCATATATACATTTAAGGGTGGTTTTCTAAAAATTAGGTTATTTTCTCATCTCATGCACTGAGCCAAAAATCTCCACTTCAACACACAAAGTGTCCTTTACAGTTTAATGTCTAGGTCTATTCCTAGGTATATTCTGAAGGTTTTTACAAAAAGGTTTCATTAGCCTTATTTAATTCAACATTTTATTCCTAAAAATACTGTGAATATTTCTGTCAACAGTATTTTCCAAATGTATGACATGATAATATCACATCCCTTCTGAAAATCATTTGACTCTAATAAGTCAATAAAATGAGAAGTTTTTACCTGTCTTTATCCAATGTTGATATTTCTGTTGTGTTGTGTATGCAAATTAGTGCACATTTAATAATATATGGTTGTCAAGTCTGTGCATTAGTCGTGTGATTTTTAATATTTCCAATTTTTTAAAATAATGTAAAAATGTTATTTGATTAATGGTAATTTCCCTTGCTGTATATGATGGAAAACTGTAATACATCAAATTGGATATTTCACATAATTTGAAAGTAAAATACTATCACATCTTCAATTTTTTGGACATGAAAAAGAACAAATAGTTCATTCTCTGATTTCCATGTGTGACAATTCACATTTGATGTTGTTATATTTAAATAATTATGTTTCTTCTTAGTTTGTGGTTATTAGTTATGTACAATTTACGGTTTCATGTTATGTTATGTTTTTTTTTTAATTCATGTTTATTGCATTATTTTAGTTCTGGCAAGCACAGAATGGATTTATTTTTAGTGTAGAGTTCTCTGCGTGGTTGTTCTGAATGAACTTTTCTAAAAACAAGCATTATTTGAGCTTTCACTCATGTGATTAGCACAAACATGATGATGAGTTACGATGGATGAGATACTTAGCAATGTTCACATACCGCCCTCTCTGGCTCTTTCCCAGAAAGCGTTTTGAGGCATAGACAGGCGCGTGGGTTGCATCTGGAGCCCAGTAGAGAAAGAAAGGCTGCTGGGCTGTGGCTTGCTGAGAGATAAAGTCCAAGCCTTCCTGGAGACAGATGGGATCAAAACCAACCATCAAGCACATCTATCCACATCAACAGCTCTGATCCACACAAATAAACATTAATCAAGCCAATGAACAGGAAAACTCACCTTCAAATAGATTTGGGTGAGGTTGGATTCCCCTGTTTTCCGATTAATCTGAAACTCTTCGTAATACCTGCAAAATACACAGATCATCTAAACTTTCTGCTTCTTGCAGATCTAATGAGACCATTCCTACAAACTCATTTCAACACCATATGAGTTCTTGTTCCAAATGACAAGCTTCCTAAACCAAGTGCTACACCAGGGTGTGATCACGAAGTGAATTTGAACAGGTAAATTGCGAGATTGTGTCTCAGAAGACACACGCGTTGTGAGAAGGTGCTGAGGCGTGGAACGGTAGAGGCAACTCTCTTATGCTCCGGCTGTTCCAGGTGTCCTAACATACCGCTAACGCAACCTGCCATCTCTTGGGTGTGAGTGTGTGCGTGTTTATCTGGCCAGGCTCAAACACGCCATGCTGATTAAACCCACTGCTAAGCGCAAAACCAGCCCTATCGCCAAAGCCAATGACCCAGAATGCACATATGGCTGTTTTGGAATGAACAAATGGGCAGAAAATGAGATACTACATGCAGCTGCTATAAAAAAAAAAAAAAAAAAAAGGAAAATTCACCTTACCAATCAGACATGTTCATGTGAAGCAGAGCACTGCTTCCGAAGAAAATCTGAGTGGAGCCTGCCCCTGCCCATGATTCCACCGTGTCGCTATGTGGTTTCTAAGGCAAGCAACACTTAGAACATTCATTATGTTTGTAACTCACCTTCCCTTCATTTCAGAGTTGCTGTAGACAGGTATATTGGGACGGACGCTGTTATTGTATGGGCCCAAATGGCAGTTGGGTGCACCAAACCATTCGTCAAAGCCACGCTTCAGAGGTAAGTATTGGGATCTATGCCCAAGGTGCCTGAAGTAGAACATAAAAAATTTCATGTTTCAAAAGGACATATGTTTTTTTCAATATGCATTAAGTAAAAATGTAATTATCATTTTTTTTCATCCATAATATCATTAAAAATGATCAAAGAACAATAATACCTACAAATTTAAATAATGTATTAAATAAACTTTCAGAAATGTATGTATTGGTATTTTCCTCTTAACACATTTAAGTATGCTATATTACTGTGCTGCTTTGTGTTCTAAAATATTCGTCTATTAAATATTCATATATTCATCATAAATTATTTTGAACATTACATGTTACATATATATGGGCCATTCTACAGAATTGTGCAGTTAATTCTCATATTGCATTTTCAGAAAGTTGTGGAATATTTGTCCCCTCCCCAAATTTGTTATTACCGAAACACAGTAATATACAATTTATATAAGAAAGGTTGTACTGACCTATTAAGATTTTGCTGACATCTACATTGTAAATATATTTTTCTATTTTATTACAATTTTTTCAGAGGTAAATCAATAACAAATCACATTTTTAACCATATTTCAAGTGTAATTATGAGATTTGTTGCATTTTAAATCCAAATTTCAGCATTTTTCTTCATATAATGGACTGATATGGTGCCCCGATTTGAACTTCCAAATGCAGTTTAAATGCGGCTTCAAACGATCCCAAATGCGGTTGTAAACGAGTCCAGCCAAGGAAGAAGGGTCTTATCTTGCGAAACGATCGGTTATTTTCATTAAAAAAATACAATTTAAATACTTTTTTATTCTCAAACTCTCGTCTTGCCTTGCTCTCGTTGAATTCTGTGTATTCTGACTCAAGACAACTAGGGTATGTCGAAGAAGATACAATTGTATTTTCTCCCTCAACTTCAAAAATCATTTCAACGTCATCCAACATCACATTGCAAAGTAAACATGCAAAAAAGATCAAACACCCTTAACAAAAAAGGTTAAACAGTGATACAGGATGATTTTTAAGTTGAGGGAGAACATGAGATGGCAGTTTTTCGACATAACTGTCACGTTAAATAGTCCAGGCAGAGTAAGATAAGACGAGCGTTTGACATTAAAAAGTATATAAATTGTATTATTTTTATGAAAATAACCGAAAATCATACTATAGCACATACTATAACACACAAAAAATGGCATAAGTCTATTAAAATGTTGTTTATTTCCCCCAAATATGAGCATTATGTGTTCCCTTTTGTCACTACCGAAACAATGATGACATGTTCCGGTCATGAAAATTTTATGGGATAACACCCAAAAAAACAAAGATGTCACTAATAAAACTCCACCAAATGTTTCAGTAGTGACTGTTTTGGTAGTGACAATTTTAGATACTTTTGAATCTAGCTCAAAGATGCAAATCAGTACATGGTTAGCGACATATAAAAACTAAATGTTATGGAATAACTCCCAAAAAAGTATTTAATTATAGAAAAATGGTGTTCGGTAGTGACATTCTTTAAAGTTACACACAGAATTTTCATACTTGTAAACACATTTACCTCAAAAGGATGGGGCCTATCTACTCAGCATGTAGCTATGAGCGAGAGTGACACATGAATATTTCCATATCATAAATGTAGGGGTGTAGTTAAAATCAGTCTCAGCCAATGGACTAAAACATACACTGTTTCGGTAGCGACATAAAAATGAAGAACACTTTTATTTTTTTACATAAAGATTCATAATATACAATTTTTTTTTTGAACTTCACTTTTTAAAAGAATCAAAAAGATACTTTTAAAAACAACAAAGGAAAAAAAAAGTATTTTAATATCATTTTCTTAAGTTGAACTTTAGGGGTTATGGTTCGGGACAACCACCTGGGACAGCCATTTGGAAGTACCCAATAAATGATGATTTTATATATAATAAGCTTACTAGTATTTCAAATATCATTATGGGTTTCAACAGATAATAGATGGATCTTAGTAAACTTCTAAGATTTGAATACTTAAATGTGTTTTTTGCTTGTGGGACAGCAGTTTGGACCAATTCTGTAGAATGGCCCATGTATATGCATTATTTGGTCAGACTGCCAAAAGCTAAGATATTTTACACAAAATTACAATTAAAATGTAAAAAATAATAAAGTTTTTTTTGTGGAATTAAAAATGCATTCCACTGTTGTTTCACTTCACATACTTCTTCATATTCTATTACAGCCAATATCATTATTCTAAGGAAGACATCTCATGAGAGAGGCTGCAGGGAATCTCACCATTTGCCGACAATCTTGCTGACATAGTCTTTCTTTTTCAGCAGTTCTGGAAGCAGGATCTCGTCTTGAGATATTCCCCCTACTATCTCCTGAGGTGTGTATGCTGGAGGAGAGAGAATCCATTATAGGAGTGCACCATAAAGTCATAAGAGTAGACAAACTGATAATAGTGAAGGAGGGCTGAGGAAAGAAGGAAATGCTTTACGATCATACCATTCCTAGCATGAGCATTGGTGGTGTAGAATCCATTTCGCACAGGAAGTCTTCCAGTAAGCAAAGCAGCCCTGGCTGTATTATACAGATAAATAATGAAACAAACATCAAAGATACAAAAGACATATCTGTACTCATAAAACAAAAATGTCTCCAAAAAAAAAAAAAAAAAAAAAAAAAAAAAAAATCACAGAAGCAACACCACCACCAAATAACATTTGTGTAGGCTACAGTAAAAAAAAAAAAAAAAAAAAAAAAACCTGATTATCTTTTTTTTTTGGCCTATGTTGAAGCCGTGGGTAAAATGGGTGACCCTGTATAGACTAAAGTTGTTTGGTGTTTTAAGAACAACAGTCTTTATGATTATGACTGAGTACACAAAGACTGGTAAGATTTCATCAAGAAAGAAGAATAGTGGGCAAAAACTAAAACGAATGTCTTGGTACCACCAAGCACTAAGAAGAATTGTGTCCAGTGACAGCAAACCTTAATATTCACCCTGAAGACTCTGTTTCCACTAAAACTAACCACAGAGAACTTCACAAAGTTGAAAGAGTTGCTAAAATGTTAATCACAGCCACCAATGCTGAAATATCCTAAAACCTGGAAAATTATTAAACCAATGTGGACCATTTTGGAGAGAAGAATGAGAAGCCGGTCCACTCCTCCAACATCTCTAAGACAAAATTTAACTGGAGACTATTCAAAGCAATATGAATGTATTGTAAGAAGGTTGGCAAATACTTGCAAAACCTAATAATAAAATATTGCCTATTTCCATATGTTCATATTTTTCTGTTCAACCCCTGTACGAAACTGCACTCTATTACTGCAAAGTCTTGCTCTTTAGAAATAAGTTTTAAAATCTAATCAAAGTTCAAGATGCTCATCCACAACACTGATGCATTTGCTGAAATTTAAATCATGTGGTATTTAAGCCTTCATTTCAAAGCGAGAGAAAGGAAAGAGACGTCGGACATGAGAGAGCTCACCCTGGATATTGTGATTAGGAAGTTCTCCACTATCTACTTTGTGATTAAAATTCTAATTAAGGTTGTGAAGCAAAGCTCTATAATAACATCTCTCGACAGCGGCAGGTACGAGTGCTCCAGGCACCTTCATCTCACACATTCGAGATTAACAATTGATTAAGCCTTATTTGCTTAAAAATTAATTAGAATTGAAAAGAGGACTAATAGAAGATCTGCTCTGCATAGCAAGTCCATTCAAATTCCCAAATTATGCATAATTAGCATATTTCAGTACTGTTGGTGTATTATCCATATTAGCATAATAAGTTGTCTTCTCACTATCATGCAGCCACACACGTCTTGTGTTCTCACGTGGAATTAAAACGGCTGAAGCATTTGAAGATTTTTTCAGTTTCCTCAGCCGGATGACAAAAAAAAAAAAAAAGAGAATGAAAAGGGAAATATGAGCAATTGCATTGTGAATAAATATATAAGTCAAAATATGTACTTTTTTATTTCTACTGCTAAAAAAGATGCAATAATGATTGTTTTGTAGGATATACTGTATAATGAATTTTTCATATATTTTTCATATATCATTTCATTACTTTTATCATTGTTTATGAATGTGGTGGGCTTTCACATTCAAAAGAGATGGTAAAAACCTTTCAATGTAAGATCTGTTCTGCCACTTTCAACAATGTTTTATAAAATTCAGACTAATTAAAAGATAAGTCCATTTTCCTCCAATGTCTAGACCAGGCCTATTCAACCAGAATCGAAGCTGAATAGCCCTGTCTAGACCTTGGTTAGACATGTTTTTTTTTACAGTAGGCAGTATGCAAATTTTCTGTGTGCATAAAATACCCAGATGAACTACTACACTGGCAAAAAATGTGCAGTATATTGTATAAGCAAAGCACACTGCTCTGGGTACTACAATACTTAAGTGAAATAATTAACATGCTTTTCTTTGCTTTATTGTTTGCTTGGATGTGCAAAATAACTACATTTACTAGATCTGAATTAATAAGCAACACATTGTAGCCTGCTATTGTTTAAAACATTTATCGCATGCAGCATATAGTAATGTGCAGTAAGCAGTATGCTAATATTCTAAACAAAGACATTGTGAGATAGACATAGAGATAAAGGCAAGCCCAGAAGTAGCACATACAGGGGGAACACAGAGGGTTGGCAGTGTAGAAGTTTGGAAACAGCATTCCCTGAGCAGCCATCCGATCCAAGTTTGGAGTTTCCTTGGAGGGCTCCCCAAATACTCCCAAATCACCCCATCCCATCTGCAGACAGAAACAGACAATATGTTATGAGCATGCTTCTAATTTATGGTGAAAAATCTATCAATCAATCCATGTGAAAATGTATAAACTATAGAAAACTATATCAACAGACTGACAGATAGAGACAGAGAGAGATGTACTTTAGTTTATAGTAAGGCTGTGCAACAATTAATCACAATTAATCGCATCCAAAATAAAGGTTTAAGTTTACATAAGTGTGCGTACTGTCTATATTTATTATGTAAATACACACGCATACAGTATATATTCAGAAAATATTACAATTCATTTAATGTATAATTTTAGTTGATATTATTAATATTATATTATATATAAATATTTCAAATATAAACAGAACATTTTTCTACACACACACATATATATATATATATATATATATATATATATATATATATATATATATATATACACATACATAAATATTTTTGCGTGTGTGTATTTATATATACATAATAAATATACACAGTACACACACACACACAAATATTATGTAAACAAAAATGTTTATTTTGGATGCGATCAATGATGATTAATCATTGCACAGCACTAGTTTATAGGTATGCACAATTTATCAATAGCCCTTATTGGTCCTGGCTATCCAGTGCATTTAATAAATAACCTTGGCAGATATTGAAAGAAGTTTAAATCAGATTGCACCTTTTCCAAAGTGAACAGTGGGCCAGAGGAACTAGGGGACCACAAAACCAGTCATAAGTAGCAGGGGTATATTTGTAGCAATAGCCAACAATACATTGTATGGGTCAAAACTATTGATTTTTCTTGTATGCCAAAAATCATTAGGATATCCATAAGTCCAGATCATGTTCCATGAAGATATTTTGTACATTTCCGTAAATATATCAAAACTTAATTTCTGATTAGTAATATGCATTGCTAATAACTTCATTTGGACAACTTTAAAGGTGATTTTCTTAATATTTATGATTTGTTTTTTTTTTTTTTTTGTTTTGTTTTTTGCACCCTCAAATTTCAGATTTTCAAATAGTTGTATCTCAGCCAAATACTGTCCTATCCTAACAAACCATACATCAAGTTGACCCTTATGACTGGTTTTGTGGTCCAGATGGTCACAAATGTTTCAAAAATTAAAATAAATTGAAACTAGATTTAACTTATAAATTTAAAAGTAGTCATTCAAAATAAATGCACAACATTAAACTGACATAATTTTTTTTTTTAATTTTATTATTACAACCTGGGGCCTTGTAGTCAAAAAGCTTGAGAACCACTATATACTGTTTTACAATCCCAGGTTTCAAAAGTACAAAAAAGTTCACCTAAAAATGTTTTTACATTTGAGAGTCAATTTTATCCAAGCAACTTACAGTATATTAAATTCAAAATATAAATTTTATCAAACCAAAGACCCTGGTGTTGCTAGCACCATGCTCTACTGTTTGAACTACAGTAATATTTGGTATGAATCAGCATGATGATGATGTCTGGATCATACAACTCATCCCATTATAAATGTTTTTATGCCTCACTGCACTTAAAGCATGTGACACTGTTTAGTGTGAATTGCATTTAGTATAAATTCATAATCTGGGAAATCATTGTCAGCACTGCATATTGCAACATACATTGTAATTAAAAAAAAAAAAAAAGAATATGCTATTTATACACAATACACAACATAAACTATAACAAAGTACATCCAACACAAATGTATTTCACAGACCAAAGATGCACAGATGTGCAAGATGCACGAGATGTGCACAGATAAACAAGTATTACATGTACAAGTGTATGCTATATATAAAAATAAGAAAAAGTAGGTTTTAGTGTCGTTCTGAAGTTAGTTTGTCAGTCAAGCCTCTAAAAAAAAGACCTCCAGAGGACTTACATCATCCATAAGCATGATGATTATGTTTGGACCATGCTGGCTTCCTGCAGTCTGACCCACACATACTGCCCATAAGACACAGATGACAGTCTTAAGACCCATTGTAACTTTCTTTTAAATCTTTTCACATCACATGCTAACTTTCAGGAAGCGCACTCTAAAGCGGAACTGTTCGGTATCTTAAACATTCAACACTGCACAGCGTGTTTATTTGAATAGCGAGAAGTATTGCACATAGTCACAAGCGCTAGGAAACTAAGAATCATGTGACTGCGTGTCACGTGACCGGTGTTGGTAGCGTCATCATGGCGGTGTGTATAGCAGTCATTGCGAAGGAGGTAAGTGAAAATATTTGATCTTTTTATGATACAGCAAATGATTTATTAGTGATTGCTTAGCTCATCTGAGTTCCGACGTGCTGGATTTATCAGGTTTGATGAATTTATCCGAAGAGTTTCTAATACGTGTCGCGATCAGGGCTGAGTAGCAACATTCATATGCGCGCAAGTATTTTTACTTGCATGTTTTTTTTTTTTTTTTTTTTTTTTTTTTAGAGTTTATTATATACATACATTGAAATGACAATCACTATGTAGTATGTTATAATATAAAATATACCATGTTTTACTTTTTTGTTTTACAAACCAACATTGTTTTGAGCAATGTTTATGTCATGGGAGACTGGGGTGTTTGTTTTTGTGTCTTTGTCAGTGTTTTTGCATCTCAGACTTGAATACAAGATTCCCAGATTTTGATTACAAATTTAAGCAGTTTGTTTAGAACTCTACAGTGTCTTCTAAATTGTGTAAATTTGTGTACACAAGTGAAGTGTAAGAGTGCTGTTGCAATCTACTACACTACCGGATGAATTGCAACAGTATGTGGGGTGAGTCGTCACACTTATGAGATGGGATAGGGTGAACATGGACGACAACATAAATGTTGTCAGATTTAATTATTCGAAATAAGAGGAACCCCCACATATAGGAAACGTTCACCTCAATTCAAATTATAGAAAGAAATCCACAAAATCACTCAAAACATAACAGTGTATTATTGTAGTCTTATTTTGTCCAGCCTTTATGAGTTCACTTGGTCAGCTATTATATTTCTGATGTTTTAGATGAAAAATAAGCATTTTGTGATGATACCTTGCTGATGGTACCTCATCCTACGCATTACATAGCTTCTGAAATAAATGCAGACAGTACTAATGGTAGAGTTGATTTTATTAGCTTTCTTGTATTGACTGCAGAAAGATAGATCACAAGCACAGCTGTGTAGAAACCAGACTTTCAAGAGGAGCAGTCAGAGGTACAGTTGCTGTGGACATTAGCCATTATGTAAAAATGTTTGAGAGCTAAATGCTGCCATTGGCCAATCAGAATCAAGTGTTTTTAAAAAGCCCTGGTATATATTAATATTAAATAAGAACCTCCTGGTTCAGATGATATCAGTTTTGTCATTGAAATGAATACTTTCTAACCTTATAGTCATATTTATTGGTCCAGTATGCGTTATAGTTTTACACACACAACTTGTTACGTATTAGCTGAAATTTGTATTACACCTTATGGATTCTTTAAAAATTAGACATTTTCTGTAAATAATTGAACATTGCCATTTGGAAAACCATGATCTAAGGCAGCATTAACATTATTTTGTTTATTATTAACATTGTGTTGATCTCTGCAGAACTATCCCCTGTACATTCGGAGCGTTCCTACACAAGGGGAACTCAAGTTCCACTACACAGTGCACACTTCTCTGGATGTGGTGGAGGAGAAGATCTCCGGTGTGGGCAAAGCCTTGGCCGACCAAAGGGAGCTTTATCTGGGGCTCCTATATCCAACTGAGGACTATAAAGTGTATCCTTAGTGTTGATATAAAACAGAAGTTTTTAATAGTGATGGACTGATATATCATCTGATATATGACTATTTTGAGATTATCACATTGACCAACAAAGCTGTTTTCCATCTATCATTTGCTATCATTAAATTAGTTTGTGTACACAAAGATTTTTTAATGTTTTCTAAAGAAGTATCTTCTGCTCACCAAGCCTGCATTTATTTGATCCAAAGCAAAAAAACAGTAGAAATATTTTTACCATTTCAAATAACTGTTTCTAATTGAATACATTTAAAATGTAATTTTTTCCTGTGAATTCAAAGCTGAATTTTTAACATCATTACTCCAGTCACATGATTCTCTGTTGAGAACAGCATGTATCTGAAATAAATGTTACAAAAGCTTTTTATTTCAGATAAATGCTGATCTATTGATCAAAGAATCCTGAAAAAAGGTACTCTACCATTTTAAATATTGATAATAATAATAATAAAGTTTCTTGAACAGTAATCAGCATATTAGAATGATTTCTGAAGGATCTGGAGAAATAATACTTAGCTTTGATCACAGGAATAAATTACATTTTGAAATGTATTCAAATAAAAAGCAGTTCTTTTAAATAGTAAAAATATTTCACAATATCACTGCCTTTGCTGTATTTTGGATCAAATAAATGCAGGCTTGTGAGCAGAAGAGAATTCTTTAAAAAGTGGTAGTGTATATATTGGAATTATTAGGCATCCTGCTCTTTAGATATCAGAAATGACTATGAATGACTTTCTTCTGTGGAATATAAAAGATATTTAAAAAAATGTCAGTGGTTTTGTCCTTACAATTTAAGTCAATGTTTAAACTCCTGTTGCCAACATTATTCAAAATATCATCTTTTGTGTTCCACAGAAAAAAACAAAAATGCACATAGGTATGGAACAACATGACAGAATTTTCATTTTTGAGTGAAATTCCCTTTAAAATGGACTGCTTTCAAATATATGCCATTTTCAATCATTATTAATATATCAACATCTTAACAAGAATTACAGATATGGCTACGTGACAAACTCTAAGGTGAAGTTTGTGATTGTTGTCGATTCTTCCAACACATCTCTGCGAGACAACGAAATTAGAAGTGTAAGTTCCATAGGTGCACTGTGTCAGTTTCACAACAAAAAAGGTGAGATGTCAATAAGATGGGTGTAATGAAATTTTTTCTTTCCTCAGATGTTCAGAAAGTTGCACAACTCCTTCACTGATGTAATGTGTAACCCATTCTACAACCCTGGTGATCCAATTCAATCAAAGTAAGTGCATTTCATTAATACATACATTTGGAACATTTGCTGTGTGTTGCGACTGATCTGCTAATATAATATTTTTATCTCCTCAGGGCTTTTGACAGTATAGTTTCAACTATGATGGTGCAGGCCTGCTGATATCCTCTCTTCACAACTGTATATATATATTTACATCAGTGTCTTGTGTATTGTTTGAATGTTTGCAAGGTGAAAATAAATATTTAAGTTTTGTTCCATAAAATGTGTGATAATATAGAGTTTATTTACATTGATCTGACAAATTTGAGCACTGAAAATTTCAAAAATAGACAAAGTACTGAAATTCACAAGACATCTCAGCCTCTCACAGGCATAGTATTTTAAAGAAATTGACTAAAATATAATAAAGTACTAACCACTCAATATAAATCAGGTCTCCGTTTTTGTAGTGTCATTCAAGCTACATACACACACAAAATAATAACTGAGCTCCCGTCATGCAATTACTGAAACATAAATCAATCAGCACCAAGAAGTGTTTTGAAGATAACAGAAAAGTCAAAAATGGATATCAAAAAGAATTAACCCAAGGATGAGCTCTTCCATTTTCCCTAAAACAAAAATTACAATTTTATAACAAAAAAAAAAGACTCTAAAGGACAGATTTACAAATATGGATGTACAAATGTCACATTTGCAAAAAAAGAAAGTATAAAGTTAAGATAGCACTATGATCACTGAAATATTGCATTAATTTTTAGTTTTCACAAATCTGAAAGCAAAATTATTATTATTATTATTTTTGTCTAAATATCTGATTTACCAGGTTATTGAATCAGTATAAATGAAAAGTGCAAGGTCATCGACTACTGCTGCTCTAAAATAATTAAAGCTCCGTATCATGTGAGGTACTATTATGTATTGGCAGAACTGACCTAATGAAGTGGCAGCCTCTGAACGGGTTATAAAATCTCGAGGCACGGAAACCTCGTCCTCGGGACCAACCTCCACGCAAGTATGTGTCTGTAGTCCTGAAACCTGGAATGTTTGTTCTTTTTGGCAATACCTAGTTCACAAAGAGCTTGATGTGAAATGGTTTTCTGTCACAGATTGTAATCCATAATAATTCATGACAAATAAACCAACACTGGAGCCTACATTCACTCATGCCATGAGCAAACGTGCCAAATTCTGATTTTCAGCTTATGTTTTTGTGAGATCGTTCAGGTAATTATTAAAATGTGAAATATGCAGCTTTGCGCACTCTTAAAAATAATTTTTAAAAAAATTAAAAATTTTTGGACAGCAAGATGTTTTTTTTTTTTTTTTTTTTTAAAGAAGTCTCTTCTTTAAAAGGGGATGCTCACCAAGCCTGTATTTATTTAATCCAAAATACAGCAAAAGCAGTAATATTGTGAAATATTTTTACTATTTAAAATTATATTTTAGTAATTTTTAGTATTCTATTTTTAAAATACTATTCTAGCTTTCTATTTTAATATATTTTAAAATGTAATTTATACCTGTGATCAAATCTAAATGTGACACTGGACCACAAAATCAGTCTTAAGTAACGCAGATATATTTGTAGCAATAGCCAAAAATACATTGTATGGGTCAAAATTATCGATTTTTTGCCAAAAATCATTAGAATATAAAGTAAAGATCATGTTCCATGAAGATATTTTGTAAATTTCCTACCGTAAATATATCAAATTTTGTTTAGTAATATGTATTGCTAAGAACTTTATTTGGACAACTTTAAAGACTATTTTTTCAATATTTTGATTTTTTTGCACCCTCAGATTCCAGATTTTTAAATAGTTGTATCTCGGCCAAATATTGTCATATTCTAACAAACCATACATCAATGGAATGCTTATTTATTTAGTTTATTATTTCCATTTCAAAAAAATGGACCCTTATGACTGGTTTTGTGGTCCAGGGTCACAAATTTTCTGCATCATTATTCCAGTATTTAGTGTCACATGATCCTTCAGATATTATTAATAATATGCTGAATTGCTATTCAAGAGACATTTATTATTATTATTATTATTATTATTATTATTAATATTTTTTTCAGGATTTTTTGATAAATAGAATGATCAGCATTTATCTGAAATAAAAAGCTTTTGTTAACATTATACCATTTACAAGCACGGATAAATTGTAGAAATTAATAGTTTTATTTAGCAAGGATGCTTTAAATTGATCAAAAGTGATGATAAAGACATTTTCAATGCTACAAAAGATTTCTATTTTAGATAAATGCCATTCAATTTACTATTCATCAAAGAAACCTGAAAAAAGACAGCTGTTTTCAACATAATAATAATAATAATAATAATAATAATAATAATAGTTTTTGAGCAGCAAATCAGAATATTAGAATGATTTCTGAAGGATCGTGTGACTGAAGTAATGATGCTAAAAATTCAGCTTTGAAATCAAAGGAATAAATTACATTTTAAAATATATTCAAATAGAAAACAGTTACTTTGCATGGTAAAAAAAAAATTCTAAATTGTACCGTTTTACTGTACTTTGGATCAAATAAACGCAGGCTTGGGGAGCAGACGAGACTTCTTTAAATAAAACATTAAAAATCTTTCTATCCAAAAACTTTTGACTGGTAGTGTATTCCTTTATCTGATTTATTCCCACATATGAAAGTGGCTCAGATCAGACTTGAAAATACCAGAATTACAAAGACATTTGAAAAAAATTAGTTGGGACACATTCAGTTGTGATGTGAATGTAGCCTCATTTCCATGTAATGCATAACCATACGCCATTGCAGTATTTCCATCTCACCTTAATGATGCGTCCTCTGAATAGTGTTTCATCTAAAGTCAAGGCAGTCCTCACAGACTCCCTCTCTGAGAACTCAACATAGGCAAAACTACAAGGAAAATATATTCATAACATGCTTGATTTTTAAATAAATGTTTGTTTTGGAGCCAAATTGATACATACCCTTTTGGATGGCCTGTGAATCTATTATACGGGATTGTAACTCTGTTAACGTGGCCACAGCCATTAAAGTACATCTCCAATTCATCTGCAGTTGCTCCATAATCCACCTGTAAGTCAAACAATACTGCATGTAGTGTTCCATAAACACACACTACAAATAAATGAATCCTATAATACATGATTAAAATACAATACCAGACATAAAGTTCAAATCTGTTCTGCTTATTGCAGTAACTACTTGGCAAAGGAGATCTAAAGAACGTAAGCAGCTTACATTCCCCACATAGATAGATCTCCTATCAGAATCTATTTTCTCCTCATGGGTCATACTGAAGAATAATCCTGAGGAAGGCAAGATTATAAAGTTAATTATAATCATATAAAATATTAACACTATATTTTAAATAATGAACATCATTTAAGGTGAAACATGATAGGGAGGTCCAGGGCTAGTGCTATATTTAGGCCATAATTCAATAACTCTAAGGCCTTTAGTGTGTTGGTTTAAAAATGGCCTAAAGATGATGTAAAAATGGTCTAAATTAGAAGATTTGTTGTTAATTAAACTGTTCAAACTGTTTTTTCCTTGAAGAAGCTTTTCCTACTATAACAAATCTTTTGTGAAGTGGAAAGGTTCCATGGATGTTAAAGGTTAAAAGTTCCTAATGGATGGAACCAAAGATACCAATAAAAAACATCACTTTTATGAGTGCAATTTTTGCCACAGCTATTTGGGTAAATACATTTATCCAATAAAACTACCTAAGCAATGGTCAACTTTATAATTTTAACCAAAGGTTAACAGTGAAATCTTTTATATATATTTTTTTTTTTACATGATTTCATTTTTTAAGTATCTCACATCACTTAAAAACAACGATTTTCATGTTAAATGAACTGTATCTTTTTCCCTGGTTAATGATGATGGAAATGCTCGATAGCTTTTCATTAATCAGCCAAGTCAAAGTTTTTGCCATTGAAGCATGGCATGATACCAGAAAGATGGCACTCTTCTAGGTTGTACGTTATATACAGTAGTACACATTTAAGTCTAAATTTCATGGACTGTCCAGGAACTCTTTATATGTGTCTCTGGTGCATTTAACTAGGGTTGTCACAGAAGGCTGTCCCTCAGCAAGCAGAGATGTCCTTAGATAAGACTACACGCCAGGCTGCAGGACAGCCCTTCTGGGGCATGCCTCATTGGGCAGTGATAAGACACTGTGGCCCAGCAGATGGGCTCAGGTGTAGGCCAGCTGGCTGCTCACCTGCCTGAGGGCTGTAGGGAAACGGTCTCTCTACCTCATACTGCATGTCAGACTCGTCCATTTCCAGCACGCAAGTTTGAATTGCATCCAGCTCCTAAAGGAACAAGATGATTTTTCACACAAACACAGCTCCTTACGTACATAGAAAAAAAAAAAAAAATGTGTATGAGTAAATGACACAACATCGCTTTCAGGATGACATTTTAAACTGTTTCTCTAAGGTTTGTATGATTTTTATACATGTTTTTATGACCACATATTAATTTTGACACTACATGAACTTCTGAGTTTGAAAAATGTTTACAGAACTATTCAAAAAGAATATTGCACCCAAAAATGAAAAAAAATATTGTCATTATTTATTAGTTGTACACACACACACACAAAAAAATGCAATTAAATGTTGGGGTAATCCGTCCCTGAACCGAGGTTATTAAAACAGCTATTAAGTTATTAAAATGCTATATGTACTGCAATATAACCTACAATTATTTCAAATTGCTTAATAATGACTTATTTGTTCAGTGCAATAAAACATTTAACAGTCATCAAGGTCGCGCTACCAAACTCTCAACGACCTCGTGTAGAAACTCCCGATGAGCCTGACAAACAGTAAGGTAGGCCTGCATACGTTTATTTCGTCGCGATTTCAGATAATTGTGCAATGTAAAGAACTTAATTTTGCTAATACAAAACAGCACATTGATTCCCATGGGTACTGTAGCGCTTATACATTTTTAAGACGCGATGAAAATGCGAACGATAAGATAATGGACTTTAGTCATTGGATTCTGCTATATTTTGATCCGCCATGTTCATATTTGAAACGTTCCTGGCATTCGCCTAATAGTGCTATCTAACGATTTTCCCCAACACATAGCTATTATTATTTAGAACGGAATAAACATCCTCTCAGTTTGTACAACTTTACCTGGTGGATCCACGCTGGTTTTCAACATCAGCCTCAACAGCCTTCCTATTACAGCCCTTAACTAACACACCTGACTCAACTAATGAAATGCTGCTGAGTGTAGTAGGGGGGAAAAACGTTTTTAATAATAATTATGAAAAAATATATGAAGCTAACTTTCTTTTTAATATATTTAGATTTGAGTTGATTATTTCTTCCCCTAAATTCTGTATTGGTTTAAAAAAAAAATCCTAAAGGAATGTAGAATGAAGAATGTTGATATTCCAATCCAATCCTAATTGAATCAAATTAGAATCCTCTAAAAATCCAGTAAGATCTGAAATCTTGTCCCATTAGATATTGTGTAATATTTATCAAAATCATACTTTTATTGAATCCTTATGATTTTACAGATTAAAAAGGAGAAACTAATGCGCCTTGTGTTGTTAAAGGTTAACTGTAAAAATCCCTAAAGGATGGTTACCAAATAATCTTATCAAACTAGCCAAAAAGAATACCTGGCTAGTAGAAAAAACTCTTGTAAGAATGTTTCCTATTTCCTATCCTGAAAGGATTCCTATTAGATGTTTTGTCATTTTGTATTTTGACACTTGAATGGTATTGGAATAATGTCTTGATATAATTCCTCTGGGATTCTTTGACTAGAAATTTTGGTCAGTTGACTAGAAATGACACTGGACAAAACCAGTCATTAGGGTCATTTTTTTAATGAGCTTCGTTAGGATAGGACAATATTTGGCCAAGATACAACTATTTGAAAATCTGGAAACTGAAGGTGCAAACAAATCAAAATATTGAGAAAATCACCTAGTTCTTAGAAATGCATATTACTAATAAAAATTAGATTTAATTTAATAAAGTTTTGATATATTTACAGTAGGAAATTTACTAAATATCTTAAATGGAACATGATCTTTACTTAACATCCTAATGATTTTTGGCATAAAAGATAAATTGATGATTTTGACCCATATAGTGTAGTTTTGGCTATTCCTGCAGATATACCCGTGCTACTTAAGACTGGTCCAGGGTCACATACATTACACTAAAGCTTTTAAAAAAAAAAAAAAAAAATGATGTGTTGTAGAGAAAGGTCTTCTACATTAAAAAATGCACAAATTGAGAGACTAGTCATATTTCACTGTCTTTTTAATTACACAGATACGTATCTCAACACAGACAATAACCTGATTTAGAATGTTTACAGCGTCACATGTCCAACAAAGCGCACAGTAAGAGAGGGTGAGGGAATTGCAAAAGGGGGGAAAAGAGCATGCAAGAAATAAATAAAACTCTCCTGGCACAGTTCACATCGTCTAGAGAATGATAACAGGACCTTGAAAGAGAAAAAAAAAAACATTTTCTTTAACACACCAACCTTTCCTATTGAAACAATGCCTTTTCCTGTAATGATGTATTGCACAATACAGTATATCATGTCTGCCTAAATGTATCAAACCAAGCCTTTGTTAGTACAGAAATATGTATCTTGCTGTTATGCCATTTATTTCATGTTCAATGCCCGGCCCACTCTGCTAGTCAGAGCAATGTTTAGTTCTACAGTAGTGTAAGGTTTCTATTACAGCCTTGTGTGTTCACTGTTAAAAGGTTTACATTTTACAGTTTTTACTTTTCTGTTAGCCTTTGTGGATGGAGTCATAGAAAATGTTACTGGACAACATTAGTGATGTGCAGGGATAATTGGTTAAAAAATGCTTTAACCAGCCTAAAATGGTTTGCTGGTCTTGCCTGAGCTGGTATAAGCTGGTTTTGCTAGTCTCGCTAGTCTTGCTACTCTCCCAGCCAGAAACCAGCTTGGTGACCTTAGGCTGTTTTTAGCTATTTTGTTTTTTTTTTCAGGAGGGCTTTTGGAATGCCAAGGTAAAGAGGTCATAACTTAAACCAAGCTGTTGACTAGTTAACCTTCAGCATCCATTTTACCTCAAGAATGTATTCGCTTAATGTGTAGGATGTAGTTTCTCTCTCTCTCTCTCTTTCCCAATGTCAATCTTTGAACGGAGCAGCTGCCCAGCTTGGGTTCACTGACAAGGCCAAATGCTGACAAAATCTAAGCATCCACAAATTTGCATTGAGAATGATGGCCCGATAACAGCGGAATTACAGTACAGAGTGAAAGATGCATTTGCATTTTCTTGTTTTTGGTTCGATTTTGGTTAGGAACAGAATGGGCAAAAATATTGCAAAGATATATTATGAGTTCTGGACTAGCAGACATGCAAAGCTCAAAATGAATTTATGGAAGTTCTCTACCATAACTTTGCCAATGGTGTTATTTTAAAGCTCTTGAGATTCAAGTAAGTTCCTTAGCAAAATCATTAATAGAAAGTATCTCTCACTCTTTTTTTTTTTTTTTTTAATCTCTCACTCACACTCATGCATTCCCATAATGAAATCTTTGCACAGGGTTGGTTTAAATGTTAGAAACATTTGTAAGCTTATCTGATGCTTTGGATACCAGGAACAAGCACTCCCCTGGCTTGGAATTATAGTACCGATTTCTTCCCTTGATGTGTTTACTGTCGTCTTGTGCTTTTAACATGGTCATTTTGTAGGCTTTGGTTTATGGGCATAGTAGCTCACCCACATTCAGGCTGCCTTTTTTTAGGCGATGCAATGTCCAAACGGATTCTGTGGATGTGCAGTTATGCTTTGGTCTGTGCTTTTATCGTTTTGGATATTTATGAGATATGTTTAATGTTCAGGCTCAAAACATTCTAAGCAAGTACAACTATGTAAGCTCAATTTCACTCAGTGTTGCTTTCTGAATGTGTCAGAACAAAGTTCATGATGCAACAATTCTAAGACTTGCCACAGGGGGCGCTATAGCAGGCATGAATGTAAACACTTTTTTCTACAGTCAGGTAAACTAAATTTGCTGTGCAAGTTATTAAAAGGTTTCAACTGTTGACGTTTAGCTACCTGAATAATAACACATCTAGTTTAATGACACAGACGTTTGAAAGAAACTCTATCACACCCTTGAGAACTGAGGTTTGTTACTGCTGCAGTAACACAATAATGCATGCTTTTGCATCGCTACGTACTTCTGTAGAGTGTGTTTTTGGCTTAATTTGTTGTATAACAGCCCATGAAAGAAAGCAGGACTTTGTTGGCCCAACACTTGTATAGACATGAAAATGTGGACGAAACATACATATCTTCTTTTTTTTTCCTTTAGTTTCTATGCAGAAATGTCTTGTTTAGCTTGGACAGGATGATAGATTTGCATGTCTGCTAGTGGTTTCATTCATTCGAACTGTCTTGGATTTGTTTACAGGAGGTAGCTAGTAAGGAAAGAGAGGGTGGTTCATGAAAAATCCTCCTTAAAATTAAGGGAGAGAGAGAGAGAGAGACCAATTTATCAGACTGGTGTTCCAGTAATTCACTGGTTTGGGATCATGTGTTGCTGATATTTTCATATATTAATTTAGAAATCATGTGGAAAAACCATCAACCCACCTTACGCCTAAAGCAACACTAAAATAGAATGAGCAACAAACAGGCCTTTCAAGTTTGGTCCGTATCAGAGGTACGCCACGTAATCAGCCAAATTGGTGTTTTGGTTAGACTGCAGAAAATTATAACTGACCAAAAAGAAGGCTGTAAACAGGGCTGCAAGTGTAAGCCGGTGGCGAAATGCAAAGTATGTTTACTCTGAGGATCTGTCGTCACGAACAATCCTTAAGGAACATGAATGTTGGGATCAGCAGAGCTTGCCCGGTGCACACAGCAACTTGTATGGATATTATCCAGACTGCATTTAATACGGGTTATGTTTGGTACTATGTTGGATCACAACCTGTTGTCCAAAGTAAAAACTGTGTAACCAGATGAGAACCAGATAGTGTTTGCTTGATTGATAGTGAGTGTCAGACACTTGGACTATGGATAATCGAAGGTTTGGTTTTGTGCATGCTTGTGTGTTTGTGTGTGCAAATTACACATTGGACCACTGCAGTGACACTTTGGCCCAAAGGATGGCAATGTTTCACACAGATTCTAGCGGCTTCCCTCCCAAATGCCAGTCTGGGAACTTCTCAGCGGGGCAAGCTAGGTCAGTCTATTGTGGTTTGGCGTGTCATTAAAGTGATGCCGTTTGCTTCGACACGCTTATGGCTACAAAAACGTCTCGCCCGACGTGTCCGTAAGCAGAGTCCTCTGGCAGTAATCTACACGAGCGGTGATGCGAACACCTCTTCCTCCTCCGCTGCTACAACAGACGTTGTAAAATGATCATTCAGACAGAAAAGATTAAATGGAGAGAAATTAAATTCTAGACATTATACTTTAAAGGTTTCTGTTATTTGGCAAACTCATTTTTGGACCTCTTTTTAAATACTATGTACATTCACATTAATTTACTGTGGTAATTTTAGATATATTTATATGTATATTTATATTATAAGATACCCTAAGGGCCGTTTCTGAGGTTCCATTCAGTAGCTGAATTCTCTTTTCGTATTGCACCTCCGTTCTCTCACTGTCTTACAATGCGAGCAATATAAAATATTCTACATGAGGATTCTCATCATCAATATTGATACAACAAATCGAACAATAGGTACAACACAGCTTCTCTCCCATTAGAGTGTCTTTTTCTGTCCAATGTTCGGCTGAAACCTAAAAGAAGACAAAGAAAGAACGCGTTCCTCGCTCTGAGTACGCACACGAGCAGATATTGAAGACAGAGACATCCAGAAACAGAAAGTAATATCTACAAGCAACGTTTGATCCCTTCGTGGATATCTGCTTAGAGGTTCTGTCAGGAGACAAAAGGGATGAACATATAGAAGATGGGGGGAGGTAGAAAGAGCGAGAGAAAAGAGAACCAAGTCTACGCCAGTCTCGTGAGACTCTACAGTCTTGTCATGCTTTGGAAAACGAGGGAGAATGAAATCGTACAACAAAATGAAATGTCTCAGCATTCAGAGAGCTTTAGGAAAACCAAACGAAAGTGTTTCCGAAGAAAAGGCTCGTTCTTAGTGTACAATCCAATGAGGTTTTTGGCAGTTCCATTGCCGTTCGTCTTTCCTTTTGAGGCCAACCTGTCTCTTTTCGTTTACTCATCCTCGCCTTCTCTTTAGTTTCCGTGTCATTTTTCTTTGCGGCGGACTGGGTGACGTGCTTTAAACATCCCAGGTGCGACCCTGCGTTGCCACAGCGATGGAGCCGGGCTAAAGTCGGCGTTCCTCAGGGTCTGAGTGGGCAGCACGGTGGGCACAGTGAAGGTTTGAGTGTCTAGTCACCATGCCACCTCTCCACAGACTGTGGAACTCTGGGCTGGCTTTACTGCTGAGGAGGTGAAGTTGTTTGCGTTTGGTTACAAGATGAGTGCTTCTTAGTAACTTTGGCAGTGTAATAAAAAGGTTTGGATCATGTTCTTTTTTTTTTCACTTAAAATTCATTTGGGTTCACGTCAGTACAGAGAGGTGAGTCTGGTGTAGATTTTCTTGGCTCGCTAGCAAGGTAGTTAACAGGTTTTATTCTTTTTATTATCATCATCATTATTATTTCTTTTGGATTTTTGGACTTTTCTTTTGTTTTAATTAAAGCCAAAAAATGAAATGCAGTGTGTCATGTTGTGAGGAAGTAGCTCTGTGGTGGAAGCTTCTCCGAGCGGCAACGTGCTCCATTGTTGACATCCCGCAGTGGCGGTTGCTTGTCATTTTAGAGGAATCCAACCTACATACAGTGTATTTAGTCCCACCCCAATTCACACAGAGCACACCTCACTTAAAGGGTGTAGGTAACTGAGGCCATGCCTAAAAATTGTCTCATACATGAATAGAACATGTAACATGTAACTATACGTGTTTTCCTGGCTTTCTTGGTGGAATCCAGTAAAACAGACCCTGCTCATGTTGAATAAACACAGTAGATCCTTTTCTGAAGGATTCTGAGCCTTGATGGGTGTTTCGGAGATTGACAAAACAAGAGCTTAACGTCGATGTGGAAGCCAGGTTGCCGTAGTTCATTGTGAGAGAATGGGTAAGTATGGTGGAGGTTCCTCAGCTTGTTTTGGATGAAGGATGCTGTAGCAGCAGTAGACGTGGCTGGGCAGGGGTTAAGATTTGGGGTTCATCAGTCAGCGGGATGAGGAATCCATCAGGGCGGGTGTTGCTGGAGTGGTTGAGCGAGAAACGCTGCTGGAGCTCGCTTCCTTAGGACTGCCGCTGCTGCTGGTTTGCCCAACCAGGGAAAGGGGTCCTGGAGGGGTGCTCTCAGAGTGTGTGGGGGGCGCGCTGGATGAAGAGGAGATGGAGGTGGTAGACGGTGTCCCGAGTGGCACGCTGCTACTCCCGGGCAGGCCCTGACCACATACGTGATGGTGCTTCTCCCAGTCCTTGTGCTGGCAGAAGGAGCCACAGTAGCGCGCCGTGTTGCATCCGCTGCATGTCTCGCTAGCCTTGCGACCGCAGTTCCAGCAGCTCTGTGGGAGGGACACGAACAAGGACTGTGTTATGACTGCCGTAGAAATAAATATCAATGTGTTTGAAGTATGTGGTACTTACTTCACTGGAGTCCTCCTGCTGGTTAATGACAGTCAGCGCATCCTCAGAAGCCTGTCTCTTAGCCTCGGCCAGGGCTCTCTCCATCTTGGAGCGCTCAGCAGAGATCATCTCGTGAGCTTTCCTCTCAGCATCCGACACCGCCTTCTGCAGCTCTGACATGGCCTGTCTCTTCACTTCATTTACTGCCTCCTCTGGAAGAAATATCAAGCGAAAAAAGTAAGACATTATCCCCGCAGACCACTGCTGTTCCTCTCAACATTCTTTATTGAGGCACTCAAAGCTTTCAGCTTGTTTCATCTCTCCAAACAGATGTACATCATCCAAGATTTAAAACATTCTGTCAGAAAAATAAGCTGTTAATAATTGATCCAAACAGTGGTTACAATTAGTTTCAGTGCTGATAGGCAGTTGACATCTTGAACGGTTGTTCAGAAGCTTGTCTATTTACCTAACAATATATGATTAAATATTTCATATTTTTTACTAACTGGATAAATGGTAGAGCAAATGCATGGCTTTGTTACTGAGGCTGGATCACTCCGTATAGAAGTAGGAAAACCCGGATGACTTGTGGCAAACCTTGTTCTACAAATGCCATTGTTTGAGAGTAAATGTTTGTGTGTGCCCGTATATCCGTGTGTTTTCAGGACACGCAGGTGTGAATGTGTACGGGTGTTGTCTAAAATAGAAATCTAGCACCTGACTCATTAGCACTCTGAACATTAGGGTTCCTTGTGCTCCATTGTCTTTCCTTGGCCTTTTTAAACGTGAACATTTAACATAAGCTCTAAAGCCTAGTGAGCTAGGTGACCTAAACCACATTTTAGGGCATCACAGTCACATTTCCAATTTGAAGGCTGTCCCAAACAGTAGATAGCCATGTTGGCCAAAATCTAATGCAGTATTGCATGCATCATTTGTGACAAGCAGAGCAAACACAGGGAGAGAATGAAAACACCACACTCGAACCGGGGACCTTCTTGCTGTGAGACAACAGTGCTAACCACTGAGCCACTGTGCCACCCCCAAATGATTATGCATATTTGTATTGCATTCAGTACTGAAAATAATCATTTTTTTGCAATTCTCTTAGTATTACGCTGTTAGCTTAGCAACATGCTAACACCAAATTAGTCGATTCTCATGCACCTGACATACGGAGTTGCCTATGTGGAGACTTTAAAAACAGTCACTTTTAAAGTTCCATTTATGTTAGGATGCTACATTAAGAAGTTGCTATTTACATACACAACTACACAGCTCACTAGATTTGGGAAGAACTACTGTTTTGTAGGGTTATGGTTTAGACAGCATGTGGGTGATTTCAGAATCTGTCAGGATATGATGTGCTTGGTGAATGCATGTGTATTGCTGCAGGGGGTACACACACACACACACACGCACACAAACACATTCATATTGCAGATTTTTCATATGTCTGGGCTCTATACACTTTGCCCCATAGTGTGTTTACTCTAGAAAGCTGGTTGTGAGGAGCCCGGTCATAAATATCTGTCATAACACACCCTCCATTCAATTCTCCATAGAGTTCTGCCTCAGGCTACTGACTGACTGTGTGTGTGTGTGTATGCGTGTGTGTTTTCAAATCTACATCACTACTGTCTCAGCTGGAAAGCTAGTTAGTATTCAGTTTGTTCTCTCCGCACCTCCCACACACATCTCCTCATTTTTTCATCCTGTCTCTGCCTTCATTCTTCACTTCTTTGCTTTTTTTTTTTTCATGTTTTTGGTTCTCGCCAATTTTTCTGTGTCTTTGAAAACACTAGACTGCTTAATCAGAATCGGAGCATGCACCACTAAAATTAGTTTGCAAATTTAATTAATTTTTATCAAGGAGACTTGGGAGCAGATGCTAGAGCAATTGGCACATAATGGAAAACATGGGGCGGTAATATTAACGTTTTAATCCCACAGGGATATGACAGTTTTCATTTTTTTTCCCTTTCTGCTATTCTCTTGCATTTTCAAAGACAGGCCTCACCAAAGGCAGAAGGACATGAAAATCTAGACACCCACAGGTAAGAAAATTCATGTTTGGCACCCGTTTAAATGTCTCAATTATTTCTCATAAACAGCAATAAATGGATAAAAAATGAATTAGCAGTTTCTGGAAATGTTCTCAGTTTTCTTTTACCTTGGGTAAACAGTTTCAGAAGAGACCTGTCAATGCTTTAAACTATAGTTTACACTCAATCTGCCACCTTTTTCATCAAAAACGTAAAAGTCAGATTTGTCTAAGTTATTCTGCAATCTTAATGCATGTTTGCATTAGGTATTCTAGGAGAAACACCTGAGAAAAAAATGTAGATATAACAAAAATAATACAAGGCTGTCTATGCAGTAAAATAAAAAAGAGCAGGTTGGTTTGTAATGCGGGTGCTGTTACTCACCCTGTTTGTTCTGAAGTTGCTTTAATGCTGGCGAGAGCGGGATACTTGTAGCACCTGCATGAAAAACAACTGCAGTTAAAAAGGCTTTTGTCACAGTGAAAATGCAGCTAAGTTTTGCAGACAACAGCAGCATTATCCCAGCATTTTAAATTAGTAATGGCATATTGATTTTACTCAGCTGTAATGTTACCAGTGTGGGTCACAGTTAATAGGTGCCCTTTGATCTCTGACCTTTGGGCAAGTGACGCCACCTATGCTCTGGCTGACCCCATCAGTATTGTGTGTGACCTACATGGCACAGAGGGCAACCAGGCTTACATACATGGCCCCTGTATATCTAGCTACAGTAATAAAACCAACTCTAGTAAACAAGAACAATCCAGCCGTGCTTTTCCGTCACTTCTCTTTCTTTCTTTCTTTCTTTGGGCAGGGTCACGTTTATTGGCCCTACCTGTGCTGCTCTGCTGTTGACTGCGGCAGGTTACTGCATTCTCACTGCAGCTTTAACTGCAGTTGTCTTTCATGCTCGTGACAGATGGAGAGCTCTTAACAATAATGACATTCAACGGCGTTTCCCGATTCTGGCCTTGCATAACTACAGCTGTGAGGCCCTGCAGGCCAGCGTGCATATGTTTGTGTGCATGTGTGGAATAGGTGACAGTAGACAATGCACTGTCCAAATGCACTTACCAGCCTTTCGCCAGATCTCCTCGGGCAGGTAGCCTGATGGGGGCCGGTGCAGGAAGTCTCTGTGGATTTCTGGAAAAAAACATGAAAAAAGTGACTTGAGTTTACCAGGATGAGAAAAAAGCTTCTCATACTCCCTCAGACGTGGAGAATACTAAAACAATAAAGTACAACTCTGAAATCATGACATGCTTTTGGAGGCTGACAACCATATCTTTACCAGATGTGATGCAAAAAGCGCTTTAGTCATTTTACTAATTACCGCAATCACAAATATCGACAGTTTCGTTGGTTGCTTGTTTTATTTTTCTGTCTCTTCGCAGTGAGTTGCCCCTCCCACAGCAAAATTTCATTAGTATACACTGCAAAAAAAAAGGCTTATCTTACTTAGTATTTGTATCTTGTTTCTAGTCAAAATATCTAAAATTCTTAAATTAAGAAGCATTTACTAGATAAGCAAAATAACATTAGCTATTTAGTCTTGTTTTAAGCAAAATGAACTTAATTTATTTTTTTCCCCCTGGAAACAAGTAAAATTATCTGCCAGTGGGGTAAGTAAAATATTCTCAAAAGAACACTGGCAGATAATTTTACTTATTTTAAACAAAATGAACTTAAATTAGTTTTTTACCCCTGGAAACAAGACTAAATATCTAATGTTGTTTTGTTTATCTAGTAAATGCATCTTAATTTAAGAATTTTTAGATATTTTGACTAGAAACAAGAAAAAATGCTAAGTAAGACAAGCCTTTTTTTTTTTGCAGTATACAAAATCCCTCATAACTGTATAATATAGACTGAATATCTTGTAACTGCCAGTATTGTGCATTATTTTTTATTTCAATAACAACAGAAAAATGACTTTGTCCTAACCATAAAAGTTCCCAGCAGTGTTTCCCAATCCTATTCCCAGGAACCTACAGTACTGCACATTGTGGATGTCTCCCTTACATGACACCTAATTCAACTCATAGATCACTGTACTAATAGCTTGTTGAGTGAAATCAGGTGTGTTTGCTTACAGAGACAGCCAAATACAGCACTGTGAGTCCCTAGGAACAGGGTGGGTTAGGACATGGTGTGACAGACAAGGTTTGGCTGCCCCGTGCCCTGGCTAGAGACCAGAAACGGTAGAGTAAGATAAGGTAAGTGGGCTAAATGTGGGATCACATGCTGACTGGTCACCTATAAAAACAGGTCAGATTGTTGTGAAGTCTAGTTTTAAATCGCATTCATCTAAGTGGTGTGTTGGCTGATGGAAACCACTTAGAAGAGGGTGGTATCTGCAGTCGTGTGAGAGACATGCTGCGTTCTGAGCATCTGCGCCTGCATCTGCAACGGTGCATGTACCTAGCGGCTGTGTGTCGCTGCTGTTAGGAGTGTTGGAGGAGGAAGAGTTGTGGTGGGGAGGAAGAGGAGGAGGCCGCTGGGCGGAGCTCCCACCTTTTTTCATATCCTCCACATCGCTATAGCGACGGATCCAGTGGTTCATCTCCTCGCGGTCCGCCTCCTGGCAGCGCCGCAGCACGGTGAGGGAACGCCGCGTCTTCTCCACCATATCCATGATACAGTTCAACAACTAGAGAGGAAGAGATAGAAAGTAATGGGAAATAGTAGAAGAGGCCGTTATTTAGATGCTAAAGTCCACACTTACAATTCCATATTGTACCTTCTCTATCTATTACTAATCAAAAAAAATGCTATATTTTATTTGAAGAGCCGATGCAGTTGTGCGCAGTACAAGCATGAGATAATTAGAACACTTTCTGTGAGTGTGAGTGTGTGTAATCCAGTGGTGCAGTGAGCGGTTGAGTGGTTAAGCAACAATAGCCCTGCAACAGCTGTGCTGCCAGTGGGAGAAGCCAAAACAATTCATTCTTCCCCCATGCTTCTACAGCCTTCTCTCACTCTCGTCCTCTTTCCTCCCATCTTCCCCAACCGCCTACTTCCCCTCAATAACATCTCCCCTCATCCATGTGATGCCATTCTTCACTCTTTGAGTATGTTGTTGGCTGTATTTATTTCAGATTTGGATACGGTCCAGAATAAGCCTGATTTCACAGACTGCAAGCCTTGTCTCAGCTGCTCTCTCCAGTGGGAACGTCCTCCACTGGGTTCCTCACTCCATCTGTGGCCTTTTATTTCAATATGTGTTTGAGTGTGAGTAAGTCAGTATAGAGGCAATAGAGGTAAAAGAGAGGTGAGCAAAAAGCATAACAAAGGCCTTACTGTTATCCAGAAAATGTCTGAACTAAGTCATCTACTGTCAAATCTATTGACGCAGCTTGAACAGTTAGTTAGAGCTTTCTGACCCTATGTAGACAGCAACGCAACTACCACGTTCAATGCCCAGAAAGGTAGTAAAGACATTGATAAAATAGTCCATGTGACATCAGTGGTTCAACCGGAATTTTATGAAGCTATGAGAATACTTTATGTACGTAAAGAAAACAAAAATAATCACTTTATTCAACTATTTCTTCTCTTCCGTGTTTAGAATGTTCATTGTTTGTATTGTAAAAATTACAAGTCGAAATCTTCAGACATGTTTACAAAGACTGGTCTATGTACAGCGTACGTCTACGTCAGAATGCCGGGTCGTGCGTCAGCAGCAACTCACGCATGTGTTGTGGTACTCTCCTGAACGCACATTGAAGACTGACGTGGAAGAGAAGAAATTGTTGTTACTTTTGTTATTTTTGCGCACAAAAAGTATTCTCATAGCTTCATAAAATTACAGTTGAACCACTGATGTCACTTGGACTATTTTAACAATGTCCTTAAATACCTTTCTGGGCCTTTACCGTGGTAGTTGTGTTGCTGTCTATGCAGGGTCAGAACGCTCTCGGATTTCATCAAAAATATCTTAATTTGTGTTCCGAAGATGAACAAAGGTCTTACGGGTTTGGAACAACATGAGGGTGAGTGACACAATTAATGACACAATTTTTACTTTTGGATGAAATATCCCTTTTATATCTGTCAACATCCCCTCCACTACAGTGCTCTTCTTTTTTGTCTTTCACACCGTTTCCCTCCTGTATCACTTCCTATGTCCATAAGTTGACGCATCAGTTTGATTACCAACTGGTGCACCTTGTTGTCAACTTGGCGCACCATCTTGGACAAGTTGGTTATGATTGTTAGATCACCTTGGACAAGCAACCAATTAGCTACCGTATTTCAAAAATAATTCTAACCACATTAATCTGATATAACTTGTTTCCCCCCCAGCAGAGTTAGAAACTATTACGCTGTCTGCTTTATGTATGAAAGATAATATAAAAACCAAGGCATCTGGTCACACATACGTTATCGAGGTGCTTCCATTCCTCAGCCCACTCGCGGTCTGTCAGCCGATGATCAATCACTTCCTCTTGACGTGCTCCATGCACGGCTGTAACACAAGCACAGCACCACATTAGCACTAACGCACTAACACAATAGAGAAACCATGTCCATGTAAGTGCAATTCTACAATGCTCTGCATTCCTGCCATTACTTCTGCAGTTGAAAATGTCAAATTCAAACTCGGCTAAAGTTTGGATTAGCCATGTTTAAATGTGTTGTAAAATAGCGGGTATATATGTACACCTGTGACTGTGTGTCATTTGAATTCTTGTTGGTTAACAACATCACTTAACTATGGTAAAATCACTTGAAATATTGTCTCAGGTAGCTTATTGGTTTATTTTACTATAGACTACACCACTCTGACCTGTCTGCCGGTGGCGATCCCGGACGTCCCTGTGCTCTGCATGTCTGTAAGCATCTCTGTAGTGGTGGGCGAGTGCCATGTCTTCCAAGCGGTAATGCTGTGGGGCAGGAGGGTTAGGATGTGGAAGGCCATTGGGCGGATGCGTCGGTAGGCCGTTGGGGGGAGGGTGAGCAGGTAAACCACTGCTGGGGCTGAAGCGCTGACTGGGGCTCACTGTGCATGGACGTTTGGCAAGGTGCTCCGGGTGTAAGCCATCCCTGTCCCCTGCACTCTCTTTGGTCCTGTTACAAAGATTGTAGAAATGCTGTAGAAAGGACATTTTTGAGAGGAAAGAGGGCTATTGATAGTTTTGCATTCTTACAGTCTAACCCATCCCACCTTCCTGTTTCTCTTTGCCCCTCCACTCATGTGTCCAAATGTTGAGGCCAGCTGTGAGCCATATGTGGACTCTAGCCTTCATATACCAAGAAACAGAGTTAAATCCCAACCCCTTAATCTTTCCCGTTCTCACCAGTTTCTCTCTCTCTCTCTCTCTGTCTCTCTCCTGAGCTGCTGTACTGTGAGAGCTGCTCCCTTTGGCAGATGTTCAGTGACACTGGCGTTTTGGAGCCATCTGGCTGGCCTGTGCTGCAGTGTTGATAATAATCTGTTTAGCTGAGTGCAGCAGCCAGGCATTCAGGGCTAAAGCTCCTCTCCCTTCTGTGAGCATGAAATACATGTGTGTGCGAGGACTGTGCAAGCTTGTTTTCTTGCACTTGAGAGTAGAGTGCAGTTGGCTTGGACATCTGAATCTGGCTGCATGTACGACACCCCATCATGCCCGCCTCTGCAACCAACCCAAAAACTTCCAACCTTTTGCAGCATTTCTGCAGTTGTGGCCAGATATCCCACAAATCAAAGCAACAGCTGGGGCTCCTGCCGTGATATGGTAAGCCTAGGCTTCAGAGATGGAGGTGTATGGATTACAGTAGGGGATTGCCCATTCCTCTACCCCCACCCCTCTCTTTTTCTCTCTCTCTCTCTCTCTCTCTCTCTCTCTCTCTCTCTTTCTCCCTCTCTCTCTCTATTCATCCCTCCCCCCAGATCAGTTCAAGCAGGGGTTCAGCAAGATCGCCATCTGGACACATCACTGACATATGGACAGCTACTGGGGAACTAACAGGAGACAGTGCGGATGAGAGAGTAGAAGAAAAACAAAAGGAGACAAACAGAAATATTGGTGCTTTAAATGCCACTATTTATTTTTGGATTGTCAAGAGTTCTACATGTCTCGCCAGTGTATGGACACTGTTGGTATGCATATGCTTTGGTGTGATGTTAGAGCATCTCAGTCTGTTTCTGCTCCACAGACAATTGGCAGCACACACACTTCCACCTTCTCTTTACCCTCCTCAACGACTTTTTCTGTGTGGCCTAACCTTCCCACACCCTCCACTCATTACACTGAGTGTGTGTGCATTTCAAAGCTAGACAGGAAGAAGTATGCTCAGGGCAAGGTTGTGTTGACATTTACCGTAGCTGTCTACATTTTTGCCTTTTGCTTGACTTTGTAGATATTTATGACTTAAGGTATTTGTTATTAAAATGGTACACAGAAAGACAAGTTTGTGTGTGGGTTAAAATGTGTATACCTGTCCGGGGTACGTCTCTTGCCATGCTCGTTGAGTTCCAGCATGATCTCGGAGGAGTCCAGGGGAGAGCTGGCGTTGGCATCCAGCAGCAGCTGTTCGTGCTGGGCCAGATACTGTGCTGGGGTCTGCTTAGCCATCCGAGCACAGTGAAGCAGCTCCCTCTGCAGGAGGGGCAAGTTAGCCTACCAGACAGAAAGAGAAATAAAATGTGGGTGAGAAAGGAAAAGACAAACACAAATCTCCAGGATCGGTAGTGCTGGTTTGGTGCCACCGGACCACTAGCAAGATCTGGTTAGTGAAGCCGGTTGACCAGTTCTTTCTGATCTAGCTGGTTAGCTAAAGTCTAGCTAATCAATAAATCTGTTGGGGATACTGGCTGGTTTATGCTATTTAGTCCTAGTGTGGTAGTAATCTATCTTAGAGTTTCTGATTTTGTGATTGGCATTATTGTTTATGGTGTATGCCAACAAGAATAGCTTTCTGCTTGATGGTTAAGCAAGATTCTTAGCGGGGGCAATCTTTAGATTATGCTGGTTTGAATTAGTCTAATTGGTTTAATACTAAACTGGTTCATCTAGTCGACTATAATGTTTTTTTTTCAGAAGTCGGTTAACCAAATTAGTCTTGCCATTTAGGTTAGTTAGTCTGGTGGTGACCAGCATCCCAAGCTGGAGACCAGTATTTAGAACACAGCATATTCTGATGACCAGGTATGTTGGTCTTTTAACACGGTTTGTGTTAAGAGAGAGACAGAAAGAGGATGAGATAAAACAGGCACTTTCTCTGGCCCACCATGTGTTTGTGCCTTGCTGAGGTCTGCAGGAGAACTGTGCTGCCTCTCTCTCTCTCTCACCCTCGCTTTCTTGTTGTCTTTTTCTCTTTGGCTGTCAGTATAACACTACACAGCTGGCTGATGATACAGATGTGTAACATCAACACTCTGCAGGCCTTTGACAGCAGCCTGTGAGCAATGTGCTGGGTGCCATGTACCACAGTGCTCTGCTTTGAATAAAACACTCACACTATGAGATATGTCTTGTGTAGTCTATATCTTACTAACACGCGCGCACGCATAGTGAAAGATGGGGGGGGGGCTCCATGGCAACTTTCCACACCAAACATTTTCTTGTTCCGTTATGTGGTCGGTGGATATTTTATCTCTCTACAACCAGTTGTATTAGCATTTATATGCTGAAATTTGAGTTCTGAGTGTGTGAATGTGTTTTTGAATTGTTGTTTCTATGTGTTCTTTGGTACTAGAATATTCTTTCAGCACCCAGCGTGGGACTGACAGTTTAAATCTGTGTTATCACCCTATGTATTTCATCACGGTAGTAAAGCATGTTGCATGAATGAGTTTTATGTTAACCAGACACAGAGATGACATATATACATCTGTGTATTCACATGTGTGTTTGGGATGGGGTGGCACTGATTCAGGAAGTCACGATGCAGCACATTTTTGTCACTAAATCTTTTGCAATTAAGTATGCAATCAACATGATTTCCAAGTGATTTAATTTCACATTTTGATTATGCATTTGTGTGCATCAATGCAGAATCATTTGATAAAGAATTACAATGCATCAGAGAATCTGTGTTTGTGTCTGAGCCCTGGATCTATGCGATGTCTGAGGACAGAAAGGGATCAGCGTAAAGACAACAGCGGCAGAGCAACGGAAAGCTGTGCTGCTTACAGCACCCACTGCAACATCTGCCAGGAAATCTTCTTTGGCCCACACCACTCCTCTCCACTCTGGGTAAACACAAGTGTGCCAATTTTAATGAATCACAAATGATGGCCATATGGAGCACTAGATCAGCACAGCCCAGCCACAGCAGAGCAGGGGGAAGGGGGTTGGAAGGGGCTGAGGATGCTTTATCAAATGGACTTTACTCATCTACACATACAGAAAACTAAGAATCCGGCGTCAGGGAAATCCAGAGCCAGTCTGTTCATGTGTGTGCTGATTCTGGCTGCCATCCATCTACGTTCTTTTTGTTTGTCACTTTGCCTGCCTGTCTCAAAGTCCCACTACCCTTCTCCTCCACCCCTTCCCATATGGCGCACCATAAGGAAGAGCTCCTCATACAGATACAGAAAGACTTTTAAGAACTCTGGCGGAGCACTCTCCACTTCAGACAGCACATCCACAGATCGTGCAACCCTCGTCTGATGCATATTGCATAAAAATGGCAAGAGCTTTTTCAAAATGGAACTTGATTGGCTGGTTTTATGAGGCAGGGTGCACATGGATCAGTCCGTTCCAAAGATGAAACTGTGAACCAAGTTTGCATGGTTCATGCTATCAAATCTTTGATGATATCCAAGAGTTTTGTTTGTTTTCAAAAAGTAAACAAGATATTCTTGAGCACACCTGTATATTCCACTTTGCTCTCAGAGTTCTATGTGATTTACCTACTCCTAAATTTATGTTGGATGCTTTATAGTTAACCACATGGCCATTTCTAAGAGGGCACCTCTTTGCCAGAACACAATACAATCTGGACCAAACTGTATCCCAACAGTACAAAGCCTGGCTATACAAGATAACTGACACTGTGTCTGCATGAGATTAATTTTTTTTTTGCCCATTCTTACCTTGAGAAATGGAATGACAAAGGGGCGCAGGGGAAAGTTTGTGGCTTCCTGAAGTTTGGAGTGAAACTCTTCAATGGTTAGAGTTGAGTTCTGATAAGACAGAAAGAGAATTCCATTTAACACCTAGGTGAGAAAAGATTTGTAGACAGCACACACAGTTAAACATTAAAGAGAGCCATCAGACACTCACCACTAGTCCCAGCACCAGGCTGCGTACACGTTCTCCAATCTCGGGCGAGATGTCATTGCCAAACTGCTGCAGTGTGGTGAGAAAGCGCTTAAGCTTACAGAGTTGCCGGGCTCCACAAGCAGGGGGAAGCTGCTGGGTGGGCAGAGAAGCGGTAGAGGAGGTGGCCGGTCCATTGCTGAAGCCGTTGGGGGTTGAGGGAGCTCCGTTTAGCGCCGTGGGGGAATGACTGCTCCCGTTCAGCACTGAGGAAAGAGAGCCACTGTTTGTATTAGCATCATTTAAGTCACGCCAGACTCTTTTGCTTTCCTTTTTCTCCATCTCAGTCCTGGGAAGCACCCTCCAGGAAGCTCCAACGTAGCACGAAGAGGGCACATGCATTCCGAGAACGGTCAAAAAACAAACCGAAACTACAAATACGCTATGACGGTAACGCAGCACTGCTCTGTACTCTTCAATTTATTTGCTACTTTGAACAAACACGCTGCAATTGGTATCAGCTCTCACTATCTCTCTCCATGACATACACACATGCCGCCCACCCGGTCTATTGCTCCCCACTGCTCACCCACTCACTCACTAAGACACAACTATAAGAGGAACGTGTTAAAGAGGTCCCAAAAATAGCCCCCTGGACTGGGTTACTTTTATTCCAACAGCAGGTGTGTGTCTAAATCAGGCTGTGCACATGTCCACCAGCTGAGAGCAGATTTGCAGCTTTCAGAGTCCAGGCCGCCCCATTGACACTTCCACTCCATCTCCACTTCTGCATCTCATCCCTGCACTCTTTCCACTTCCTTCTGATGGTCGAGTGCCTTCTCTCTACGAGCAGGCCTTATATCTTATGTTACCCTTGCCCGAAGCCATGACCACAGATAAACAAACATTACGTGACCAAGTGGACACAGCATGAGAGCTTAGAGTTACAGACCATAATCCTCCAGGGCATTGGGAAGCATATGATTGTGCAAACACACCTCGGAAGGTAGCCTTCCTTCAGGTTTGGAAGCATGTTCACACTGCTGGGTGTGTAAGTGTGTGCATGGCTTCATGTTGCAGAACACAGGGTCTTTCATTTCGCTTGTGCCCCTTTTTATCTCGCCATTCCAGGCTGGACACATGTGGGTTTACCATGTGACCCCCACACTTGTGTTCTGGTTTTAGAGTGGCAAGCAGGCTACGCTACGACCCATGGAACAGGTGAAACAACAAGGGCCGTCATTGCTATATAGGGTAGCGAGATCTGCCAAGCCCCGCCGAGCCTGATGCTGCCTGCGAATCCCTCCGTATGCAGTAAACAAATCTCTTGCTGTGTATCCTAAGCACTCACACACCCAGACAATGGCTCAACCTATCATACACAAACACTCTCAAACTGTCTTGGTCATGTTACAAGGGCATTCTGTGCTATATGAATACTCCGAACATGACAATAACTCTTGATGATCTAACAGAGACTCATTTAAATGATTCTCAAATTGTTCTGGCATTGCTCTAATAACATGTTTATGAAGTGCACTGTCCCATTGTACAGTTTTAATGTGCATTCTTGCGTTACTGTGCTGGCAACAAACTGCAGTATCCAAGGTGATATTGTAACCTCCAATGTGTTTTAATTAAGTTAGCTACCTATAAAAAGTCACCAATCACACATACACTTGGAACATCACAATAAATTGTCGGTTGGTCGATCTCATTGTCCTAGAGCAGGGGTGGCGTCAGTTCTGGAGAGCTGAGCCCTGCAGAGTTTTGCTTCAACCCTAATCAAACACACCTGAACAAGCTAATCAAGGTCTAGAGGGTTACTAAGAAGCTACAGGCAGGTGAGTTTTTATTGGGGTTGGATCTTCAGGACTGTCCTAGAGCAGGGGTTCTCAACTGTGGTCCTCAAGAGTTTAGCTCAAGCCTTGATCAAACTCGCCTGCCTGTAACTTTGTAACAATCACGGCCGCCATACTGAAGGGTTGTTCCAAACAGAAGTGCTCAAAACTGGCCACTTCAAAGGGCCTTTTGGAATGAAGGATTTCGAAGGGTACAACTGATGGACACTTCAGCCCCCATGATTCTTTACACAGATTCTTTGCATGATGACGGTGCCTCCATATAGTCATGGGATGATGACGCAGAAGGGCACTTCAAGAAACAGTTGTTTGGTCCCCTACACACTTCAACCCTTCGAAGCTCTCACTCCGGAGGGTAAACCCCTTGAAGGGATTAGGGCATAGGGATGAGCCCTTCCGAATGGAACGCAGGGCCAGTGATCCTGAAGACCTTGATTAGCTTGTTCAGGTGTGTTTGATTAGGGTTGGTGCTACACTCTGCAGGAAGGTGGACCTTGAGGGCCAGAGTTAAGAACCCCTGTCCTAAAGTGTTATGAATTCCAAAAGCAAGCTCCAAAAACAAATATATGCATGTTTGTACTAGGATAACTTACTTGTTGTGGGTGTGAATGATGCATTGCGATTGGCTGCCTGGCTGACAGCAGGGGGTGGAGGTGGCATTGTGGGCGGAGTTGACCTGGGCTGGGTTTTGACATCAGCAGGTGAATCTGGCATCGTTCCAGCCTTCTGTCCTGTGCTACCTGCAGATGACATAAAACAGTTTTGCTCTTTTAGAGCTTTGCCATTTTATACATACCAAAAGTCGCAAGAGGATGAGAACAACAACAACAACATGTACATCCAAACCCATATCTCCCTGTAAAGTGCCAAGACTTAATGTACCTAACTGCCAGGCCACAGCTCTGACCAATACATACTTCTACTTTGTTACATGGCACTTGTTTAAACTGTATCATGTTTGACACACATGTTTTGTCTTGTTCACGGTGCTAGATCATGCGTGTGGCATTCTTTTTTCAGCAGTACCCCTCTAGTGAGTCGTTCAGACAGACTTATATTTCATAGCAGTAAATCTGTGCAGTCTCCGCTGATAGAGATAAAGTGTGGCTTTGGCAGACTGAGGCAGAGGGTAAATGTCACTGCTGTTGGAAACATCCAGTCACACCTGTTCTCCTACTCAGCTGCTGCTGACCCCTCTGCCCACCACCCAACCCCCCCATCACCCTGACATCCACATCAATGTCCTACACCCCCCATCCGCTCCCCCGCCTGTTGTCCGCTCTTGTGCGCCGGATGGACAGCCTCTTGACAGCCAGTGACAAGTGCAGCTGGATCTGCTGCTGTCCATCACGGTGCTGAACACTTCAACAAGGCTGCGTTCACACCGACCCTCATCTCTGCTTCGCTGAGGGACCAAACATGGCAAGTCTTCCTCACTCTTGTCCGCCTGGCTTGTATTGGTCACGTGACAATCCCTTTGTCTACCCAGCTCCCTAACCATAGTGTCACATGCTGATCTCCCAGTTCTATCTTCACATGTAAAGCACACTCATCGCTGTCAGTTATGGGATGGAAATGTAGTTAATCAGAGTTCATGCTTTCACTCAAGTCTGTCAAAGCAAAACTGCCCCAACTAACACCAGCAAACACCAAATTCCAACAGTTGTTGGGTTTTGCTGGATCAGTGTTAAGATGTGATAAGATGTGTGTGTGTGTGTGTGTGTGTGTGTGCGTGTGGTCCAGGTATTCCCGTTGTATCCTAAAAAAACTTCCCACAAGAACGATGTGGGGATGGGAACAAAATTTTGGTCTCCATGAGGAAAAGAGTTTATAAACCATACTAAATGACTAAATACTTTTTTTTGTAATGTAAAAATCAGAATGTTTTCTATAAGAGATAAGTTTAAAGGTTGGGATTCGAGGTAAGGGATAGAATGTAAAATCCTCATAAAACACAAAAACCCAATATGTGTGTGTGTGTGTGTGCGTTACTGTTTGAAAGCACAGATATTCTAAAAGAAGTACCATCAGATGGTACTGAGATTAGCACACAACATCATTGGTGACAGCTCACATTTGCTACTCCTTAACATCGTCTGTCGGTAAGAAGGACGCTTAAGATGCCACAAACACCGAGGAAAGGACTTCAGTGCTCATTTGTTCTGGAATCCATAAGAATGTTTTAAGATCTCTTAAATGTTTCCAAAAAATATTATATATGGTTATACCATGGCAATCTTTTGTTAGCATAGGTTAACTAAATGCACAAAAGTAAACGGTATACATGTGCATGTTTCACCTATATGTTGCAATGTGTGCGAGAGGCTGTACAGCAGCATGTGTTGAGCAGCAGGCTCTCTGACAGGCGCCTCTTGTCTCAGTACTGTCAATCACTGTGGATCAGTTGCCCTTACTTCTCTCCACTGTCACCTTCAGTCAGATAGACCTCCCGAAAAACAGCACAACACCCTGACCGTATGCTGGGGCCATCAGCCCAGGCCATGTTCGGAGAAAGCCCCCACCGCCTGGCCGAGATGTCATGTGCAAAAATAACTAAACGTACAGGGTCACAGCCAAACTACTAACAGCCAGATAATTGGTGCTCGACCTTAGAGGGATGACAGCTGCAGGAGGGTGACAGGGTATGAGGCTGGTCTGTGGGTTAGGGGCCACCTCGGCACAGGGGACATGTTGAGGGTCCTCTGCTGATTTTGTGTTTTCCTGATCCTCAATCACGTAGTGTGTTCTAAAGAGGTGCCATGCTACAATTGCACTAATAACGAAAATGCTATGCAAAGTAATTATAACATATTTGAGGACTTGGAGGCTGCTTTAATATATTCAATACCTGTACAGAAAGGCACTTTAGTCCATTTTTATGATGGGCGGAGCTACCTAGTGCATTGTGACAGAAATGAAATTTGAGCCAGCGAAAATGTTGATTATTGCAGTTACAGCTGGTAAGAGCCACAATTTTCATTTAAAATGCACAGGATTTATCATTTTTTATTTTATTCAGAAAAAAACTGCAATCTGTTAAGTGATTTGGGAGCTCTAGTTTAGGGTTCTTTCTATCACCAACATTTGAAAAAAAGCAATTGAAACATTAATAAAGAATGATGCATGTACATTACATGAACGCTAAAATAACAATAAAATAGCCATGACAGTACAATATGTGAACAGTGAAATTAGCTGTTAATTCTCATTTAAAGATTGACTGGTGGCCCAGGGCAATAACCATAACAAGGTATTAGGACTAATGCCATGCTGACCAAAATAGGCACTAGCTGGCCTGCCGTGCGGGGCTAACGGTGCACTGCTCTGTGCATCACTGTCCCTGTCATTGCCAAATGTAGACAGGTAGAGAGAGATCTTGCTAAGGCCACAAGCCCTGCCTGTCCATCTGTCACTCAGTCCAGCAGCTTGCAGCCTCAGAGGGGCTATTAAACAAAGAACAGGCCAGCAAGCATTCACATAGACACACATCAGTCACACATGACCTGAGGTAATGTTAATGTTATTATTTAATAGGATGGGTTTTTTTATATTCCAGTGTCAATATGGAGCAGGGTGGCCAATGGCTGAGATATGTATACTGTATATATATATATTGAATATATATTCAAAGGCATTATGGGAATTATGTGATTTGACATTATTTAAGCTTAAATAGATGAATAAAATCTCTTCCCTTCCCAGGGCTGCTGGTTTAAAACGTCCTGACAGAAAAACAGGCCATAATCACTCCTTTTAATTTGCTCTTAGGGGAGCAACACATGCTAATTCCTGCATGTATTCTCGGGGGATTGTGGAAGTTGCCATGACCTGGCTGCAGTGGCACACCAGAGGACTGAGACAGAGGGGCTGTCAAATATAAGTGAACACAAGGGGAGAGAGGCAAGTCTGCCTTGCTCTCCCTGTATCCACTGTGGGATTACAGATATCTGATTAATCTGACCAGCTAAAGGACACTGTAGGACACACACACACACACACACACACACACACACACCGGGCACTGGATTTCACTTTTAATACATTAGAAAATCTATGTATGAGCCCCTTCTGTGACCATCTGTGCTTCCATAATGCCCAGACAAAAGAATACTTAGATAAGACACAAAAAGAGACAATGCTAACTAAAGAGAAGATTCAAACTTATGACAGCTTCATCATCTGTAAATGCAGCAAAATGAATTGCTCACAGCTATAGCAAAGAAAAATCACTTTTTGTTATATCAGTTTTAATTCTATTTATTTATTGGTAAATTTCTGTTTATTTTGATTACTTAACAGTATTTTTTGGCATAAGGCACACCCTTTTTTCAGTTTTACAAATGTGTTAGACATCGCAGACTTTCTTTCACAAGAAACATCTGAGATAAATTTATATTTAAATGAAACAACTGAGAACTCCATTAAGAGCTATAAAGGGAACTTGTAAGGGAACCTTCTTGTCTTAAAAATAAAGCATACACACACAGCCAGTCACTCATGTCTCTATGAGACTGAGGAGCCATACTGAGAGATCAATAACCCAAATAGATCTTGCTCGCAGTGCAATACGCTTTTAACAGACCTCCTACAGATGTGTGATTTGATCCTCAATGCTGTGATTCTGTAATGATGTTAAAGCAGTCTCTTTGGGCCGTCGCCTCGGCCATATGCTTGATGTCTGAAGGAAAATGCACACTTATAGGACAGCTAAAACTAACCTTGTCCATCTGCTTTTGTGTGCTATAATCAGACTGAAAAAGCGCACCACAAAAGTGCTCCAGTTTGTAATTCTGAAACTTTTTTGGAGTCTTTTGAGATCAGCGGACATTTGCTTTCAGTAAAAGATCCAAACACGCAAGAATCCATCATATAATGACAAGCCCAGAATTCCGGTTTCTGTGATTTTCTCTTTTTAGACTTTGTGAAGGTTTTATTTAGCTATGCTTTGCTAGAAGTTAGCTAAATTTGAAAACCTATCTTTGGGGACATCTAGGGATATCCTCCAATATAAAATGATTCATAAATAGAAAAAGTAATGTCTTGTTTTTGTTTATATAAGAGAAAGAGGCAAATATATAAGCCTATAAGGCCGAAAGATCTCTTTTAAGGACAGGATTACTGGCTAGGTTCGTCGGATGTCATTATAATCAGATTTATATAAAAACAACAGAAGTCTATCATATGACTGCATTTAGATATCTAGGTACTTGTGTTTGTGTGTGATGTGGTTCCTTGCTTACACTGGCACTTGTTTCGACTATCGGTCTGTACTAAGCTACCTTTCACTCAAACACAATGAAAAGCCCCTTGAGGTAACCCTCTCTCTCTTCACATGGCTTCTTTTCCCTGTCCCTGTATCTAACCCCATCCACTCCACCCCTCTGTAATTCCCCCAGTCTCTAGGAATGCTCTTGTTTTTAATTTCTCCCAGCTGCTCTGGCTCGGTGCCCGACCGCCTGCCTTCCCACATCTGCTCCCCATCAGGCCGCTGCCGAGTCCACACAAACAGAGTCCTCTCATCAAAACAGCAGGATTACAGCCCTCGACCCCTGGCCAGCACTTCAAGACCTGTCCATCCGCTATCCCTCTCCCCAGCCATCCCACCATCTCCACTCATCACCACCCAAAGCTCCTCAGTAGACCCTTGGACTGGTGCCCATGTTCTAAAATCTTTATGGTGAAGAAACAGACATTGCCACAAGGCTTGGATCTGACTGGACAATATCCCAAGACAGACATGAGGCTGTCCCCTAAAGAGGCTTTTGTAGCAGACCGTGTGAACTAGTATGGGAACTAGTTTGGGAGGTGAGCTAGCTCTGTCTCTCTACAGAGCTGACTACCTAGACTGCATCATATGTGCACTTTGAAGGCAAAGGCTATTCCAATATTTGTTGCCTTTTAACATTGGCTAACTTATTTTAGCCAAATTCTAAGGCAGGCTTGCATGTGTACTTTGCAGCAATCACAGAAAGTAATGTGATAAATTCAGTTCCTTCATGACAACTCTTGGAAGGATTGGCATGGTAATGTACATGACAATATAAATGTATTTGGTCTTGGAGGAATAGATCTGCTATACTGCTGCTGCTGCAGAGCAAGTACATCCACAAAGCATCCACAACATGCTGCTGTGAGCATGTAAGAAATATTGCTGCTGCACATATAACATATATGAATAACTCCCATAGCATACATGAATCACCTCGTAGCAGATCTATACAGGTGGAGCTGGGGAAGGCAGAGGGTTTCTAAAGAATGCTGCAAAACTTTTTTTTTTCAACAGGGCCTGTCTATGTACTGTAGGTAGTTTACAGCAAGGCAACTTATTAGATTTTGAAAATTTGTCTATATCTGATTGCCCATCATCATGTGGTCTCCACACAACAAGAGAACTTATCTTTTACTTATTCATTCACTCATAGTACAATAAAAACAGGGTGAGAGAGCACGCACTCACAAACACACACTCTCTGTGAGCCTAAGCAGGCGTCTTCAGCTGAGCAAATATGTTTTGAGAAAACAAACATTCAGATGGCAATAAATGCGTATTTAGTCACAAGCTGAACAGACCCCTGGGCCTTGAGACTCTGTATATGTATGTGTGGGAGAGAGACGTCCAGCATGTACGTGTGTGTGGGAAAGAATGTTGGGGTCACCAGATATGGTGCAGATATAACTGCAGTACAGTTGTGTTAAAGAGTGTAGAGACACATTCTCTTGACGCAGTTCCAAAAAGATCCTCATATCCTTCTGTTATGAGAAAACAGACATAACGCTAAATGCTGTTCTCTTGGGTTTCACCTCATCCAGAAAGTGGTAAAAGGGGAATATCTCAGCTCAGCTTGACTATAACACTTTATGAAAATAATGAAAGAAAACCTGTTTATTGACAGATCATTTTCCACTCAAACACACTTTCAAGGGGCTCACCCTGATTTAGCCAAGATGGATGAGTTCTTGGGTTTCCTGTCTGTTCCTCTCCCTGAAGTTAAAGCAATAGCAGTACTTGGAGAATGCCATCTGTACGCATTCCCAGTGGCAGAATTGTTCATTATAGTGTCTACTAGCAGTGGCTAATTGCTAAAGCTAACCTGCCAAACCTTGACCCCACTGGCCCAAAGAAATGTTGATTCAGGAATCTACTTGGCATGGTCATGGTCTACTTCAGAAGATACTTTCCTCTTACCCTGTTGGTCCAGGCTGCCCTGTTGAAAAAAAGAAAAACCAGCATATGCTGGTTGGGTATGTTTTGAAACATTGTAGCTTGTTTGAGCTGGTTAAGCTGGTCCTTAGTTGGTCATGAGCTGGTTCAAGCTGGTCCTGAGTTGGTTATAAGCTGGTCTTGGGCAGCTAGCTCCTGCTCAGGACCGGCTACAATGCTTCAAAACATACCTAACTAGCATATGCTGTTTTTTTTCCCAACAAGGTGGTGTGGTGTGTGTACAGCAGGGGTGCCCAAACTCGGTCCTGGAGGGCCGGTGTCCTACAGAGTTTAGCTACAACCCCAGTTAGAGACACCTAAACCAGCTAATCAAGCTTTTACTGGGCACACTAGAAACTTCCCGGCAGGTGTGTTGAGGTGTGAAGTTGGATCTAAACTCTGCAGGGCACCAGCCCTCCAGGACCGAGTTTGGGCACCCCTGGTGGACCAGAATAAGCATTCTGAATATTGCTGGTAAAAGTCTACCAGCATTGACTGTTTGGCAAGCTGACTGCTTAAGGAAATCTTGAGGGTCAGTCAAGACAAGAATCCTGGAATGCAAGCATCTCATGCTATGGAGCAGCATCCAAAACACAGGCTAGCATAGCTAGAGGTCTCTCTTTTTCACTCATACTTGCTTGAATATTATTGTGAATATTGATAAAATTGTACTGAAGTCTCTGTGCCATCTGTTCTCTGCAGAGAGGGCTTCATCAGTGGCCAGGGTTCTGGAAAGCCCAGCAATACCCCAAAAGGCAAGAGAGAAAAAAACTTCCTTTTCAGATTTCTCCCAATGGCTGCTAATAAAATCCAGATGTTGCTGAGCCGCTCTCTACCCTACTCCCTCCTATCCTCTCCTCAGCCGCCCGGCCTTAGCCATTCCTAAATAAAGGAAAGTATTTGTGACATTCAGCCGAGCCGGGACGTGCCAAGAACAACTCCCCAGCTCGGCCCATCTGGAGTGTGTTAGGACAGCGCTGGGCACCAGTCGAGATGCAGAGATGAGTGCATGGCCACTTCATCAGGAATATAGAACATGCAAGCACAAAAGAAGGTGCTTGTTGTTTAGGTTCATTTAAGTGGTCTGAGTTTTTAGTGGGTGTTTTAAAGTGGAGAAATCTGTCTGTTTTACAGTCCAAGACAACACTTTGAATCTCATGTCCCTCCACCCTACTGTGGACTTGTTGCGTTTGTAGTCGTTTCCTGTGCTGCCTGAAGTAACCGTTGTGCTTGAGGCGGAGGCAGTGTGTGTCGCTGTTCTGAGCTTACACACCTGAACATCAATAACTGTCACACACTCTCACAAGCACACACATAGAAACGTCCTCAGACTCAGCTCAGGCACCTGGGGACCAAGAGTACCGCAGGCATACAGCCATCGCCAACACATCTGTCAACTGATATTCAAAGAGAGAGAGTTCTTTAGCGAGAGGGGAAAGCTAAGACAACCAAGAAAAAGGAAATGTGTAAAAAAAACAGAAGAAAGTGAAAGACTGCATGGATGTGACATACAGCAACTTTTGACCACCAAGTAATTTTTCTGTCTTCACTGATAGCAACAAAATCACAGCCAATCAAAACATGTTTGACATTTGAGTGTAACAGAATATTGAGCCAGTAAGATTTCACTGTGGGCAAACTGTTTTGTTGCACATTGCTTGTCACAGTGGTTAAACGACTTTCACTCTGACACCAGTTGACAGAAGGAACCACAACCAACAATGAGGTTTCTATGGGTCTGTGGACCAACCGTAGAATCAAACTGGCCTAAAATCCCACTCTTCATAACTGTACGGCCTATATAAGCAGCACTCATTGCGCTGTTCCAGCATCATTTCTTCCAGCATCCCTCCACCTCCCTATCTCCTCCTACATTTCTGTTATTCTCACTCTAGGTAGTAACGCAATGTGGGGTTGAACTCTGAGGTCAAGCCAAGCCTTGGGTTCGAGCCTCCATTGAGGACAGTAAATCAAGTTTGTTTACCATTAACCATTAGGAAAGGATGTGCAGGCGAACTCGTAAAACATAAAATATCTTATGATTGTCTATTATTGTGTCAAATTGCGTAGCAGTTTTGTGGACGAATTGGAAACAACATAAAGCCACACAAAATAATGAAAGAATTTTGTTCTTGGAAAATCATAATTCTAATGACTGTTTTATTGGAGCTTTGACAAATAATAAGACATGCTTGTCCTTCAGCCCTACAAGAACGATCATTACGGAACAATTACAATTTTCCCATCAAGCCTGATAAATAGTTATAATAGCTGTGCTTTCCCTAAACTCATGTATTACTTTAATAGTGGGGGAAAAAGAGACAAAATGATCTATGACAGGAATCTGTTTGCTCTCCGCACTTCCACAAACAAGCTCCCCAATCAAAACACCTGCAGCTTCACCCAACACCAATTAGCTCATCAAGCTTTTAATTACTCTGTTAATTGCATACAGGCAGCGTGAGGGGCGGCTGGGGAATTACACAGAGAAGCCCTCCAGAGGACCCGCCTTGACAATCCTAACAAACAAAGAGGACGCGTGCCAAGCAAAACACACAGGGCCTGTACACACACACACACACACACACCACAGATCCCCTGCTCACATGACTGGAAGAAAAACAAGAGTGGCTATAATGCCATGCCACCATGCTCACCATCTGTTACTGTGCTAGAAGTGATGTCACATCCTGTCACATGAGTGACTATTACCTGGGAGAAGGATGAAAATGTAAATGAGCGTAAAGCATTGAATGAGCGTTTCTGCCGATCAGTGTTTCTCGTCTACAGCAATATACTCTGAAAAGCATCGCACCATAGTTGTTATAATCTTTTTACAGTAAACAAAAACACCAAGGCAACATAAAGCATATACTACACAGTATGCAATGGGCTAGTATTGAATTCTAAAATATGTGCATGTGTGCAGACGGCGTACGCAACTAACACACTGTTCCTCTTCCTTTTTTCATCCTAATTCCCTGACTAGGATGACTAGCTCTTTTTTTCTCTCTCTCCCTCTCCCTTATATCCTCTGAGAAAACAGCAGAAGTGTTTGGCTGAGGAGGCGTATCCAGGAAATAGTGGCAGGCCCTGACTTCCTGTGTGACAGGTGCACGATGCAGGGCCTGACAGCTGCTGTCTCTCCACAGTATTCACTCTCTCTCTTTTTCTCTTAGGCTATGGCCAGCTGTAGTCTAGTACTGCTCTTGTTTGCTTTGGCTTTTGCGTCATTACAGCTTGCTGATTTATGGAGCACAAAAGACTGAAACCTGCCCAACTCACACACATGCAAAACACGCAAATATATATATACATAATCTATATATTTGTTAATGTTTTTTTTTTTTTTTTTTCTGTGAAACTGCTGAAGTAGTACAATGGTACAGTGATCCCCAAGGACATTACTTTGACATATGCTATGGTACTGAATAATTACCTTTTTTATACATTATGGTAGCCTGCCCTTTTCAATTCATATAAAATAGTTTTAATATAAAATAAGTATTTTTTTTTTTTCTAAAACCTAGTAAGCTGCCTACATAGGCATCATTTTAAGGCTCACTAGAAATTAATAAACATGTGACCCTGGACCACAAAACCAGTCATAAGTAGCACGGTTATATTTGTAGCAATAGCCAACAGTACATTGTATGGGTCAAAATTATTGATTTTTCATTTATGCCAAAAATCATTAGGATATTAAGTAAAGATCATGTTCCATGAAGATGTAAATTTCCTACCATACATACACTACTGTTCAAAAGTTTGGGGTGAGTACATTTTTATTGTTTTTTTTTTTTTTTTTTTTAAGAAACTAATACTTTTATTCACCAAGGATGTATTAAGTTAATAATTGAAAGTTTATTAAAAGTTAATAATAATTTACATTGTTATAAAATATTTATATTTTGAATAAACACTGTACTTTTTAAACTTGTTATTCATGAAAGAATCCTGAAAAAAAGAATTACAGGTTCCAAAAAATATTTGGCAGCACAACTGTTGATATTATCCAACATTGATCATTCTAATAATAAATCCACATATTAGAATGATTTCTGAAGGATCATGTGACACTTAAGACTGGAGTAACAGCTGATAAAAATTCAGCTTTTCATCACAGGAATAAATTCTATTTTAAAGTGTGTTAAAATAAAAAACATTATTTTATATTGTAAAAACATTTTGCAATATTACTGTTTTTTTTCTATATTTTTAATCAAATAAATGCAGCCTTGATGAGCATAAGAGACTACTTTAAAGACTATTACAAGTCTTACTGACCCCAAACTTTTGAACAGTAGTGTATATCAAAACTTTTTTAAATTGGAAATTAAATTATTAATTTGGAAGTTATTTAATTGGAGGGTTTTTTTTTTTTTTTGAACCCTCAGATTCCAGATGTTTAAATAGTTGTATCTCGGCCAAATATTGTCCTATCATAACAATCAATGGAAAGCTTATTTATTCAGCTTTCAGATGATGTAAAAAACTCAATTTTAAAAAGATGTACCCTTTTATCACTGGTTTTGTGGTCCAGGGTCCCATATGCCTAATAATAATAAAGGTTTATTCGCTGTTCTTGTCTTTCTCTGTGTCCAGAGTGGGATTGATGCTGATTGATTCTTTTCATCACTCTTAATAGACACTTTGATGCTATAAAAGTCTCTGTAGGAATTTGTATTCATATCCATATAGGAACATCCTCTTGAAAGTATCCACCCCTCCTCCACCTGGAACATTCTGGTATCAACAAAAATGTTTCTTCCAATTCCATTCGCTTTGAAAATGTTCCTTTTTTGTATGGAAATTAAACTTCCTTCTGGTGGATCCCTGGCTGTGGAACAATAACTTATCAGAGGAGACCCCTGCGTTAGATTAAGGTCTTCGTAAGAGACTGGAGCCGCAGTGAAATTCAGCTCAAACCCATTTCAAGAATGACAGGATAGTCCGGCGCTCTGCTTCTGTTTCCACGAGATAACGGCTGCTTTAATTTGTGCAAATACGCTACAACGTACGTCTCCCAGCCCCAATCCAGCCCAGAGCCCCTTCTCAATACTTTAACATCATTGTGAGGAGAATTGTATGTGTGTGTGAGGGCTTAATAACTGAACTTCATCTGTAGTTACCACTCAGAACTGTGTGATAAGTAACTGGCTGAGGGCGAGAGAGGAAGTGAGGAACTAGCTTTATCACAGACAGGAGCGGTGATATGAACTTCCACACTGTTTGATTAATAAACCCCTCTACCAGCAGGGATTACTCCAGCTGGTGCCCTGTCTCTCAGCCATACTTCCGCTGGCAATGTATCCTTACATCCTCCAATCTTTTTCCCACCTTCTTATTTAGCGAGAGTTCGCTTATCATCCAAACAAAACAAGCCAGCTCAGAGGGAGCCATTTCTCAAAGAGGTTTACAATGTTCCCTATTTGATCAGATCAGATCTGTTTTTCATTACAGACAAGTGAGGATCCAACAATCTAACAAAATCAGCAAGAGCAGCCTCTGATTTCTTTGAGAAGCTTGTGTCGCTTGCGTTGTCAGTATCTCTGACAAGAGCGTTCTCAAAATGCAAACTTTAACCTGATTGGCTATTTTTACTATTTTTACTGAGAGATCGCTATCAGTTGGATAGGAAACAATGAACATGTCAAGACCTAATCATGGATTTGACAATGTTTACAAAGTTCTCAGCATTATTAAAGATTATTAAAAATGTTTTTGATTACTTCACATGACAATCAGGCAGTCTCTTCCTGTCTAAGTGGGTGGGTCTTGGCCAGAATACGTTGCAGACTTAATGCTGATAGGCCTAGTCTATCTACTATAGCTCGTATACAGCATTCTCCATTTTACATGCATTTATCTTTATAAATCTGACCTGTTGTGTCATTAAGGCAGAACAACACCTTTACTTGTGAGCACACATGGGAAAAGGAAAAGAACAAATAGAGTGAGTGAATTTGAGACTGATGTGGTTTCTTTCTCAGAGTGAACTCCCAGCTCCTACAATGTGGCGTAAATGTGTTTTTTGTTACCCCAGATGTTTGGAAGCTGGCCGGGTTCTCTGCTCTCTGACATTCTCCTTCTCCCGAGAGAAGCCGCCATGTCACAGTAATGTCAAACACATGTGCTTACCACACCGTCGCCGTCTTTCCCACTGTTTGGAGGGATAAACAGGGCTGAAACTATGGCAATTGCCCCCTTGCCCGTCTCTGCTGCTCCCTATCCCTGGCACTCCCGCTGGGAGCCCGGGGTAGCCACGGTAGGATGACCGGATGGACTGCTGGGACAATTTGCCATAACAGTAGGATTTATAGAGCGTTCACCCATGAGTAAGTATCGTGAGACACTGAAATACAGATGTTGTGATCATGTGAGTATATTTATCAGCAACTCACTTAATCAAAAGGCCAATCAAATATGACATTCATCTGATGAATGTCTTCTCTTAGGCTGGCTCAAATCCTACATTTTGAGTCAGGTCTGTTTTTTTCACAATAGTGTGAACAGCACAAACCACATGGAATCTGATCCTTTCAATTATGATTTGGACCACTTCCATACATGGTCCTAAATCAGAAACAGGTCCAGTGTTTTGCAATGCAGTCTCAGTCTGAACAGTCATATTAGAATTTGTGACTTTTACGTCACTCTAGATGGACATTCAAGACAATTCTGTGTTGATGGGAGTCACTCAAAAGATTTTCCATAATAGTAGTTCTTTGGTCACTCTGTGAGTAAGCATTGTGACGACAGCTCTATACAAGCAAAACTTCAGCAAAAAAAGTACATGAAAAAGCTTTGCTCTTTTACTCTTTATCTTTACTCCTCCTTATCACCTGCGCACAAATTCGCTGGCTTCCGCGGCACATCAGCTTGTAAATGAACGCATAAACACTGGCTTCCATATTTACTTCCGTATGACAGCATGCTGATTTCTATCTTTGTTATTGTTCTTTTGGGCATGCAGGTCAGTTCATGAATGTGACCAGTTCACACTCGAGTCTGATATTAGCCACATTTTGAAAATAATGTGAACAGCCAAACAAACAAGGATCTGAGCAATAAGAATCAGAATTGAACACTAAGACTTGCAGTATGAACATAACCTTAGTCCCTATATCTGTGCCACACACTGCACACTTGGCAGTTATGGATTTTTTTTATCTCATGCACTTTTAAAGTGTGGATCTGAAAGGCAGTCCTTTCAATATGTGCAACTTCGGAAAGAAAGAGAAAAAAGACCCAGATCTTTTACTCAGTCTGAGATTCATTTCCTCACACCAGGACATAAGTGACACATAAGTGCTCTCTCTGGCAGCTAATGTAGATAATAGACCAGGATAATCTCCACTGAGCTCTTCTAAAGACATCAACAAATAAACAAAACAGGTTCAAACACCTCAGTTCTAAAGCTTGCGGACATCCCCACTCAGGACTCATGTGACTGCACAACTGCATTAATGCATTATAGGAATTAGGATCAGTCTGTGATCTGACATCTCTCTAGATGCTGAGGTGGCTAGATAGCAAATACACTTTATTTAAAATTTTATTTTTGAATTTATCAAAAACTAAATCTTAAAATAATTCAGTTTAAAGAAATCAAAAATATATCAAGTAAATATTAATGGGTTTTTGTATTTCATTTATACACTCTAAGAAATCTCTAAAAAGGAGCAAAATATAGGTTATGATTTTTCACAGGTGTTTTATCCATATTTTGAATTACGCATTGCATTAAATTGTGCTTTACGGTTAAAGAAATGTCTGTAAACTAATGTAAAACTACCAGTACCTTTTCTGTTTTCTAAAAATTTTTGCTTACAGTGTAGCCAAGTAAAACAGGAATGTAGAGTGGAAAATAGAGGAAATAGTTTGAGGTATGATGCAGGCTAGACTCAAACCTGAATCTGGCTCTATGTCACAGAACTCTACTCACTACATTGCAACATGCTGTAGGATTTAAAACTGTACAACCCTTTTTTGTGCACACATGCACTACTAAACAGAATCAGGATATGTTGCATGCCAGATTCAAACCTGCTTACCTACAGTATGAACACAAAAGCCCTTTTTATGTCTCCAGCAAATGCACAACCCACTGCGCAACTACAAAAACTTCTATTTATGGATTTGAGTAATTCTTTGCATAGTATTGCCTTTGCCAAAACTTGTATAAACTGGCATTTTAAGGGCAGTGCTGCCACGTGTCATGGGGTTAGTGGTGCGTGCGAGGTCTTTCATGCAGGTGACAGTCAGGCTACCTGGCCGATCAGGTGCCTGTGCTTACTGATCAGTGCCTGACCCCACCCCCTAGTTCTCTCGTTCTCTCTTCCTCCCTCCCTCTGCTGCTTTGCCGGCCGTCTGCCTGCACCCATCTCCCGCCCACCGCCATCTGCTCCTCTCGTTAATTACGAGACGGCAAACTTCACCTGCACCCGCACTCAAATTACAATAATTACCTCCAGTGCACACCATGTCCCTGCTCCCATTGCAGAGCACTGCCACAAGGACACGCTCTCCCAACCTGAATGCGGGCATCCTATATACCAGTGAACTTAAGATATATGCCACATCCATTGAAAGTGACACCTTCCACATGACAAACTCTGACTACATCATAGTACAAGTGTGAGCCTTTATGAATTCTCAGAAGAGTTGGACTGACAGTTTCAAACACACTTTTTTCTAAACTAGAAATACATTGAGTGCAAATTATTAAGTTTTATTTTATAATATCTAAAGTGACTTGGACAGACAGTGAGCAGGTAAGACTGACTCCAAGGATCCTTGTCAGAAGCTGCAAATCCAATTAAACAAGTTCTCCAAATCTACCAATTGAAAGCAGTGTCTCCTCAGAGCCATTTGACTTGACCCCATATACTGTCTCTTCTGTTTAAATCTACTAAAGATGGCATGAAAGCAAACTGAATAATCACTTCAGATTAATAAATGGCTTTCTCTTAGTAGAGGTGCTTTAGTGCATGCAGCAGGGACATTTGCCTGTAAAAGCTATAAAGGCTATTTGGTGGTAATGTTTAAGGATAGTCTGTGGCCACAGCGCGGTTTCACCTTTAGACATTTAGCTGTTGGGAGAACTATTACTGTCTGTTCATTCATAATTCAGCTGATCTTTACTGGGGTCAATTGAAGAGTAAAGTGGTGGTTTGCAGTGCAACGGCAGTAACATCAACGGGTGCTGACTGGGCTGGACTGAAGGACAGTTAAGACAAGTGATGTTGCAACAGAGCATATTGTGGTTTCATCCATCAGTGTGCTGGCAAGGTTGCCATGGACAATTCATCATAATGCACCAGATCACATCTTCATTTTCATGCTCATATAGACTAATCATTTATTAGACAAACAGGTGCAGAGATTGCCAGGCTGATGACTGCTATAAATTGCTGCTTTTTTATAAGATTGAAGCCATCTGATGTGCTTAAATATGCAGTCATTTCTGCTTGTTCATTTATTATAAGCAAGGTTTATTAATAATACTCTCAGTTAAATAGTTTGTTAAAGTAAACATTCTAACATCTTCCTTTTCAGAAAATGTGAAACAATTAAAAGCTCAGTGTGAGCAAATTTCTGGCAGATCAGACCTAAGTGAATTAGATTTTCTCTAATAAGTTCAAATTCAGAGGTTGGAGTTGTTTTGGCAAAATGTGAACCTTATTTTTTTCGTGTTCTTTTCATAAACCGTAATTACAGCAAATAATCGCAAAAAGAAAAGATTAAAAAATACATTTGGCATTGTTTAATATAGGTTTGATTTTGTTTAATATTAATTTTAGTGACAATAATTTTATTGATAATAACATACTTTCTGTTGACATCGCCATCCGTATCTTAAATAAGCATTTCATTTTGAAAGAAACAATGTATACATATTAAACAAAAGAGTTTGATAACGTTTGTGTTTCATATATATGTATTTTGTATTTATGTAGCATATAAAAACAAACTGCAACTGAGCAGGAATGTCGTTCAGTTGATAATTTCTATATTGCTGGACTGTACTTGAAGAGCTACCAGCGTTACAGCATCTTATAACATCTTCGCCGAAGTCCAGACTTACATGTATGTAAGAAATAGCCGTTAATGTTGAACGAACAAAGTATTAATAGATAAAGCAGAGACATCACTTACTTTTGAAGGTCGAAGTCAAACTGAGGTATTTGCAGCAAAAAAAAAAATAATCCACGCGAAAAATAAAAACAGAAATCAACGGAGATTACGACTCGATTATCGCTGGGAAAAGGTGAGAACTTTCCAAAATGAATACAAATCGTACATATGCCGTTTTATCAAAGAGTGTCTGAGAGAGAGAGAGAGTTCTGAACTCCTTTGGATTGCACGCGATGTTGACTTTTCGTTATAGTAATAAATAATGAGGTAATTCAATTGCAAGAAATCGAAAATATATCATACAAAGCTAGAAGACAGCGGAGCTTTAGTATTAAAGTAGTGAGACTTTGGTATTACGTTCCTTTAAAATGTCGAAATCTTGAAACGTGTTAACAAATTTCTTAGTAAAAATGCACAGGGCGAAAAAAAGTTCGCTTGGATTTCTCAAAACACACACACACAAAAATCTCAAAGTCCTCCAATTCAGATCTCGCGTTCTTGGTGTTTTTTTTTATATATATCGTATTCCACAGTAGATGTCCGTGATCCCTCCTGTAAGATAGAAGATGTTTCTAATATTGCCACTGATGCTCCATGTTTCCAAGTAGAAGTGTAGTGAATATTGTCTCTTGTAAATCCCGAAAGTCCTCGTCTACAGAAATGATTCAGATAGGGAGTGTTTCGGAGATCTCCCCGTTAATACTCCAACTGTTCGTCGCGAACTCCCTCCACACTGAACGCGAAAAAACGGTCCATTAAAAACATCATTCGTGTCCCAGCTAACTGATGTTACACATTCTGCGTTGTTTCGCTCTGCACCATCTCGCGTTTTGGTTTATTTTTGTTGTTGTCAGTGGTTGGAAGCTGGTGTGTTGTCTAATGACCCTTCTGTCTGCGTTTAAAACACCATCTGGAGAAGAGAAGCGTTCTCCTGCGCTCCTAACCTCTCTCTCTCTCGCTCGCTCTCCCTCTCGCTCTGTCTGTCTCTCTTTCTCTCTCTCTCTCTGTGACAGCTCTTCAGACCCACAAGCTGACAGCCTGCCTCCCTTGTGCTGTATAACCCCCTCTGATATTGAGGATTCCTAATATAATTCATATCACATTTTTAATAGACTTGCTATTAACATAATTAGGATGTGCCCACAATTTTCTGCAATTCTTAAGGGATCATAAGCACTGTCCCTGTCTCTGATAAAAATGTCAGATTGATTCTCATGAGAGCAGTATTGATGGTCCTTCCACAACGCCGGGCGTTTTTGCCAGGTTTTTAAGCGCATTTTTAAGCGCTGTTTCCCCATATCAGTTCTTGCTCGTCAGTGAAGCGCGCAAACACTCGCATTCATCAGGCAATTGACAGCCAGGCAGCTGGTGCCCGAAGCCCGATCGAGGGCATTCAAATCAGATGGGAGATATGATGTTTTTGTAACATAGTTACAAACTGAGCATTTCATTTTTTTTTTTTTTACTCAGTAGCATCATGTGCTTCATTTAAACATGCTGTCTAAGTGTGGACTATTGATGGATGGTCCTTACTCTTTAGTAGTTTAAATATAACTGTCAGCTACTGACGATATACATATCCCCTTACGAAAATTAACCATGGATTTACTACAAATAAAACCAAAAAGCCATGGTTACTATAGCTAAACCATAATCTTGCTACACTAGTTTAACCATGGTACTTGTAGTAAAACTATGGTCATACAAATGGTAATCAATGCGCCAAAAAAAAAAAAAAAAAAAAAAAAAAACTTGGTTACTGGTATTTTGACATTCAGTACTGTTACTACAATAAAACCATGGTTCATTTTTGTAAGGATCGTTTTATATCTGAGGTAAAACAATATGTAGTACTAATTTTAAATATTAAAACAAGTTGCCAACATTTGGCAACCTCAGAGTGTCCAAATATATTTTGTCTTCATTTTAAACTGTATACATTGGTTTATCATTTTAAATGCTTTGTAAAATGTTTTGCATTAAACATAAATGAGAATTGGTTTTATATTATGTCATCTAATGCAATAATTTTCATATTTTGACATTCATATATGCTGACTGCTTACCAGCAGCTTATAAAACTATAATTTACATTAAGTATTTATTCTGAGACCTTGACAAATAACTTTGAGCTAAAGTCTATGGTACACTTTAACTGAATAGCAGAGCAGTTAGTTGAGTGATTCAAAGAGCCGCATGCACCAACTATGAATATGGATAAGAGATGGCATTTCCACAGACATTTTCAGCTGTATTTGAATATGAATATGACTTTTTCTTCTTGTGGTTTGGGCAGAATGTTCAATGCAGAATATATTCCTCCTTCTGAGGTATTGGGGGAAAAGCTCTAGTAAATACAGCTGCTGCTATAAAATTGACCGACTTATTCTCTAACCCCCCTCCCTCCATTTTGTTCAGTTGAATCCCCAATTTTTGACTGTTTAACCATCACTGCACCTGCTAGCCATTCCCTGGCGTTGTGACTCGGTTTTAGGGGGAGGATCTGATGGTGTCACCGCAGGTGAGCCGATGAGAAACGCACATCTGCCTTTTTTCTTCCCCCACCCCTCAGAAATGAGGGGATGTAAAGACATGTAAACAAACATAGTTAGCGCTACTCTGCTGTTGGAGAAAGTGCCGGTGGTGGAAAGTACACAGAGACAGCTGCCCCATACCTTCTTTAGTCTCACCAGTCCACTTGCATGGTCAGCCTAAGAAGCCTCCAGTCAAAACACTCTGAGAAAACCACAAATCTAACATAAGTCTATTACTGGTTATGGTTGCAGATTTTCTTCCATCTGGAAAATGGTAAAAAAACAGAAGTCATTTTATTATAGTGGTCTCTTAGATAATAATTTAAAGAATGATGAAATCAAACTGGGAAACAAAGGATCCTAGTTACTTTAAAAATATTTTTTTTATTCTTTTTTATTTATTTATTTATTTTTTTATCTGACCATCTGCCATAGAGAACACTTTTTATGATGGATACAATCGTGGGATTTTCATGTTTTGTTTTGTTTTTCTTCTTATTGAATGTTTTACCTGAGAATATGTTACATCACACAAGTAATATGGGTTATAAGCACTTCATTGACTTAAGAGAAGCGTGTGAAAAAAGCACGTGTGTGGGAGTTGTACCGGTGTTTAGTGTATGTGTGTGAAGTGAAATGATGTCAATAATGAACACTACACTAGATCAAAACTCTCAGCCTTGAGAAAGCCTGTAAAAAGAGCAGCCCTCATTGCACTGGCTCCACCTCTCCTTCTCTCATGACAGCTAATACCCAGTTCACAGATATTAAATAAATCCTCTATGACTTGAGTCCTCTACACCCATAATTCTTAATCCACCGTACTGATATGTGGTCAACTCTGGTGTGGACACGCAATATCTGACCAGATATTCTAGGATTTTTCTACAGCCAAATGCAATTTGGCTACATTTACGGATGTGTCAGTCTTTGCTGCTTTTGCAAGGGCAAACGTCTCAAACTTATCAAGTGTGAAACGTTAGGATCTGTCTCCTGTGAATACACCCTGGCTGTGCCTTGAACCTCAAACAATTGCCTTACTGCCTTGTTGCCCAGTGTTTTGTTTATGAAGGTTCCTCCTCAGAAATCTGGTATCAGACTGGCTTCCAAGGCAGTGTAATGTCATGATCTACAAGAAATTTAAGTGTTTTAAAGGCAAGTTAAGTTTATTTATATAGCACATTCCATACACAAATGTAATTATTTGTATGACAGCAAAAACCGCAAAACATCTTACACCAAAGGTTCTCAACTCTGGCTCTTGAGATCTAGTTTCAGCCTCTGAGTCTCAGCACATGGGACACAAAAGTACAAAACCCTTCAGGAGTTTCAAAGTCATCACTGGATTGGTTGAACTATAAAGGATTTCCAGGAGATGTGCATGTCATGTTCTTTAATATTCCACCTGGAAACAAAGATGCCGTGATGCCAAACCCCCTCACGAAAGAAGAAAACTGATAATAAACGCTTATCAGAATCAGCTAAGCGCTGTATTTTCAAAGTATGTGAAATATTTAAAGTTTGTGGCACAATATCTTTAAAATACGTTCAAGAGTTTTACACACTGGTCTGTTATTGTGGGGACATTTCCACATCCCTAAACATGATGTGGCAGAAAGAAACGTGATTGGTTGCTTTACCTGTCAGTCATATGGCCTCTTGGGCGGGCCTTGGCCATTCAAACCAGCCAAGGTTCCCAGAGCTTCTGCCATCAGACTACTTGAGATCCACTTACAAGTTTTGCTCCAACCTTGATGAAACTCATGTGCCTATAACTCAGTGGTTCTCAATTTGAGTCCTCGTGCCTCCCTGCTCTGCATATTTTGCATGTCTCTCTTAGTTAACACACCTGATTCAGATCACCAGCTCGTTAGAAGTGAGCTCTGTGCATGAACTGTGTTCCGATTGATATGATCCTTACAGAGTGTTCATTTTTCTCTACTCCATGAGCATGGGAAAAGTTTGCTTTATTTCAGAACATTCATTCACGTATTTGCGCCACGCCACCACCTGCAGCGTCTTCACACACTGACGAAACTTACTAGAGAAGTGTGAAGTGTGACATAAATGCATCTGTAAATAAACAGAATTTAAATTCATGTTTTGGACGCTTTAATGACCTTTAAATTGAACTGGAATCATGGCATGAGAATAGGAATTGACAACCGCTGCTGTAACTTATAAGCAATCCTGAAGACCTTGATTAGATTGTTCAGGTGTGTTTGATTAGGGTTGGAGCTAAACTCGAGGGCCAGAGTTGAGAACCCCTGTTTTACACTATAGTCTAGGGATCTCCAGCCCTGCTCCTGGAAATCTACCCTCCTCCAACACACCTGTCTGTAACTGTCAAGTAGCCCTGATCACCTTCATTAGTCATTCTAGACTTTATGTAGAGGTGCTTCAGCCCCCGTCCTTCATCTCAGCTACACTAAAAAACCTGAGAAAGACTGTCAAAACCCTTAAAAATCTGTGATTTTGTGATCTCTCTTTATATTTGCTGAAAACGGTCTGCATCATTTATTGGAAATCTTTAAGATTCATTACATTAAATTTGTATATCCTTCCCTCTGATCAGTAAAGGACCAAGGCACTGGCAAGATCTTATTCATTGACTTTTTATTCAAGTTAAATCACAAAATGTGCAGCCAAATATGTCATTAATTATATGCATCTGCTGATAAGTACATGCTGTTTTAATTGGTTTACTAAAAAAAAAAATCAGGTCAGGAAAGCATTTTGACCTTGCACTTAATTCACATGTTCTGTAATGGTCTGAATGATACTTCAAGACTATCCCCAATATTGTCAAACTAATAAAAAAAAAGTCAACTTGATCTTCCAAAAAAAAAAAAGAAGAAGGGAAAAAAAAGATGTAGTAGGCTACACTGGAGTTTTACTATGCTAGGATTTTTTGATTAGTATACATTTTATAGCAGAATAAGACCTCAAACAAAACAACATTACTATCCTTGAAAACAGCCACCTTTCTGAAAAGTAAACGCCAACTTTCTGATAAAACTGATGGTAAGAGCTTCAGTAATATCTGTTGACTGAAATTTGATGAGGTCAGGGGAAAAGTATTTGAAGGGAAAACAACACATTTTTATTTATTATTTTTATATCTACAGCAGGGTTTTTGTGTGGTTTCTTGGTGGTTATTTGCTATAAAGAGTCCAAACCAGTTTCTGTGATATTATCTGATGCCTTAAAACATTTCCAGCTGGTTAAACCTAGAAATAAAAGTTCACCTGCTGCCTTGAGTGAGTGAACTCAACCAAACATGAGTTAATTCAACTTGAAGATAACCCCGAAGATAGGTTTAATTTTCAAAAACGTGTAAACTTAAAATAATGTTTTTCAGCTATTGTTATAGGTCTCTTTGTCAATGTTAGTGTATAGGATTTTTTTTTTTCTCTCTCTCTCTCTTCATTTATTGAATCGTCCAGCAGGCAAAAAATTATGAACAATAGTGGTGATGCTTGCCTTAGCAAAGACCATGAATTGACACTAAAAAATTGTTTTAAGTCTTCTGCTTCCAGGATTTGTCTACTAAGAAAAATATGGAATTTCACATGTCTACTCTGGAGTCTCAAAAGAGATCTCAACAAAATCTCAACAATTTGATAAAATACCAGTCGTTTTCTATATGGTTAAAATTTTTTAATCTTATTATTTTATACTTTCTCTCACATGCATTTTACATGCTGCCTTCCCTAGTGAAAAAAATATACTAAAATGTATATTTGATTTGTACAAATACATTTACATATTTATGTGCTTATTAAAAATACCCTGCAATCATGATTTTGGTATACTAAACTGGTATACTTGAAATCTGCTAAACTGGAACTAATTTTGTGCTTAATGCACTTTAAAAGTGCTAAAGCTGTGCTGAGGTCCAACTAAAGATATACTTAAGTATATTTGATTGTGCTAAAGTGGAACTATTGCAAGTATGGCTCAGGTATCTTGCATTTAAAGACCCAGTCCTTATTAATAGTGATAATAAAACACATTTTTGGGGTAATATAGGTAATATTAAGAAATGTGCATTTTGCAAAAAAGTAATACTCCAAATAAAGTTTAATTCTAAATTTATATCAGTTAGTCTTAAGTGATATGTCAATAAATACAGTATGTTAATGGATTTGAAGCATACTTAGTATGAAATAAATGTATTTTAAATAAATTATGGCATATCTTTTTTTACTATGGTTATTTATGCTGCTACCTCAACAGAGTGCTATCTTCAACAGGATGAGTTTCTGGTTGTATAGGAGATGGATGACTGGTTGTCCCAAGTCTTGATGTAGTGTTTATGGCCCTCTTCCCTGCTGGGGAGTTATAGCCCTGCCTGTCCTACCCTGTCAGGTCCTTCTAGGGCCACACATACTGTTTATACACTCCTGCTATGCCTCTCACTGTGAAGCTATGGCTGAATAGAAGGGGTTAAAAAGAATGGATGGGTGAAGAAAGAAACACTCTACATAAGTCATTCATGCTCTGTTGTATTCAGATACCTTAGTATTGCTACAAGGGAGCACTTCTATGCTAAGTTTCCTGTTCTCATATCATAGTGGAGCCATAATTAAAAAAAAAAAAATCTAGTTGATAAGTCATTCATTTGAGGTTAACTCTATCATTTTTTTAAGTACAGAAATGACTGCCACAGTACTCTCTGGGTTATTTTTTCAACCCAATCTCTGGGCTGAGACTAGGTAAGGAAGCTAGGTTAATTTTACCCATTTTGGTTTGATAATCATTCATAATCAATCCAGTGGTTCCGGGTTGGGAATGCGGACCTGAAAAAAGTCCATGCACATCATGCAAGTTCAGACACAAATGGTTCTCTGTTTGCCAACACCACCACACCTGTCTGTGCTCACAGCACTTATCACAGAAATATGTATTAAAAATAGAAGAAAACTAACTGAAGAAAACAGAAAAGAAAACTGCTAGGAGTGTGGTCTTTCCACACCTAAATTACTCGAGAGCTAACCATGTGATCGGGAACTGAACGAGTCAGAATAGCACTTAAAAGTAATTAAAACGCTTTAAACAATGGGTAAAATCCGGTCGGTTCGCTATAATAAATAGTTTATTCTCAACTTTTAGTGTTTATTACAGACTTTTAGTCTTCTTGATGGCACTAAAAACCTGATGCTTGGCCGTAAAGGGACTATTTTCATTTGCAGGAGAAAAAAAAAGCTAAATAACTGTCAAAGCTGGTCTAAAATGCAAGTTATTCATCTGAATTCAACTGAACTCAATTTAGTTCAATTATTCAGCAATGCTGATTGAACTTTTAAAAAGCAGCTTCATTAAGCTGTATAAACTAAATTTATAGTTATAGATATAACTGTTGAGTTGCAATTTTTATGCACTTTTTTTTCATTTATATACATACGGTAGGTACATGTTACTTTTGTTTGTATTATTGTCCGTCGGTGTTGGGGAGTAACAGGTTACGTGTAACAGCGTTACTTAATTTAATTACAAAATAAATGTAATAAACTGTAATCTGTTACAGTTACTGAGAAAAAAAATGTGTTATTAAAGTAACAATTACAGTTACTTTTTTAAATGTTAACAATTACAAAGGAGGTTACAACTGAATTTTAAATTTTGATTTTAAATTGGTATTTAACGTCAGAACAGCCTCAAAGTAAAAAAGAGGTGCTAACCTCTTATTTTGTGGTGGCTGTGAAACTAAATTATTAGAATCCTAATTCAAGAGATGAAGGATTTTAAAAGTCAGAGTTGAGTACTATTGAGTAAGGTTAAATCTGCCTGGTTTAAATGTTTAAAAAATGTAATTAACAGTTGAAAACATTCGTTAGAAATTTAGAAAATGATTCAAAAAGTAATCAAATGTAATGAGTTACATTACTTTAATAAAGTAATTGAAATAGTTACGTTATTTATTAAATTAACCTTCCCAACACTGTTAACAGTAAATTTACATCTTTTGAATATTATTGTTGCTATGTGTTAAAGTCATTTTAATTTCTTAACCATTTTCAAAAAACAAAAAAAAAAAAAAAAAAAAGAAAATACTGGATGTTGACCGAGCACTGGGTTGCCAAATTGGGTTGTTCCTAACCAAGCATTTTTTAGAGTGTAATGCAACAGGAAGTACAATGAGACAGTGCAATTACAACATACGCGTAGTAACACACAAGTTTGTTTGTGGCCTTATAGAGTTACAGCGACTGGAGCAAAAGGTGCAGCATGGGGTTCCTTTCGTCTTGACAGCAGTTTGATTGACAGTGCAACGCTCTCATGAGGGTACGCACGTAGACAGCCCATCAATGTCAGTGCCTGACAGGTCCTCCTTCCTTGCTTCATTTAGGTCTTTGTTGATGTGACTACAGCGCTGCTCTATACACTCTTCCGAGTGATCACTTTGAGGACGGTTTTAAACCTCTCCATTATGAGCAGCTATCTCTATACATTGACCTTCACCTAGTGGCATTAAGAATGTCCTTGTCTGTCTTTCTTTCTCTCTGCATCTGATGGAGTGGCAGAGATGCTCGCGTCTGATTGGGCTTATTGTGTCCGTATGGAAATGACGGTCTCTGCGGAGGCAGAAATGGAGCAAAAAAGAAAGAGAAAGCACGGGTAAGGGTTCGCAAGAGGGAGATCTTTTTTTTTCACTTGCACATTATAAATCCTTTCCTGTGGCTGCAGTCGCCATCCAGAGTGCTGGATAGAGATAAGACGGGGTGCTGCCAGAGAAACACAGCTCTTTTGTCCTCTCCCTTTGTCCTCTCCCACTGAAGCTCCGGCATTCAGCGGCCCTGTTGAGTCACCCTTACAGACTGCAGTAAATGAAAGTTATTTTAAGCACAGCCGCTCAGAGAGGGACTTTATCTAATGAGAAGGTGGCCACAGGCAGTGCAACGAGGAATGGAGTCATCCACTTTTACACTGAGAAAGGAGCGAGGCGCACTGCAGAAGCAGAAGTGTTGCCAGCATGTTTCTTCATTGCTATCAGTGTTCTGAATCACAGAGATTAAACGAAGATGCAATGATGAAATGTGTGTATGAGCATGATGAGCCTGTCATTTCTCAACAGGGTGATGCTGATAAAGAGAGGATGTGAGACAGGACAGGAAGTGAGAGAAAGAAAGTGTAAGAGATAATGAACTGCATTCTGTAATGCAGAATTACAAAAATCTGTTGCGCTATGCATTCGATGATAAAAATGTTTTGTGCAAAACGTTCCCACACTATGACCACGTCAGTAGTTTACTGTGAAACGATGATACGTAATGTTCGAAATTCATAGTGAGAATTCTTAGTGAAATATATACTATAGACAGATTTTTAGTGGTGCTAACAGCTAAATTTATTGAAAATATTTAGAGGAACTGAGACGATAGATGGGGCTTATAGGCCACATGTTTTACTGTAAATAGTGTCTAGCCACACCTACAGTATTTTCCAGACTCTTTAAAAATTCTGTATAGAAGGATATGTTCTTTAAAGAAGACACTTTGAAGGCGGTTGGGAACCAAACAACACAGCAGCCCATTGACTTTCATTGTATGGTAAAAAAAAAAAAAATCCTCTTTTATGTTCCACAGAAGAAAGTCGTATATAGTTTTGTAACAACACAAGGATGACAGAATTTTCATATTTGGGTGGATTAGGGGAGAATGTGGGGTAAGTTGAGCCAGTGGGTAAGTTGACCCACCCCTTGTACCTTGGCAACTGTACACTTTTACTGTCATGTGATCATGTATTTTGGAATCACACATAATTTCTGCCAGACTGTGAAAAGGAGAGACACATGGGGGGAGTGGAAGGCACCCATTTACTTAAAAAACTGTTTCTGGCTTGTCAAAATAAAATTTTAGCATAGCAGATGTAATGGCTGTTACATCAAAGCAAATTTATCCAGATCTAAAAATACTGATGATGCATATAGGTGATTTAGCAACATATAAAACCATGCAAATTATTTAGCTAAATAATAGTGTGAATTGGTGAGCTTTTTTTTTTTTTTTTTCCAAAATGCCAGCTATGGGGCAAAGTGAGCCAAATGATGTGGGGTAAGTTGAGCCAGCACTTTAACTTACCCTACCATAAAGCACTGAAGTTAAGTTAAATATCTGAAATATGAACTGGTATTTTAATGTGATATTATGCAACTGGTTTAGTTTATCTCATATATATATATATATATATATATATATTTCTAGTTTATTTGATAGGGGCAGTGTACAAGTGCACCAAATCCTTCTCTGAGAAACAGAAGATGCTTTTCACCACATTATAATCATATATATCTTTCCACCTATAGTCTCTAATGGCCTCCTTTATTCCTTCATTCTACTTCAGCTTTTATTTAATTTTGCTCAACAAGCTCTCGGTTTAGTCTGTTTTCGTATAGGTTAAAACTTTGGTGTTCAACATATTGTTTCAGAAATGCAAAAAAATTATTGAAAATGAAACTTAATTTGATTGGTTTTATTTTAAGTTAGTTTTAAGAAAAGAACTATGGCTGTTTGTAAAATTACATTTGATTATTAAATTAGTTTTTAAAAGAGGTAAATCATCTTTGAAATTTCACATGGGTTTGAATCAGATTCAGTCAGATAGTTATTTTAAACCCAGATGGTCATCTTACCCACTGACTCGGTTCAACTCACCCCTAACTTGGGGCAAATTGAGCCACGGGAACACTTTTTAATAAGAAGCCATATTTTTAGAACCCTTTGTCATAGATACATTCAGATCATTTAAAATGATAGGAAACATCCTGAAAATACTTTAGATACTTTCATTCTACCTCCGCCTCTTTTTCCTTATCTTGAGGACTACATAGGTTAATAATGGCTCATCTTACCCCACTCTCCTTTAACTTTGGTTGATAATATGGAGGCAAGGATAAGCAATCATGACTGAAAATATGGAGTGTGTAATTAAAAATATAGTAGAGAAAAACTGTGTCCATGATTTTTATCCCTGGTGATTGCATTCTCATTTAGCAAAAGAACAGCTACTATACTGTACACTCTTTGGCTCACAGTTACTAGCTTTAATTTTTGCACGATATTTCTATATATTCTATATATTATATGTATAATCGTATTTATTTGCATCTTTAAAATTGTACTTTTTGTATTTAATGTTACGTGTATGCACCTAGGGTCTGAGAGTAACGCAATTTCAATTCTCTGTATGTCTGGCACATATGGCAAAATTGACAATAAAGTTGACTTTGACTTTGACTTTAAATGTCAGTTTGTATCTGTCTCTTTTGGCAGTGTGTGACTCCCACAAATGCAGATTAAGGTCAGTGCTTTATCATGTACAGTGCCCTCCACTAATATTGGCACCCTTGGTAAATATGAGCTGTGAAGGTGGCTGTGAAAATAAATCTGCATGGTTTATCCTCTTGAGCTTTCATTCAAAGAAATCACAAAATTCTAACCTTTAATTGAGGTGAAATAATGAAAAATGGGGGGCGGGGGGGGGTTCATTATGAAATAAATGTTTTGCTCTACTATATGTTGGCACCCAATTATTGCAACGTCCTTTTTCCAAGATAACAGCTCTGAGTTTTCTCCTGTAATGCCTGATGAGTTTGGAGAGCACCTAACAAAAGAAATCAGTGGCCATTCCTTCATACAGAATCTCTCCAAATCCTTCAGATTCTCAACTTCATGTTGGTGCTTCTTCTCTTCAGTTCACCCCACTCGTTTTCTAAAGGGTTCAGGTCAGGGAACTGGAACAGCCATGGCAGAAGCTTCATTTTGGTGCTCAGTGACACATTTTGTGTTGGTTTTGGATCATTGCCCTGATGAACGATTCAAGGTTTAGATTTTTTATCTGTTGGTATTTAATAGAATCCATGATGCCATGTATCTGAACAAGTATATCCAGGACCTCCAGCAGAAAAAATAAGATTCAGCAGTATATTTAAGTATGGGCATGGGGTACTTTTTTCCTTGTTTGCACCAAACCCATCTGGCGGGTTTGCTGCCAAAAAGATTTTTTTTTTTTTGCTTCATCTGTATATAGAAGTCCCATTTGAAGTTCCAGTCATGTCTGACAACTGAATATGCTGGAGTTTGCTTTTGGATGAGCAGGGAGGATTTTTCTTGAAACACTTCCAATCAACATGTGGTTATGCAGGGGTTGTTTGATTTTTTTCAGACTTTCTGACCCCAAGACTCAACTAATCTCTACAGTTCTCCAGCTGTGATCCCTGGAGAGTCTTCGGACTTTATAGACACAAGCCTCTTCCAGGCAGATTTGTAACATCTTTGGTTGATTGGAACTTCTTAATTATTGCCCTGATGGTGGAAATGGGTATTTTCAATGGTTTAGTTAATTTCTTACATCCACTTTCTATTTTGTAAAGCACATCAGAACTATATTATTTTGTTTTATTTCTTTGTGATGGATGATTAAAGGAATCTGGCCTTTGTGTTTCTCATATTTATAATCCTGTGGAACAGGAAGTCATGGCTGGACAATTTCATGCTCCTAGTCACCCTGGTGTGCTAAAAATGTAAATATGAATGTTAATATACTTCAGAGATATTTTATTGATAAGAATTTTTAGGGGTGCCAATAATTGTGGCCAACATGCATTGAAGAAAAACATTTGTTTCCTAATGTGAGTTCCCCCCCACTTTCAATCGTTTTACTTCAACGAAAGGTTAGAATTGTGTGATTTTTATTTTTTTGCAGATTTATTTTCACAACCGCCTTTCTCATATTTACCAAGGGTGCCAAAATTAGTGGAGAGCACTGTACTATAATCTTAGGAAAAATGAATGAAATAAAATGAATCTGAATAGCTCAGACAATTTGGATTTAGAAATAATCCATAAAAAATCTGAATGTTTTCAGAATTTCTTTTAGACTTCTTGGCAAATCTACACCCTTTGTGGGGTTCTTTTACCCAGGAGAAACATCTGAGAAGTAGGAAACCTAAGCAAAAGTCTCAATTTCCTCTTCATTCAATCAAATTGCTGTTTAGGATAAACAATTGACATCCCATTCAGGCAGTGATCTCATTTGTGAATTGTCTTTCTTTCACATCTTCACTGGTGTGATGTTGTGAATTGTAGAAATTGATGAGTTTTCATTTGCTTGTGCACATCTGTGCATGGATGTGCCCTCGCAGGTGCGCGTGTTGATAGTTAAACCCTGACTTTGGGTTTGTGCGTTCAGGCAGTTGGCAGTGCTGGGACTAGAGATAGCAAGAAGAGAGGCTTGATGCACAGTATCAAGTTGTGAACATCTGTTCCTCATAGAAACCGCAAAGCTGGTGCAGAGGAAATAGGAAGAATAACTGCTCTCTGCCTTTCTGTCTAACTCTTTCTCTTACTTGTTTTGTCTCCATCTCTCCCTCCCTCCCCCTGTCCTCCTCCCTATTGCATTCTCACATTCACACATGCATAGACATCCTGAGACCCCTTAATAGAAATTACTGTAGTGGTACGCTGGAACAGTGATGGTGTCAAATGGTAAGGTATTGTCAATGTCATGTCCAAAAAAAGTGCTTTATATTTTGTCCAAAACAAGGTCCCATAAGTCAAGTGACGTCAAGTAGTGCTTTTTACAATACAGATTGTGTCAAAGCAGCTTGACAATATTAAACAGGAAAATAGTGTGGATAATGCAAGAGAATGACAGTAAACACTCAATTTTCAGTTAAAGTCAGTTCATCATTGATTCAGAGGTGTCATCGTCCAGCTCAGTTCAGTTCAAACAGTATCTGTGCAATTAAGTCGACAATATTGCGGGAAATTACGTGTCCCCAACTAAGCAAACCAGAGGCTACAGTGGCAAGGAACCAAAACTCCATCGGTGACTGAAGTGGAGAAAAAACCTTGGGAGAATCCAAGCTCAGTCAGGGGGCCAGTTCTCCTCTGGCCAGATGAAACCAGCAGTTTAATTAGACAGCATAAGACAGGATAACGTAAAACAGCATAACAATGTAGTCAACCTTTTGAAAGAGCTTTGAAATGGGCTGTTCCTGCATTCAAAATCACATTCAAAGAGAGGTGGAAATACTCAAGTTTAAATTTACTGAATTCTCCTTGAGTTAATGTTATTTTTCTTAAGTGATGCATGTAGTCACTTTCAATGATTAGATTATTTGAATAGAAAAAACTTTTTTTGTCATTGCAATATCATCATTTTGTGCTTGCCTAACACTGTCCATTGCCTACGTATCACTATTGGAAAGCATCTGTGAGCTCTGGAAAGGAGCTGTATAAATTAAACATTATTATTTTTATTATAGAGTGCTGCAGGGGTGATATATTTGTGTAGGCCAAATCCAGTGCCATAATTCCAAATTCAATTAATTCTGAATGAGTTTTTGGTTAAATGCCTGGAATAAGGTCTGCGGTTAACACAAGCTCAAGATATTTTCACATTTTAATCTATGGCATAAAACACATCAGTTATACTCCTTGTGATTTTTTTAAAAGCTTTTCAACTTGTCTTGAAAAAGCCAGTTGCCGTTAAGTGGCTAAATGGGACAACTCAGGTTGTCAGGGACATTCTCATCTACATTCTCAACTCATCATCCACTTTCACAGTCTAATTGTGTTTATTTGTGCTATTGCAAACTACTCAGAACAAACTTTCAGGTTTTTTTTTGTTGTTGTTGTTTTGTTTTAATAAAGACTGAAGTTGTTGGGAGCTTAATGGTGGTGTCATGGTGAAGTCATGTGACTGTGGTGTTGCTCGTTTATAGCCTACGTCATGAATTTTTGTTGCTCGCTGAGCTTATTTTCTGCAATAATCCAAAAACCAATAGAAAAATCTCTTGGGTTTTTGTCAAGGGAACCATAGTGATGGTAACTTTCAGGTTGGCATACAAAAATAAGTCATCACAACTGCACTTAATGGACCTCAACTTTGAGTCAGATGTACAAGTTATGTTCTAGTGGTTATTTTCGGGGAAGGAGGTGGGAGAATTACAAGTTCCATGCAACATAAAATGTTTTGTAGCTAAGTAAGTATTGGAACTGAGATTCTGTTGCAACCAAACTGAACCCATACATCTATTTGACATCTGCATTTACATCTGCAAGATGTCAAATAGAGATCTATCAGTTGTCAAATAGACATCTATTAGATGACTTTAAGATGTTTATAATTTAGAATGTATGTAAAACTGACATCTTACAAATGTCTGCCAGACATTTGTACACAGCAGATGTTTTCCAGATCAAGAGATCTTTAACAGACATCTTGCAGACGTACGTGTGCTATCTGGGTCTTCTACAGATTATCATGTCTTTCCTGTTGAAAAAAAACAAAACAAAAAAAAACAGCATATGATGGTTAGGTATGTTTTGAAGCATGGTAGCTGGTTTGAGCTGGTACTTACTGTAGTTGGTCTTGAGCTGGAGCTAGTTGCTCAGGACCAGCTCTGAACCAGCTTAAACCAGCTCATGACCAACTAGGGACCAGTGTAAACCAGCTACTGTGCTTCAAAACATGCCTAAACAGCATATGCTGTTTTTTTCAACAGGGCTATGATCCACAAATTATTGATTTACTCTTTGTTAATGCTGGAAAAACATTCAGGACAGCATAATTCCTCTGTCCTCATTTCCCCTGCAAGCACAGTCAGCTCTTAACACACACACAGCACTGTTAGCTAAGATGCTAAAGCACTGGCCAACATATCATCCAAGCATACATATTCAAATAGCTGTGGATTAGTGCGGCTAAGCTCTCTGCAGCCTGTGATAGGAAAGAAGCAGACTTTGTTTTGATAATTTTCCCCTCTTTTTTTCCTTTAAGAATTTCAGGGTTTCGATTCGGCTCCCCCATCTTGTTATATGTGTGGTGGGTGGCAGTTTCTCATTGCAGACTGTGTGTGTGTGTGTGTGTGTGTATGTGTGTGTGTGATGATAAGGCACAGGGAAAGAAGCCAGCGCTCTGACATCTCTCCACCGCCGCGGTTATCGTTTTGCCACAGCTGTTGCCCAAGTCGCACCACATCTGCCGCCTCACAAGAAGCATCGCTGCTATCGCCCGACATGAAAAGCCCCTTCATTACCCAGCTGTTGACTACACCTCCCATCAGCCCCTTCTCATACGTGTACACACACCTAGGTAGCAGTACATGAGACAAAGCGCCACTGTTTACAAGCTCCAGGTCCTTTCTTTGTAGCTGAGCAGCGGGCTGGCCTTAGGGACGTTTAGCTTGCTGCCTCAGCCATTTTATCACTGAATTACAGGGGATGTTTATGACTAAGCCTAATTATACTGCGCTTATCAGAGAAACGTGTGCAGAGCTCATTATTGCCAAGAGCCGAGCGCCACCGCAGGTAATGTGCAATGCTGTATATTACCTTTCAACGCAACCTAAAACCATTTTTGCCCTAAGGCCATAAAGTGCAACTTTAGTGGCACTTTAGCTTAGAATTCTAATATTGGTCTCAAATGGCTTTAGAGTTCTGTTTGGAGGCAGCTGCATGATTTGCTGTGTACCTACATGTTTTAGCCATTATCCAAATGGCAGACTGCGCAAAGTAAAATCAAGACTTTTTCCTAAAAAGACTAGCATAGTCGGACACAAGCATATATCTTGGATGTTGTTTACCAGCATGGCATCCCACCAGACTTCTCTACTAGCATACTAAGAAAGAGTTTCTTGGTCAACCACTCTCATAAATTTTACTATGTTTTACTAGACTGTACTGCGCATGCTGTCTCTAGAATGTGTGTGTTTCTTTCACTCACCTGTGGACTGTCTTTTGGACATGTGAGCAGGCAGGGCCAATCGATGAAGGGCTTGTTTATCCCGGGTAACACTGCTGGTCAGCATGACTGTTGGCACTCTGGGTGGAGTGAGAGCGGTAGAAGACACTCTCCTGGTCCCAGACCTGTTAAGTCTCTTTGCATGGATCTCTCCAGCCATCTCGTCCCAAAGCATCGGCTCACGATATTCCACAAATCAGCTCCGCAAGAGTTCCAGAGGCCTAGCTAGTTTCTCCCTGAATAGTCTGTCGTGTTGTCCAGTTCGGTACCCTACGCAAAAGTCTTCAAGCATGGACAATTACACAACCCAATGAGAAGACCAGATGCGAGACTCACGCCCTCACAGAACTGAAACAAAAAAGTTTTCCGCCTTTTAAATGCTGACCACAAACCTTTTCCTTTCCTCTCTTTAGCTTAGGTAGCAATGCCGGTGTCGTTCGCCAAAATTTATAGGCTTCTGGGCAAACAGTGATATTCTCTGTCACAGCAGGGAACGTGTAGTGAGCGCATGTTCCTCCCGCTAGCCTCGCTCTGTCTCTCTCACTCTCTCTCACTTTATCTCTTTCACTCTCTTTGTAACAGCTCAAAAGGAAAGGGTGGTATGGGTGGCAAAGAGGTCAGCCTGACTGTGGGCTGAGACTGGGCAATGTGTCTATATACACTTTAGATTACTTATTTGTTCCCAGAACTGTGTTAAAGCCAACAAAGTCTCTCTTTGGGGACAACCAGGAATGCCCACAGTTGTAGTAATATTTCATAAAGTTGTTTATTCTAAAAGTTTCCTTTTGGCGTTAAGGTTAGTCTGTATAAATGTATAAATGAAACAGCTTTATATAGAAATTTAGGTGTGTGCATGTCCTCAACTAGACAAATGTCTGTGTGTCCTGTCCCCATGTGAGCAGGTGGTTCCCCAGGCGAAAGTAAACAGTGCTGAGCGGCTGTGATAGCTCACATCCAGGCTTCCTCTGGCAGGAACCAGCTGTGTCTGTGGGCAGAGCATTCTTCCTGTTCCTACCGGACAGTAGGGCTCCTCCTGGTGCCTATGCTTCCTTTCTAACACCTCCTGGGCTGCACATAAGTTCAAACAGGTTCAAGGGCGAGAATCTCTGTGGCACTCCCATTTGAGTGGGATTTTCTTAATGTCTTAATGCGTGTTTCTTAAGTCTGAAGGCATATTGCAACATATAAAGGGTTTTTTGCCCATTTCATCATAGTGTGTTTAATATTCAGAGTTGAATTCATTCTTCTGATTAAGTCTACGGACTCATATGCTTTACATATTTATGTTATTACATTGTTATGCAGTTGGCATCTACAAGGTTACATGTAAAAACTAGTTTTTTGACATTTTGTTGGGAAGATGTGAGGCTAGGGCATATTTGATAGTTGCACGGGCATTGACATGCGGTTTCCAAAGTGTTATGAGTGATTTTAGCAGGTTGATATGTATTACTAGAGGTTTAAAGGAGAACTCCACTTCCAGAACAACAATCTACAAATAATTTACTCACCCCCTTGTCATCCAAGATGTCCACGACACTATGTACTATTGAATCACGCCGAAAGTTCACGCGCAACTACAGACCCAGTGTTTACAAAGCGAACACGCAAAGACTAAGGAAGTGCAAATAAGTCAAACGCTGTTAAAAGGTATAATGATGTCGGACGATTCTGCAGTTGTAGGAGAAAATGAAATGGAGTTTTTTGCCGTACTCTACCTTTTTGAGCCGGAGTACACAGACGATGAAAGACGTGATTTGTAGTTGTTTGTAGTTTCGTGGACGCGCATCCCAGAGCTAGTGCTACACGAGCTTTTGTGCTTAAAAAGTATAAAAAAATTTATTTTTCGAAAAAAATGACTGATCGTTTCGCTAGACAAGACCTTTCTTCCTTGGCTGGGATCATTTAGAGCCCTTTGAAGCTGCATTTAAACTACATTTTGGAAGTTCAAAACTGGGGCACCAGTGAAATCCATTATATGGAGAAAAATCCTGAAATGCTTTCCTCAAAAAACATAATTTCTTTACGACTGAAGACAGAAAGACATGAACATCTTGGATGAAAAGGGGGTGTGTAAATTATTTGTAAATTGTTGTTCTGGAAGTGGAGTTCTCCTTTAAGTTGTTTGATTCAGATAGTTCCTGTGTTGCTTACTAGCCTGCCAAACGAACCCATACTATGTCTCAAAATGATTTGAAAATCTTCTAAAAGGAATAGGACACCTTTCCTAAATAACCCACAGGATTTAAGGTGCCTTTCCTGTCTGTTAAACAGTGAAGTTTATTACATAGATTTACTGGTTTCATATCCCTAATCCTAAGTATGAGCTTTAGTAATACAGCTTGCCTTAGCCAATACCACTAAAAAAAAAAAAAAAACTTTTTAGAAGAGATAATGTAGAGAGAGAAAATAAGAGATTTTAGAAAATTAACATATGTTCTTCTAAAGGCTGGAGAGTAGCAGCCCCACGGCCTGCCGCGCTAATGCTGGTACTGAGAAATTAGCTTGTGTACAGCTGTGACCCACTGGCCTCCACACACACACACACACTTACTCAGAGGACAGAAGTGAAAGGGGATGTGCACACAGATGCACCGGCTGTCACTGCCAACTCACACAGATGGTGGCCAGCAGAGTGGATATGAGAGTAGTGTATGTGTGTGTGTGCGGGAGTTTGGCCATGTGTTACAGGTGGAAGTTTTGTAACAGGGGCCTAAGTATATAATATTTTTGTCCCCCATAACCACAAAATATTTTAGGGACTTTCCTTGTGTGAACACAGTGGAAAATGTTACGCTCAAAAGTTGCTCTTTCAATTGTAACTACATATCAGCTTTGTCTCAAATGTTTCTTCTATATTTTGTCTTGGAGACATTAAAACCTAATTAATATTAATCTGGATTGTACAGCTCCAATAATTTGGTCACTGACAAGTTTGTAACATGGAGTGAAGCAGTCTTCAGACTATTGCAATGGATCTAAGCCCAGCTTTTGATAACAGGCCAGCCCCAACCTCAGGAATAAGCAAGTACAGGAATTCATTAAGAACATAATCAAAGAACTAAAAACTGCCTTGTTACACCTTAGTTTGCTAATGATAAAACATAGACGCTGACCAACAAATGAAAGAACATAAGGCTATATATACACATGGGAAAATAAGGAACTAATCTAGAAACAGGTATCAACATATGTTGACATGGAAACTATAATGAACAGGAAAATAACCACAGGAAATGTAAATAGAGATGCAGAAGGAACAAAATACAAAGTAAAAGTCTGGGATAATATTAAAATACGAGTCAAATAAGAATAGGAACCAAATAAAGCACTGATAATGTAGAAGTTTCTGACTTTTGAGTGTATCTCAGCCCTGAGCCTAAGCGTGAGACATTTTAGAGATCCCTTAAAAGTCTGCTACTTTTTTTTTTAGGAGACTTCAGCAAAAATGTACATTTGCTGTTATAATGCCACTGGCATCTAGAAGAAACAACTTGAGATATTATTTTGAGACCTTATATGTGATTTTTCTTTTTTTGAAAATTTGAAAATAAAATTTGAAACACATTTATTTTATGCTAAGTATATACATTTACATATTTATGTACTTCTTAAACCCTGCAATAGCCTGTAATTGTACTTTTAGTATACTAAACTGGTATACTTAAATACTTAAAGTCTGCTCAATTGGAACAACTAATTTTGTACTTAATGCACTTTGTGCGGAAACAGTGCTGAAGTCCAAATAAAGTTATACTGAAGTATATTTGATTGTGCTAAAGTGGAACTATTCCACATATACCTTAGGTACACTTTAAATATCGTGAATTTAAAGACTGATATTGTTCAAAGATCATACAGTCCTCACAAATCGTGAAATTTTAGGCATAATAATAATAAATTATTTTTATATCAATAATTTTTGAGCAATATGCCACTAAATATGTTAACAGATTTGAACTATACGTTGTATAAAATAAGTGTATTTTTTAAATATATTATTATGCTGGGAGGATGCTACATATGCTCAGTGTACAGTGACATTCTCTTGAACCATTATGACTTAAATATGATATTCATTTAATATTAAAAAAAAAAAAAATTGTTGAGTCAACTTAAAATAATTTGTTACTCGGCCGCCTTAAAATTTTAAGTTCAGTCAACTCAAAAAAAGTTTAGTCAACTTGAAATGTTGTACTAAATGACAACTCAGATATTTGGGTCGGTTCAACTTAAAATATTAAGTCAGTTGGGTAACAAGCCCAGCTTTTAAGTTTAACAGACCAATTTTTTTGTTTAGTCAATTCAAATATCTAAGTTGTCACTTGGTACAACTTAACATTTCAAGTTGACTAAACTTATTTGAGTTGACTGAACTTAAAATTTCAAGGCAGCAGGGTAACAAATTATTTTAAGTTGACTTAACAAATTGTGTTTTATTGCTCTGCTGGAACCTGAATGGGCCAGATGTGTGTTTGCTCCTGTGCTGTTGTATGTTTGTTTCTCTCACCTTATATACTCACAGAAAACTGCATGCAACTTTTTTCTGTACCTCAATGCTGAAGTTGGTTTCCAACTTGGAAACACAAGCATAAATGTTCAATCTGAGTTTAGCATAGATGTGGGTGTATTTCTTAGATAAATAGATGCATACTGTAGTTTTCAACAAATAAAATCATAAAACCAAATGTTTGCAGAAACAAGATTATAAAAAGTGGTATGATTGACTCACTTTTATCCTTCATACATCAGCTTCAGACAACATATTATTCCTGGAAGTCAGAGATACCAAGTAGGAATATCCAGAAATAAACTTTCAGTGAAACGCATAAGTACATTAGTGTGCGTATACAATAAATAATAAATATGTGCAGGTGTGTGTCTATAAGTGTGAGTGTATCTCTCAGTCCTCAGATGTTGTCAGGTATTAAATGTGTTTTTGGAGAAAGGAAGATAATGATTTCTCTATAATCTCTGTGGCCCTGTCTTCCTCTGCACTGGTGTGATGGTGGCTGTGGCGTGACCCAGACCTGCTTTGCTCCCAGTGATAAGGTCAGGATAGAGGGGAACGTTATGCAAGCGACTAGCATGCCCTTATCTCAGCTAGCGGCTGCTGCTCCCAGCCCTCTGCAGCACCAGACTAGACTAGCCATGTCAGAGAGATCCGCCTATCAGCGGCATACAGGCTCTCCTCAGCAAATAGATACAGCAAGAGCACAGGGGAGAGCTTAATTAGGATTTTAACCAAGCAACTGAGCTCAATGACAAAATAACACAGTTTTCCATAAGCACACATGTTGAGCTAGCGGGAAATGAGCATATTTTTAAAAAGAGAAGGCTCCAAGTTATTCCATGCTAGAAAGTCAAGGTAAGTCCAGCTTCTGTTGGCACAGTAGCAGGTTTTAAATGACCATTCACTGGTCCACTGGTAGACTACCAACTGGTAGACCTGATGTTGACCTGGTACTGTAGACTCTCTTCAGTAAAGCTGGCCACAGCTGGAAGACCAGCAATGAATCAGATATGTTATAAAAAAAAAAAAAAAAAAAGGACCAAAGTTTAATTCTAATCATTTTGTTAGAAAACTGACGTAGTTTTCATGGGAAAACTTACTCAAAGCTGAAAGGATCTCTGGCATCTGAACCTCTGACATCATCTCAAAACAGCAAGCTCCAACCTGATTAGCTGGCTTCACACAATTCCCATAAACACACATCTGATCAGTTCATTGAGAAGCAAAGTTCAAGGCTGGAAACAAATGTCCAATTTTGCTACAATTCAAACTTACTATGAAGAACTTATCATTAAATTTGTCAAATTTCATGACATTGAAATCATTAGTGACATTGAATATTTAGTCCTATTGTTTCTCATGGGGACATACAATAATTTGTAACATTTATGGGGCTAGAAAATTATTTTTTCGCCATCTGAGGCCAAGATGTGTATTTCCCACCACCCATATAAAAAATTCCCGGCTGAATTACCTGCTGTTTCTTGACAAACACCAAAGTTCAGTTGTAATTTAATTGCTGAGTTTACAAGAGGGGATCAGTCCAATAGTCATATTGTAAACCTTTTTGACAATTCCCAAGCATTGTAAGGTAACTGTTGTGCTTTGCATAATGTTATTTGCATTATTTGCATAATTTTAAATAAAGACACCGAAATGTTGAAAATTGCTAACAAAAATAATATTACAGCACAATTTCACTATGTATAGGAGCTATTAAGAAGGTAAAAAAGAGATCAAAATCTTGTAAACATTTGAAGTGAGCTATTATTATGCAATCAATTTTAATTATTTATATAAATTAGGGCTTATACAGCAAAAATAAATAAATAAAATAAATAAATTAATTAAAAGCTTGCGTGTGAGTGCATTTCCACATTTTTAAAATGACATCCAACATTTTAAGAAAAAAAAAAGAATAAATATGAAAAAAAAAAAAATTCATATTTTTAAATAGGAAAATTTAATTATCAAATAATAAAAGATATATCATTTCCCCATTATTAATAAATCAGAGTGTCTTTTTACACTAAGTGCAAATAGCCTGCCTTGTTGGCAGAGGCTACATTAACTCCACCAACGTGTGATTGAGCTAGTCAGCGCTACAAAAGACGACTATTAGATATCAACTCTAGTGGCGCAGTTGATAAAGCACGGACTGCCTTCAGACTGACTGAATCTGCCTTTTGGCAAACTTTTTTTTCTCCCTTTTCAAATCTCATATCATACTGGAAAGGCATTTATTTTCAATAAAAATTAAGATATTCAAAAAGTTGAAAAGTTGAAAATAAAGTATTGGGAGGGCTTATTGTCCCAATAAAGCGGCATCCATTTAATAATTTGAATTAAAACTATAATTTACACTCATTACGTTATTATTACATACTGTTTTATAATGTACTACACTGAGCTAATTGCCTCTATTTGCAATAAGCATTATAAATAGCAGAAAATCCTGCTTTTTTAACATATAGAATCTATAGCTATTTGCACAGTGTAAATTGCATCTAATTGCTATTTTCACCTAGTGTAAATAGCATCTATCGCTATTTGCATTTAGTGCAAATAGCATCTGTCTCTTAGAAAATATGCTTTTTTTTATCGAATTGCTATTTACAATTTATTTGCTAGTTTAAATGGCATCAATTGCTATTTAGTGTAAATAGTCTCTATCGTTAATTACACTTAGTGGAAATCGCTGCTGACTTAATAAATTACCATTTTTTGGGCTTTATACTGTAACTGAGGTTACATGCACATTTATTTATTTATTTGTTATCATTTATTAAATTATATTTAGTAGTTTGGTTTGAGTAAACAAGAGCACACACATACATTCTCCATTGATTTCATATTTATGTGTCCCTAAATATAATGTAAAAGGCAAGTGGGGAGGTCTTGGTGAAAATAAGCGGCAGTGTGGGCCAGGCTAATATTAAGAAGTCTGCATACACAAGACTAGGACATCCAATGTGTGCAATTATGCAATTACAGAAACAGATAAAGATAGATGGCAGGTAAAGGTAATAGCCTTGTTGCCCTGATCAAATGGTCCCTCTTTGTGTGAGTGCATCTGTTTAGGTAGATATAGCTGTACTGTTATGGCCAAGAAATGGAGTGTCCATTAAAGAATACCAGCACTCTTGGCCTTGGCAGACTCTCAAATGGAAAGTAGCTTTTATGAATGACTCCTTAACAACCGCTGAAAAAAGCAGCTGAAGTTTTCTTCCTCTCTGGTATTTTTGTGTGCACCTGCTTGGCACAGACAAGCCCAGGGAAGCTCAGGATCTTAACCGAACTCTAGAAGTTAAACCGTCCCCATCTGTCAGCACCTCACACAGATGCATAGCCTCTCTATCTCTGTCGCTCTCCCTCTTTCTCTCGTGTTTTTTCACCGCCGGCTTGGCGCAAATTCAAGTCTGTCGAAGCACACCTGCTAAATTGAGTGCGTCGTCTGACATACACAAACTCCCAAACAGCCATTCACATAACACACACTTTCACTCAGTGTTGATAATATTCTTGGATGATGTCCATACGCTATTCTGCGAGTGTGTAGCAAAACATCTATCATCTCATCTGTCGATAGTCGAGCAGATGTCGAGATGTGCATTCCCTTACAAGGTACACCAGCCAAAATGCAGTTAACAGGTGTCATTCATATTTCGGTGCGGCAGTGGGAGATTTTCGTTGCAAATTCTGCTGGTGTCCCCTCCTAAGAGCCATTCCATTTAAACCAGGTGCAGGTGAGTAAAATTCCTTTAGCGGCACAAAATGACCATGACAAATTGTGAGAGTTGGAAAATTCGGAACAGGTGCATAATGCGGTTCTTTTCTGTTCCTCCGTACACTCACCCCCTACTTTCTCGGAGCATGCACAGCCGCTGTGCTGCTCTAGATAGGCGCCACCCTGGGTAGAGGACAGATGGAAACGATGTGTCCCTGCTGAGAGGTTTCTTGCAGCTGTGTGCCATCCATAGTGCCATGGAATGATGACAGCCCACCAAGAGAGAGAAAGACACTTACTGTAGGTGCCATTTTTACAAATGGATTAACCCTTATAATGTTGTATGCACCCAGCAGACAAAGTTAGACGTTTAGACACGTTTGACTGAACTGAACTTTTTAAAAACTTTAGGCCGATTTGCTAACAGCTTGTGCCAGTGAAAACCCTCTTTTGGTGTTAAAAAAACTATAGAGTCAGGATTTAATAAAGACATTTGCTAAAGACACATATGCATTTGTTCTAGTTTCCCTTTCGGATTTAAAATGGGAGGAGAATATTTAAACAAATAACACAGCGAAATTTAGGATTTGCGGTAGCTAATATACTAGTATTTGCACCATTATTTAACATCCAAAAAAGGATATATGTTGTTAGTAGATTACCCACACGATTATCATCTGGTCTGGTCGTTTGCAACCTTACGTCAATTTTCACCGCTCTTGGTAGATTGTGTTGGTCATTATGGAAATGTGCTGGCTGCATCTGTGTTCTCTAATTTGCGCATTGTCAGTAGATCACCTGCAGAACTTTACAGTCCCTTCACTGCTTTTATGAGATTGTGAGCTCTTGCTAGTTTGCATTGTTTGTCTGGCCCTAAATCTTAAATTGAAATTAAATAGAAAGCTTCTGCATTAAAATTAAATTTACCAAAATGTATTTAAAATATTTATTTAATGCTAAGTATACTATAAATGCATTTACACATTATGTACTTAAAATAAAAATATCCTGCAACTGTACTTTTGGTATATTAAACTGGAATATTTAAAGTCTATTAAATTGGAATAACTAATTTTGCACTTAATGCACTTTAATTGTACAAAAGTAGTATATTTTATTGTGCTAAAGTCGAACTATTGCAAGTATACTTTAAGTACACTTTAAATATTTTGCTTTTAAAGGGGTCATCGGATGCAAAGTTCACTTTTACATGTTGTTTGAACATAAATGTGTGTTGGCAGTGTGTGTACACAACCACCCAGTGGTTTTTGTTTAATCTGTAAAAATTATTTCCTCTATTTCAAACCAAGCCATTCTCAGCATCTTGTCTGTGTGGTGACACACCGACAGAGGCCGCTCTCATGGTGGTTGATTGACACGGCCATCTTACCTTAGACCCGCCTTGAATGAGCAGTCACCATTGTTTGGATGCCGGAACAGGGACGTAGGCAAGAATGGCTCCTAAGCGATTGAGGTTTTCTGTTGTTGGATGTAATAATGAACATAGTGGTCGTCATTTACTCCCGACATCTGAGCCGCTGAAGATGCAGTGGATGACTTTTGTTTGTGAAGGAAATGCGCCTCCCGATCTAAACAAATGCGTCTATGTTCACACGAATCATTCATGATCCAGCTTCACTTACAGCAGAAGTGAGCATTAGAGTTTTTTTAATGGATTTTTGCAATTGCCTTTCCAAATAATGTGCTAGTTAGCAAGTTTCGTTGCTAAACATGGCTAAAGTAAACAGGCTCGTCGCTCCACAGAGAGAAGAGAGGGGTGGGGCGAGCAGAGCTCATTAACATTTAAAGCAACATCAACCAGAACAGGTTGTTTTTGCAGAGCTGATTTTGGCAAGGTAAAAAAGGTGTTTTTTACACTACCATTGAGAAATTTTAACCAAAGCATGTTATAGACTTTCATTAAGACCCCAAAGAATCTTATCAACTTGTGGAAAATGGGCATCCGATGACCCCTTTAAAGACCGATATTTTTTAAATATCATACAATCATCATTAATAATGACATTAAAACATATTTTAGGCTTAAAATGTGCATTGTGCACAAGTAGTACTCCAAATAAAGTTTAATTACAATTTTTATATCAGTAAGTCTCAAGCAATATGTCAGTAAATGTGGTAATAGACTTGAACTATACTTAGTATAAAATAAATGTATGTTAAATCATTACTTTTTTTTACTAGGGGATGTTTTTCAATTTTGTGATTTTGTGTAAAGTTGTGGATATATGATTTATTTATTTATGAATGAACTGAAGAGTCAGCTGAGTGTTGGAGTAGATCTCTTAGATGAGAAAGGAGCAGTATCTATGGTAACATATCTGATATGGTCTAAAAAAAACATCCCAGGATGCATCTCATGAAGTGAATGAGTGAATACTCAGAGTGTGCAGAGCTGGAATTTAGAAGGCCAGTGGATTTTAAGAAGGCAATATAAGATTTGAAAAAAAAAAAGTTATTACAAGACCAACTACAAAAGTTAAGCCATAAGTCATACTAAGCAAAATCATAGTCACTGTCAACTACTAGCATGTTTGGGTAACTTTGTTGAGATGTTTGTAACATTTAAAGCTTTGCATTAAACCTTATCTGAAAATTTATGTAAGTGGCGCAACACATGTTCACTGACAAAAAAATATAGAATACTTTTTATCATTTCACTGCACCTATAGTCAGCCAGTCTGACATTAGGAAATTCAAAAAGTGGTGAGTCACTCTTTTAGTCACCAAAGATGAGGAATGCTTTCCCTGAGAGTACAGTATGAGCAGTTGAACGGAGATTCAATTAGCACTTTCAATGTCTCAAAGTACACTTGTTACTAGAGCTTTCCTTTTGACAATTTAATTATCTTCGTTTTGTGGTTTACTCATTTTATGTTTTTTTTTGTTTGTTTTTTTTCTGCATATTATTTGCTTTTTATTTATACTGTTATTTCCATTCAAGTGGACCTTAATGTATATTCAGTATACTGTATATACTTCTGTAAAGGGCTCTGTAACGGACGAGCATTGCAACAAAGTGGGGATCCACGTGCAGACTTTATGGTCGCGGTCAAAACAGGCAGGGTCAAAACACTAGCAAACAGTAACATCCAAGGCAAAACAAGAGAGTAATACCCAAAACAGGCAATGGTCGCGGCAGGCAACAAACATTCACAAAGCACAAGAATGCATTCCAGGGTCAGATCACAGGCAAGGCAAGACTATGCAAAGAAATAAGATAACAAGGTAACAAAGGAAAATGCTCAGTAATACAATACAGATTTATACAATACAGATTGTTTCAAAGCAGTGATGAAGAGTAATAAACATGAAATTATAGAATAACTTATGCAAACTCATCAAATTAGACAAATTTAGATTCTGCTATGATGCAGTTCTACAGAAGTCAGTAGTGTTGTTGTTTAGCCCAAGTCAGTTTAATGCTGTTTTAATTCAGTTCAGTAACAGTGTTGATGTTGCAAATCTCATCAATTATAAAACAAAAGTCGATTTAGCTATAAAACAGCTCTACAGAACAGTAGTGTCATCATCCAGCTCAAGTGAGTTCTTACCTGATGGCGTCGGTGGAGTCCAATCGATAATGCAGTATTACTGAATATTAAACCCCAAATAGTATTACACAATATAATGCTAAGCACAATGAAATAGCTTTATAAAACATTATTTCTGACTCTAAATTCTGCAAAAGTTGCATTTAGGTAAGTTGCACAAAGGTACATTAAAATCTGCAGTATATTAATGGAGCAACATCGGTTCCTTGAACAAGAATTAAAATTTTAAAACAGTACTGTAATAATTGCTAGATGTTTAAATATTCTCAAATGCCTATCCTTGGTCTTATGATTAATTAATTGTCATTTCTTTTGAGCTCAGCAGCATGATGTGCATGGAGTGGGTGTATCTTATGTTTTTATTGTTGCCTCATTAAAAGGTTTTCAGGTCAGGGAGTCTCTTCTGGTTCGATCTCGTTGGTCTAAACTGGTTCCTTCCGGCCCATGGGTGAAATAAAATCAATTATATTTCCTTAATTAGCTTGACTTTGCATCTAGCCTCATAAATACAATCAATACTAAATAGAAAATGAAAGCAAAAGTTATTTTATGAAA